>JAMPIV010005122.1:625000-887685 GCA_024509875.1 Oreohelix idahoensis | reverse complement strand
ATAGTATTTATAGCCCGACCAATCGTGGTTAGGCTTTCATTTGTTGCGCTCCAATCAATTTGGAGTTTACATGGTAGGCTATTTATGTAACGTAAGGTTTTTTTCAAACACGTTATAAAAAAAATTTTATGAGCAGAAATGATTTTATGCTGTCAGGCACCCCCAATATTTTATTTTGGGTATAATTTATTAATTCCTGGACTATTTGCGTAACGTTTTACATATTATTTGTCAGCAAACCCTAAGGAACCCAAAAATACTAATTTAAAGGAGCTACGTGGCTGCGTTCAAAATATGCAATTTCTTCTATCTCCTGTTTAGAAGATGTGCTGTCTGGGTACTGTTATGTGTTCAAACGTAAACCCATATAATGTTGTCTTTTCTAATAAGAGTCTGTTATGATTTATAAACCTAACTCTGGGAAAGGGTAGTGTATTTTATCACTGTCCGTCTGAAAAAAAATTAGTGCATGTAGACTTACACGCGTGATGGTAGTAATTGTGTATCGCGCGAAGCGGGTTTAGTGTTCGGCTTTCTGCCTCTCCCTTCTCTTTTTATCCCTTTAGTCCATCTGTTCGTTCGTTTTGGTAACGTAATATAATTAATGTTAGGATTAATTTAGGTTTTCGAGTACATTCTTTGGGACAGCACTGTCATTTTACCATTGCTCTTCTCTTTATTAATTTTATTTGTTAGGCTTCATATTTACCTAATAATTTATATATGTGGATTAGAATATTTCATGACAGTAAGGTGCACCCCGTTCAACCTAGACACTGGAACCGTCGGTTATATTAGGGCACATGTTCAAATATTAAAGACCTTGTGATCAGGAAAAAGTATATTTATGATATCTGTGAATATTTTCTGGTAGCTTCATAAAATAATAAATAACTTATGAAGTTGTGACACCGCCACCATCAACCCCCAGTCCCAGTGTAAAAAGAGATTAACGTAGTTCCAATAACAGATACTGTTTCAGGGAAGCGAAGTGTTAGAGACTTCACTTTACTAGTGTTCAGCATCGAGAGGTGGGGTGATCAGCTCCCTTCCTCGCTGCTTTTTCCTTCCCTAAGTCAAGAGCAAAGTCAGGTACTCATCTACAGTTGGGTAGGTAGACTGGAGCGTGTCGATACCGTGGAATCGAGCCCAGCAACATTGCTGCGACATAACAGCGATATAACCACTCTGTCAATCGAACGCTCAGTGTATGGAAGGTAAAAGGGTCTAAGAACTCGTCTAATGGTAGGTGTGGTGCACTTCTGACGAATAGACTCGCTTCTCTTGCAATGTTCTTTATAGAGTTTCTTGTTACCACTAAAGCATGGTAGTGACACATACACACGAGATCAGACCATTGTTGACTCCCCTTCAGTCGAGTAAATAACGGGAATATTTTACTTGTATTGAAAATACTGATTTTCTTTTTCTGTTAGGCAACTAAATTGACATCTTCTCTGCGATCACACTGAATAGTTCATAAATGTCTGAAAGTTGTTCTTTGTTTCAAAAGTGCTACTGTAAAGTACATTACTTTCAACTTCATTTATTATTATGTTTTTTTTTCGTTTTTTTTTTTCTTTCAGATCCTCACAATAAATATGTTTATTTTCAGCGCATTTAATTTGACTCACATTATTAGATTCCCATCACATTTTCTTCAAAGAGAAGAACTGCGAATTTTCTTCCACGCGATACCAGTTATTTGAATATCTATAACGCAATGGCGAGGTGAACGAACATAGACAGGAGGGACTGGGATGTACTCAAAATATCTGGCACCTGTGTCGGATCCTGCGTCTGGTATTTCTAATAAAACAAGCAGAAAAGCAAATTATGTTTGCAATTAGATTTTAAAGCAGTACAGCACTGTCACAACAGTACACGATCGCACTACCCTCTTGGTTGTCACCCGGGGCGAACCCCCTTAGAACGCCACTTAGGAGGTGGGTTAACTTAAGATACAAGACTAAGCAGGGCCTACGTTACAGTCAGGTGATCTTTATGGCAAGGTAAAAAACGTTCTCCGTTGGAGTGGGCGATCAAGGAGAGAGAATTTGGTGGTGACCCATAAAAGTCAGCCTTCGTTGCGGAGACGGTACATTACCTGATCTAATGTGAACGAATAGCGGATCCAGCAAGGACTGAGGAAGTGAAGATTTATGTAGACGTTTAGAAAACCAGCAGCAATTACCTTAATAGTCTTCAGACGCTTGTTCGTATAAGGTGGTACGTTGTCTATATTGGTCCGTTGTATAAGGTGGTATGTTGTATAAGGTGGTTGTTACCGGTGTGTTCGTGGTGGTGCTGTGTCTTATGTAAAGAATTTCTTCTTATGAGTCGTTTCTTGATTTAGAACTCAACTGTAACGGTTGGGTCATAAAGCTAACCAATTGAGAAGGAAAAGCATACTGGACCCATGGTTGAGTATCAATGTCAAAACGGTTTATTACATGAAGACGTAGACGTAGACATCATAGGCAGTAATCATCAATTGCAATAATGGCAGTAGCGTTTCATAAAAGTAGGTTTCATGGTGTTGCGTTAGGTTTTTATTGGCTCTAGGATCAGTATAGTACTGACAATACATAAATAGAATTTCTGCAGGAAAATGGTGAAGTCCCAGTGTATAAGAGAACTACTGGTATCACAAATTAGTTACGGCTGTGAATGATCTGATCACGAAAAATTAGTAGAGAGGAGACAGTCATAAAATGCCACCCCGCTGTGATATTAAAACAAGGAAACAGATTTCACTTTTTTTTTTTTTGCGTTCGCCCGCTAATACTCGAGGCGAAATCTCAGGTTATTATTTTATGTCTAACCTGACATTGATTTTACATGAGTATCCCTTTATTTCTTGTACAGAGACAGGTGTCCCTCGCCATTCAGGCAAATACTCGCCGATTTCGGAGGTACCCATTGCAGCTGGGTCGGCTCAGGAGCAGCCAGTCCCTGGTCGACGACACTCCTTCAAATGTCCTCGCCAGGTCTCGAGTTAATCCAGTCCAAATCCCGGTCGACGAAAAATCCTCAAATGCCGTCGCCCGGGTTTGATCCCAGATTTCACTTAACAATTATAAACTTGACAAGTCGTTCAAATACAATTTTCTTATTTATTAAGTATATACACTATCAACTCTTGTGCTGAATGGTGGATGTTGGAAGATGGAATGCAATGGATTTGTAAGTTTACATATGATTTGTTCTTTTTCTTTGATCCTTAGCCGCCGACCGTCAAAGCAGTCAGTGGCCAATACGCCTGGTGGCGTCTTGTAGGGCAACAGCAAATTGATTCCACTTTGCTCAGTCGGTGGCCATCCTTCGTACAGTGCCCCAACTCTGGTTCATTCTTTGCATCTCAGCCTCCACAGTCCTCCGCCAAGTTGTTTTTGGTCGGCCTCTCTTTCGTTTTCCTTCAGGGGTCCATAGCATAGCTGTTCTTGTGATGGCATCGGGGTCTCTTCTGAGGACATGGCCAACCCAGCTCCAGCGTCTGCCAGCTATGATGATGTGCATGTCCTCTTGCTTGCTCCGAGTAAGCAGATCTTGGTTGGTGATGATATTCGGCCAAAAGATTCGGAGAATTTTTCTTATGCATGTTGTGTGAAAAGAGGACAATTTCGACATTTCCTTCTCTGTAACTCTCCAGCTCTCCGCGCCATAGAGAAGCACAGAAAGCACACAGCTCAGATATAATCCTAATTTTGTGCTTGTGCTGTACTGAGAGGACTTCCAGATGTTGTTTAGACTAAAAAAGGCTGTTCTTGCTTTGTTCATTCTGTTGTTGATGTCTTTGCTTCCTCCGCCGTCTGGTGTTACTATGCATCCTAGGTATGTGAAGGCATCTGTCTGTTCCAGTTGCTGATTCCTTACTGATATGGGCTCAGGGTTGCTCACATTGAGCGTCATGACCTCTGTCTTCTTTAGGTTGATGTTCAAGCCCACCTGCTGGCTATGCTTATTAAGTCTATCCCTTTTTTCCTGGATGTGTTGATGTGAATGTGCTAGCAGTGCAATGTCATCTGCATATTCCAGATCTTCCAATGTAGAAAATGTAGTCCATCTTATTCCTCTTGGATTTCCCTCTGTTGTCTGGCGCATCACCCAGTCTATGACTGTTAAAAATAGAGTGGTTGATAAGGGGCATCCCTGTCGTACTCCTGTCTTCACTTCAAAGGTTAGGTTGCTCTGCCCAATGCTGCACGTAAAGTTGGCATAAAGGCTTTTTATGATTGACACTATGCAGCTTGGAATTCCATACGCCCTCAGTATTTTCCATAAACTGTCCCTATGTATACTGTCAAAAGCCTTTTCAAAATCAACGAAATTAATGTACAACTGTCTTTGCCATTCTGAGCACTGCTCTATAATGTTCCTGAGGGTAAATATATGATCTACACATCGTCTGTTCTTTCTAAATCCTGCTTGTTCTTTCCTCAGTTTGTGGTCTACTGCTTTTGAGATTCTCTGTATAATTATCTTGCCTAGTATTTTGTTGGGAACTGAGAGAAGAGTTATTGCAGTCTGCAAGATCTCCCTTCTTGGGCAATTTGACAATTATTCCTTTTCTCCACTCTGTTGGTTTTGTCCCTGTTTTCCAGACTTGTGCAAATAGTGGTTCTAATAGTTCTGCTGCTAGCTCTGTGTCTGTCTTAAATAGCTCTGCATTTAAGTTATCATGACCAGGAGCTTTTCCATTCTTTAACCCTTTGATTGCTGTGATGATTTCTTCTTTTCGTGGGATGTCTGTATTAACATCTAGATCATTTTCAGCCTCAGGAACATTCAATTGTGTCTCTGGTGGTTCCTTATTCAGAGTTTCTCTGAAATGCTCTGCCCATCTTGTTTCCTGTCCCTCTACTGTTGTGATGAGATTTCCTTGCTTATCTCTTACTAATGTAATATTCACTATATATTGCCTTTAATCTGGGAGACTTAGCTTCTGTTTTCTTTCTTTTCATTTCCTTTCTCTTCGCTATGGTGTTTAGCGTATCTGGTGTTATCTAGTCTTGGCTCTTTCTTTCCTGGAATCCCAAGCATGACTTGCTGCTTTCCTTGTATATTATTGAGATGGTGTTGAATCTCTGGTCAACATCATCGGTCTCTGTTCTTTCCTGGCTTTTGATAATCTCATATCTTCTCTTTACGTCGACCACGAAAGCTTTTCTGGTGAGGGGATCTTCAGTTTCGTGATGTTGTATCTTTTCTGTTTGACTGCAACTGGTTCAGCAGCTCTGAGTTTCACTTTCAGTCTTGCTACTACTAGGTGATGATCACTTCCCACATCTGCGCCTCTTCTTACTTTCACGTCTTGTAGTGCATGTCTCCATCTGCCATTGATCATTATGTGATCTATCTGGTTTCTGTCTCGTCCGTTTGGTGATTCCCATGTTAACTTGTGCACTTCCTTGTGTGGAAAAAGTGTTCCTCCAATGACCAGGTTGTTAATACTGCTGAAGCTTATTAATTTGTCCCCATTCTCATTTGCCGTTCCACTGCGGCATTTCCCCATTACTCTTTCGTTATAATTATTGCGTGCTCCCACTTTCGCATTTAGGTCTTCCATTACTATAATGAGATCGTACCTTGATTTAGTTTCCATTTATTTTTGTACCTGTTGATAGAACTCGTCCTTGATCTCTTCATCGCTGTCGTTTGTTGGTGCAAAAAGCATTGTATAATTGTGGTGTTGGTGAATCTCCCTCTTAGTCTTGCTCTTATCAGTCTGTTGTTGAGACCTTTCCATTCCTTTCTTCAGGATAATGGCTACACCTTCGTTGTGCCGACCATCCTCTCTGCCAGAATAAAGTACTGTTTCCCTGTAGCTGTTTTTACTCTCCGTCAGCTTATCCAGTCACCAAAATTTTGTTTTGTACTCAATGGTACTTCCATGTGCTTTATTTAGCTTAAGTTTATTCTACTTTTAATTTATTTTTAATTTTTACTCCTACTGTTAACTCAGAGGATGTAAGTAACTATTTAAAAGACTGAATGTCTCAAAGAAAAGACCCCAGGGTAGTAATTGAAATCCCGGACTGAGACAACAGATGTCGCGAGAGGTTTGAGATGTTATAAAGAATAAGATATCCTGGACATAAAGGTGTATCAGATGATACCAGGATAGTGCCAGATAAGAGTCTGGTCTTATCAGTAAGACCACCTTCTCTGAAGAGAGTAAGGGTGTATAGACACAAAGGTAGGGTCAAGCTATGTAAGTTCCCAGAGAAGATTTTGATGTAGTACTCTGAGTCCCTAACTGTTACCTCTCCTGATCCGCCTCTGTGATTATGGTATTTAATATCTTTCTGACTCTGATAGGGGTAATTTATATAACTATATTCACCACCAAGAACTGTAATTCAATTTAAAGAATCTAAGAAAGTCTTCTGGTGAATATGTACAATTTAATTAAACAGTTTCTCTTTTCTGTTTGAAAAGTGTTAAACTCAAATATTTTACAACATTAAATAAATAATAACAGTTAACAAATCTTTCTCTCTTGGGTCCCAATGTCTATCATCTTGTAGACAACATTGCTTGCTTGATTATTTACTAGTAGAATTGTTTATTATTGTTACTATAAGTTTATAGAAACACTATACTAGTTTTGTCATCACGAAATGGATGCGTTGTTTGTTTTCGTTGAATATGGATAAGCTGCACAGTTGCTATATGCAACTTAGCTGAGTCACTGGATATGGCTCCCTTAGATGCTGGATATAAGATTCATCTGAACTCGTTCCAGTAATCACAAACGTAATGGCTGGCACTGTATCATAGACTGGCACTGCATTCGTTGTAACTTTCAATAAGAGCAGCCTCCTCTGATTTTGAGACTTTTGGTTAAAGGATTAAACCTGCAATGAATTCAAACGCAATCCCTGTATTTTTCTATCCATACCCCTCTTATGACACAGATGGGGACGATAGACAGTTTCAGATAAGCGTGCGAGCAGATGCACAAGGTATAGTTGTAGTTATCAACAATCATTTCAATTCAAAGTGATCACAATTTACTTTTCTCTTATTAATTATAAGTATTTTCCCAAGCTACGCCTCCATACAATAATATGGGTGTGAGTAAAACTATTAAATAATATGTCAAACGATAATGTGAATCAATCCCTTTCATCCGTCTTTATGTTCCTGATAAGTGTCTCATTCTATTCAAGAAATCCTTCTTTAAATACCTTTCCCAAATCACAGACACAATTAGCCATCTGTCTCAATATATTAAATATTTCCGAAGGCGGGCTTTGCCTCTAGAAGTACACATGAGCCTGTAAGTTTCATCAGAAGACACAGTCCATTCCTAACACAACTTATACACATCGTATCGCACAGTTGGATTAATCAATATAATTACACACACACACACACACACACACATATATATATATATATATATATATATATATATATATATATATATATATATATATATATATATATATATATATATATATATATATTCAATCTTACCCTCAGGTACACACACACAGACTAGCCCTGAATGGTTGAATAAGGTCTGCTAACAACTGCAGAAGGCAAACGCTGGCATTAATATATGCTCTGCTTTCCCCGCTCTCTCTGTGTTTTTTTCAAATCGTGACTGACCGGAGTTTGTTTAGGCAAGTCTATTTATAGTCTGACCTCGGCCGTACGAGATGGAATACCCCTAAGAATGCAATAACTATCCTAAAATGTGGATATTGTTTGGCCTTTTGTACAATGTAGGAAAACTACTTTTTTAATTATCTTCGTTATTCCTGATGCGATTTTAGTCAATTAAAGTTTACATTATACTTAGTATTAGGCTTTACATATCTATATAATAATCTTTTTGGTTACTACTTGCATTTTCTGTTATGCATAGTTTAAACAGCTAAACGTAGGCCAACCTGAAGCTTCGAATGCATTTAACCTAAGATTTCTCCCGTTCTATAATAGTATTTAGTAAAAGTATTACTACTTACGGGTAGAGTAACATCCCTAATATTGTTTTGATAACCTCTGCGACGTTTATACTTCTTCTATACTGCTGTGGCAAATTCCGAAGTTAATCATGTTAAAGAAAATAGGGTCTGGCCATCTTTATTCTTCCAGCAGTTGTAAACACAGGACCAAAAAAGCGTTTTCATTGGTTGGTGTATCATATCTTTGTATGCTATGTATGGCGCACCGTTAGGACCAGAGTTATTAGAATTCGTGATGTGAAACAAACGTCATTTCACGACAGTTGTATAAGGTGATATGTTGTATAAGGTTGTATGTTGTATAAGGTGGTACGTTATACAAGATAGTATGTTGTATAAGGTGAAATGTTGTATAAGGTTGTATGCTGTATAAGGAGGTATGTTATACAAGATAGTATATTGTATAAGTTGGTATGTTGTATTGGCTAGTATGTTGTATAAGCTGGTATGTTGTATAAGGTAGTATGTTATATAAGGTAGTTTGTTGTATAAGGTGGTATGTTGTATGATGTAGTATGTTGTATAAGATAGTATGTTGAGCAGGGTGGGATGTTGCATCAGGTGGTACGTTGAATAAGGTGGTAAATTGTATACGGTGGTATTTTTGTCTATTGCGGTATGTTGTTGTAGTCGCTGTTTTCTGGAGGTAGATACAGTCGACTACTAGGGTGTGCTGAATACGCCAAGTTCCTTCTTTTCCTTTCGATAATATGTTAATCAGTCAACATAAGTGCGAACAGGGCACGTCAACAAGTGCCAAGACGATCATAGGAGAACTCGTCGATGAAAAATGGTACATGATTTATTTTGACAATATACTTGAACGAGACAAGATATTTAACATCGTTGACAGTTCCAGACAAAATCCTTAAGTACAATTGATAGCTTGAGATTCGAATTCATAAAGTTAATGTGCATAAATGATCAAGCAGTTTGAATCATACATTATGGAATCATCTAACGGTCGACCTTGTGTCAAGGACAGAGACCCTCATTATTATCCATCGCATTATTTCGAGATATATACATATGACAAAATCTGTCCTCCTTAAATGGCCTCAAAAAAAGAATTAAATTGCAACCTTTGAATATTTTATAATCTAGGCATCCTTTGCGCCTATCCAAACGGTTAAGTATAATGCGTTGATTAACCTCTCCTTGTAGCCGTGACTTGCTTGACGGCAGTCCAATGATTCATCGCAATACCATGCATATTTGTAGTGAAATTGACAGAGATACAACGGTAAAATACTCAAAAGATAACATTTAAGGATAAAAACATAAGGCGTAGGCTGCTGATGTACATGATCGCCTAGACCGCGGGTCATCACCCTCCATAAAATTGACTTGCTAGACAGGAGGGGAACGGCGGATCAAAAGAAAAAAAATATGACTGGAAAGGCTAAGGAGACGCAATGGGGGGGGGGGGGGGAGGAAAGTAAAAATTCACGTCCCCCAAATTGACACGAGGTACGGAATTGGACGTTTTGCGATACCAAGCCTTGATTTGAATTCAGCGGCTAAAACGCAGATGTTAGGAATATTACAAAAATTTAAAAAGTAATTTTTCTTAATATTAATGTTAGGAATATAAAAATTAGCTGGCCGGATGGCCTATTCTGAGCAATGAAATAATATGATCTTAATTTTACAAACGGATAGATAATATTGAAGATAATGACAAAAGACAGTGTAGTTTACATCATCGACAGACTGCCTTGAATAAAAAGTGTCGTTATTTGCACACAAAAAACACGACCTTGGGGACGCAGGTGTTCAAAGTTACTTATTATGGAGGAGAGGGTTTTTGAGCGGTAGCTGTGTCTAAATATAACTTTTTACGACAAAATTTTAAGGGGAGAGAAAGGTTGCTTCAAAAATCAAGCACATTTTTTTTAGAAACACAAGTAGAGACGGACAGACTAACAGATAACCATCCATACTTGACTGAAGCATGACTGAAATGACTTTAGTGTAGAAATTTTGAAATTTAAAGTACAACTAGGCAGTGATTGGCCACAGACAATCATATCATTAGCGCTCAGACGCGAAAGTGGGGTCATTCTTCAATAATTGTTCAGTGTTAGACACAGATTTTAAAGTGTGGTGTTTTCCCATATGAAAGACAGTGAATAAATTTAGGGACGCCATACTATAGCCAGCAGCTCAGCTGAGTTTTGCTAGCAATTCTGTGTTATGTATTCATAATCTGGTAAGATTGAAATTATTTCTTTATATATTTTGAATATTGTTTCATGTTCGAGTGATTTGATACTGCCATATCAAAATCTAGCCTTACAAACAAGTAGGGATTTGCTCTAGACCCCCCGCCCAAGTCAGGGTCTAGGGACCAACAAGGTACATAAACTACAGCAAGGATTATGCAAGATATATCAAGCGTTGAAACAGATTACCTATCTTCTTTTAGGGCCGACAACTAATAAATATTTTTCAGAATCTATAGTCTGGGAGGATCTATCTGATGTAAACCCACCATGGTAACTGTGCTGTTTGGTCAGAGAGATCTGACCTGTCTGTATGATGTGGTTGTTGTGTCAGTGTTGTGTCCAGACGTGGGTAGAGAATAGATTTTGACACATAGCCCATACTTTGATTGCAGAGCTGTGAGTTTCTATCGACAACAAAGCAGAGTCTATTCGGTGGGTGACTGTACTCGAGTGTATCTGTGCAGTTCTTGTGACAGAGACCACCATTATTGCCCGCCAGCACGGAGAGGTGGGACCGCAAGTTTTCAGCACCAGAGCTACAAAAAGATGAGTGAGCCTCTGGTCTGCTGGACATTCACCAAATATTGGTAGTGACTAATATCCCCGTAAAAATTCCCACCATTTTCTGGACATTGTGTAGTCAATATAGACAGGTGTGATGAGGCCACCCCAACAGCACAAACAGTAAATATCCTCCCAAAGAGATGACTACTCGAACTTTTTTTAATAAAACTAACTAGTCTAGTACTTAAATAGGTACGCTCTTGCATTTATTATGTAACATTCCATGCATTTTTTTTTCATAAATTTTCAATCCTTCTTTTAAAACAAGTTCTGGTCACATAAAACTTGATCCAGAACCAATAAATGTAATATAATTATATCAAAAACTTTATACACGTGAGTTAGTTCAGTGTATTTTAACACTTGTTAATCTTATTAGTCTTCTTAAATGTCTGTGGGTGTATTTATAACTAACACACCACATTACACATCATTACCCTAGACACTTTACGTAGCCACATTCATTAAGAAAAAAAAAATTAAGTGTGAGGTCGTAGTGGTAGCAAGAAAGGCCTTCTGATAATTCTCAACTACATTTTATCTCAGGAGCCTTCACAGCTGGCCTCATACAAGTTACATGTAGTAATAACACCATCATACAATACCATCAACACCACTACATAAATTGGGGTCTTGTCCAGGGATAATTAGCCCAACAGTAAAATTAGGATCTCCTGGTGGGAGAAATAAAAGTAGGGAAATAAATTGTAAAATTTCCTTTAAAATTAAAAGTGTCCCTGCAGATAAAAGTTGGTGAATCTTCACAGCCAGTAATAATTAATTAGTTAACTGGTTAGTTAGAATTAGTTAGACTATAGTCATATAGTAATTAGAAGTACTTAGTGTATTTACTGGTTAGAGATTTATCTTGTATATTATTATATTGTCCAAAAAGTATGGCAGAGCTAGCAAAGTTTAGATCAGCTGCTGTGCTCACTGCGAAGGAGATGGGGATGGATGGTCAAATTTTAATTCAATACGTAACGACTGAATGTGATAAATATATTGAACGGGAAGAAAGGAGATTAGAAAAAGAGGCTGAAAGAAAATTAGAGGCTGACAGGTTAGCTGAAGAAAAGAGATTACAAATTGAGGCTGATAGAGAAATTAAGAGGCTGCAGATTGAGGCAGAAGAAAAACGACAGCAAAGGGAGGCAGAAGATAAAAAGGCCGAAAGGGAAGCAGAAGATAGAAGGTTGCAGAGGGAGCATGAATTACGACTAAGGGAGCTGGAATTACAAGGCCCGGCTCCTGAAAATGGTGCCGGCCCTTTTGCCTCAGATGCTACGCCCAGTATGGGAGCCTCAAACTCAGCTATGGGGTTTCATTTAGACCATTTTGTTGAAAAAGACGATGACATAGAGGGGTACCTAGGACGTTTTGAGTTATTAGCTACTACATATGGGTTAGAGAGAGAGAGGTGGAGCTTAAAGCTATCACAGGGATTGAGGGGTACTTCTTACGAAGTATTTGCCAAAATGAACAGGGAAGACCAAGACAATTATGACATGTTAAAGCAGGCTTTGTTATTAAGGTACGAAAAGAATGGTGAATTTTATCGTAAGAAATTCAGAAATGCCAAACTGTTGTCTGGGGAGACATACCACCAATTTTCTGCCAGAATAGAAACCTATTTGGAGAAATGGACGGCTCTGGGGAAGACCCAAGATCTTAAAGAAATGATCATGATTGAGCAATTGAGAGAGTCCATGGCTCCAGACATGAGAAAATTTCTCATGGAACAGGGTGCAGAGAAGTTGGGGGAAATTTTAAATGTTGCTGAGAGGTATCAGGCAGCTCAGGCAGAGGTAAGTGGTGCTAAGAAGAAGCACATAGACAATTTTAAAGCTCCACAGCAATTTAATAAATTTGATAATAGAGAGCAGGGAAATAAGGGTAGGACAAACTTTGAGCGGCAAAGAAATGACTATCGCGACAGAAACTCACAGTTCAATGACCAAAAGTTCAATGAAAGAAAACCGTTGAACCAAGGAAAAAGATGGTGCAAATGGTGCAAGAAGGATAACCATAACACCGAATTTTGTAGAAGGAAACCTTCAAACATTGCTGCAATGAAGTCGGGGACGCAAAGAGTAAAGGTTAATCCTAAGGGACAACAGGAACCTTATCACCCCCCAGTTTGTGAGGATGTTATTTGTAATGGGGTCACCATAAGGTGCCTTTATGATACAGGTTTGGATTATGATTCAGTTGTGAAGTCTAGCCTAGTGGACCCAAGTCAGTATACCACAGAAACAGTGGAAATACAAGGGGCGACTAAGGACATACCACTCATGACACTTCCCATCGCAAGGATAACGGTGAAAACTCGCTATGTGGAAGGAGAAATCAGAGCAGCAGTGATAGATGAACCAATCTACCCTCTGATATTGGGGTGTAGATACGTCTTCTTGGGGAATCCCGAGAAACCTGTGATCATGGCGACAGTGCAGACCAGGTCACAGAAGAAGGAGGAAGAAGGTGAACCTATAAACGCTCATCCAGAGGAGATGAGGAAGGCGCAGGCTGAGGATAGGACACTCCAGCCCTGTTTTAAAAAAATTGCCCAAATGCCACACACCTCCGAGCAAGGGGGAATATTTCATGAAGAATAGATTATTATACAGGAAGACAGGAACTAGATCCACTGGTCACGGACAGTTAGTTCTACCCAAGAGATATAGGGCAAATTTGATAAGGAGCTTACATGTTGGAAAAGATGGTGACCATGAGAAAGTCGGTACCATCTGCCAAAAGATTGCTCTAAAATACTATTGGCCCGACGTAAATGTCGATGTTGAAAACTTTGTAGAAGCATGTGGCGTATTTCATGAGGGAACACCCACAAAGGGAAAATATGTGCAGGACCTAGAACCGCCACGGGGCAACTTTAGGCCTGAAAGGAAAACTAATTATACACGGGTAGACAAAGTGGAATGGGAGCCCCCTTTTCACACCCAGTCTTCACTTGAATGGATTAACATGGCCGCTATGCGAAGAGTACAAAGAAGAAATTTAACCCAGGATAGGATGACAATCCCTCGGTCAGACTTATATAAACTGGAGGAACAGACAAGGGAGCGAAGATCTCTCATAAACAATCTTAAGTGGGGAGACAAACCCCAGAGAAAAATTGGTAGTGGTCGATTTGTGAGTGATGATTCTAGGAAGAAAAGTCCTCATTATAAAGCTTCTAATGGACGGGACCAGATGAGTTCCATGAAAAATAAGTATGATAAATTAAAGATCCAGATGTAACTCTATTAAGGACCTGGACAGATGAGAAGGCGGAAGAGACTGTTACCTCATCGTATCAATATGTGAACGAACTGACCACTCGTTTGAAAGCTGGATGGAAACTGGCAAATGATAATTTGAAACAAGCCAGGAAGAAACATGCAGCATACTTTAATAGGAAGGCAAAGGACAGGGAACTGGCAGTCGGAGAGAAGGTGCTGCTTTTACTACCCGGAAGCCAGAATAAATTACAAATTGGTTGGCAAGGTCCATATACGGTTCTAGAGAAGGTGTCTAGAACAAACTATAAAATTGACAAAAAGGGGAAGGAAAAAGTTTATCATGTAAACCTGTTAAAGAAGTATCTGGACAGACCACTCCAGGAAAGCACCCCCTTATTGACCTTAGCTATTGCAACCCAGATGCAAAAGGAACCACTCACCTCACATGAATACCCATTACATCCTTGTGAAACAGCAGCACAGGTAAAAGTCAGTAAGCACCTGACTAAAAACCAGAGGGAGAGAGTTCAAAAGGTTCTGGAGGAACATACAGATGTATTAACAGATAAACCAGGCCATACAAATTTGCTACAGTATGACATGAAACTGGTAGACTCAAACCCAATCTGTATGAGAGCCTATTCTATTCCGTTCGCGAAGGAGAAGGCATTAAAGGAAGAAATAGATTATTTATTGAAGGAGGGGATTATTTCGCACAGTGAATCATCTTTTAGTTCTAGTGTCGTTTTGTTGAGGAAACCGTCTGGGGAACACAGACTGTGCATAGATTACAGGAAACTGAATGCTGTCACAGAAGGACAAGTGGATCCATTACCAGACACAAAACAGCTATTTGCCAGACTGAACAAGGCAAAATACTTTTCAAAGGTGGATCTTAGTAAAGGCTATTACCAGATCCCAGTGAAGCCTGAAGTGAGACCTTATTTGGCTTTTAGCACTTCGGATGGACATTATGAATTCAATATGCTACCATTCGGACTGAAAAATGCTCCGAGTGTGTTTTCAAGGATGATGCGAAAATTGTTGGACCCCCTGAATAACCCATGTATCACAAATTTCATGGATGATATTCTCGTCGCCACCGAGACCTTTGAAGAACACATTGAAGCTCTGGAGATGTTGTTTGATAGACTTCGGGAGGCGAACTTAACTGCTAGGCCAACAAAATGTTGTATTGGATGCAAAGAGTTGGAATTCTTGGGACACACTGTATATCAGGGTAATATGACCCCTGATCCTAAGAACTTGGAAAAACTGCAGAGAGCACCTAGGCCGCAAACAAAAAAAAGACGTGCGATCATTTGTGTCGTTATGCGGATTTTATCAGAAATACATCAAGAATTTTAACGCTATTTGTGCTCCTCTGACTGATCTGACTCGCAAGGGACTTCCAGATAAAATTATTTGGACTGCACAATGTGAACTAGCGTTCCAAGAGTTAAAGGAAAAACTCACTAGCAAGCCTATTCTCAAACTGCCTGATTTGACACAGGACTTTGTCTTAAGAACCGATGCAAGTAATGTGGGACTCGGAGGGGCTTTGTTGCAAAGATCATCTTCACCTGATGGGGAACTGAAACCAGTCGCTTATGCAAGCCGTAAATTGAATAAGGCGGAACAAGGATACTCCACAAGCGAAAAAGAATGTTTAGCATTAATCTGGGCAATAAAGAAGTTTCAAATCTATCTATATGGTAGGACATTTGTGGTGGAGACGGATCATCAGCCTCTCGTGTTCTTGTCTCAGGCTAAGCATGAAAACGCAAGATTGCTGAGGTGGTCTTTATTGCTTCAACCTTATCAGTTCAGTATCCAATATATCCCAGGCAAATTGAATGTCGGTGCAGATTTCCTCAGTCGGCACCCCTGTGATCAAAATTAGAGTAGTGGCAGACGTGAGGAGTAATTTTACCTATGTGTATCGCTGGTTTTGGAACTTGCCATAGGCATGTTTTCAAGTGGGGAGATGTGTAGTGAAATTGACAGAGATACAACGGTAAAATACTCAAAAGATAACATTTAAGGATAAAAACATAATGCGTAGGCTGCTGATGTACATGATCGCCTAGACCGCGGGTCATCACCCTCCATAAAATTGACTTGCTAGACAGGAGGGGAACGGCGGATCAAAAGAAAAAAAATATGACTGGAAAGGCTAAGGAGACGCAATGGGGGGGGGGGGGGGGGGGGGGGAGGAAAGTAAAAATTCACGTCCCCCAAATTGACACGAGGTACGGAATTGGACGTTTTGCGATACCAAGCCTTGATTTGAATTCAGCGGCTAAAACGCAGATGTTAGGAATATTACAAAAATTTAAAAAGTAATTTTTCTTAATATTAATGTTAGGAATATAAAAATTAGCTGGCCGGATGGCCTATTCTGAGCAATGAAATAATATGATCTTAATTTTACAAACGGATAGATAATATTGAAGATAATGACAAAAGACAGTGTAGTTTACATCATCGACAGACTGCCTTGAATAAAAAGTGTCGTTATTTGCACACAAAACACGACCTTGGGGACGCAGGTGTTCAAAGTTACTTATTATGGAGGAGAGGGTTTTTGAGCGGTAGCTGTGTCTAAATATAACTTTTTACGACAAAATTTTAAGGGGAGAGAAAGGTTGCTTCAAAAATCAAGCACATTTTTTTTAGAAACACAAGTAGAGACGGACAGACTAACAGATAACCATCCATACTTGACTGAAGCATGACTGAAATGACTTTAGTGTAGAAATTTGAAATTTAAAGTACAACTAGGCAGTGATTGGCCACAGACAATCATATCATTAGCGCTCAGACGCGAAAGTGGGGTCATTCTTCAATAATTGTTCAGTGTTAGACACAGATTTTAAAGTGTGGTGTTTTCCCATATGAAAGACAGTGAATAAATTTAGGGACGCCATACTATAGCCAGCAGCTCAGCTGAGTTTTGCTAGCAATTCTGTGTTATGTATTCATAATCTGGTAAGATTGAAATTATTTCTTTATATATTTTGAATATTGTTTCATGTTCGAGTGATTTGATACTGCCATATCAAAATCTAGCCTTACAAACAAGTAGGGATTTGCTCTAGACCCCCCGCCCAAGTCAGGGTCTAGGGACCAACCAGGTACATAAACTACAGCAAGGATTATGCAAGATATATCAAGCGTTGAAACAGATTACCTATCTTCTTTTAGGGCCGACAACTAATAAATATTTTTCAGAATCTATAGTCTGGGAGGATCTATCTGATGTAAACCCACCATGGTAACTGTGCTGTTTGGTCAGAGAGATCTGACCTGTCTGTATGATGTGGTTGTTGTGTCAGTGTTGTGTCCAGACGTGGGTAGAGAATAGATTTTGACACATAGCCCATACTTTGATTGCAGAGCTGTGAGTTTCTATCGACAACAAAGCAGAGTCTATTCGGTGGGTGACTGTACTCGAGTGTATCTGTGCAGTTCTTGTGACAGAGACCACCATTATTGCCCGCCAGCACGGAGAGGTGGGACCGCAAGTTTTCAGCACCAGAGCTACAAAAAGATGAGTGAGCCTCTGGTCTGCTGGACATTCACCAAATATTGGTAGTGACTAATATCCCCGTAAAAATTCCCACCATTTTCTGGACATTGTGTAGTCAATATAGACAGGTGTGATGAGGCCACCCCAACAGCACAAACAGTAAATATCCTCCCAAAGAGATGACTACTCGAACTTTTTTTAATAAAACTAACTAGTCTAGTACTTAAATAGGTACGCTCTTGCATTTATTATGTAACATTCCATGCAATTTTTTTCATAAATTTTCAATCCTTCTTTTAAAACAAGTTCTGGTCACATAAAACTTGATCCAGAACCAATAAATGTAATATAATTATATCAAAAACTTTATACACGTGAGTTAGTTCAGTGTATTTTAACACTTGTTAATCTTATTAGTCTTCTTAAATGTCTGTGGGTGTATTTATAACTAACACACACCACATTACACATCATTACCCTAGACACTTTACGTAGCCACATTCATTAAGAAAAAAAAATTAAGTGTGAGGTCGTAGTGGTAGCAAGAAAGGCCTTCTGATAATTCTCAACTACATTTTATCTCAGGAGCCTTCACAGCTGGCCTCATACAAGTTACATGTAGTAATAACACCATCATACAATACCACCCAACACTTGGGACTAGAATAACAATAGACCTTAGGTCTCACACAGATGCTGGCTTGTTCCATCCAAGCTGCAACGTCATCTCCTTTGTTTGGCAACAAGCGCGCCCGAAGATTTCCATACACAAAATTGTGCGTTTACGTGCGCGATAAATAAAATATACAAAGCCTATCACTAACACCTTAGTTGGTGCGTACTCTCTTAACAAAAGTAGGACCTGATGATTACTTGTGAATGTTAAGGACTCATAAAGGACGCAACAGCTTTATAAGGCGACATGTTGTATTAATGAGCGAGAGCCCAATAGGCGCTGGAAAAATAACAACAACAATATTTTATATGATGGTGTGTTCTATAAGGCGCCATGTTGTATAAATTAGTATGTTGTATAAGGTGGTATACTTTATAAGGTGGTACGTTGTATATTGACTATGTTGTATAAACGGTTATGTTTTGTAAAGTAGAACGCTGTATAAGGGGATACGTTGTATAAGGTGTTATATTGCATAAGATAGTATGTTGCATAAAATGGTATGCTGTATAAGGTGATATATTGTATAAAGTTGGGGACCCAAAGATGCAGTCAGCGACCCATATCTTGACTGCTTGCGTCAGGGTCAGAGCTGACCAAGACCCTACTCCACGTGGTGGTCCTGGAAACAGGCTGCATCACTGCAGTCTGGCTGAGAGAGTACGGATCGAAGAGGGAAGGCAAACCCGGTCTCAAAAAATGCCAAGCTGAAGTCGGATGTGTCGGCCGAAAGGCGCAGATATCGCAGCTCCGGTGTAAACAGACACAATGCAACCAACATCCTTTTCAGGACGAACGAGGAAGAAGAAGAAGAAGTATAAAGTTGTATGCTCTAAAAGGTGGTACTTTGCATAAGATGATACGTTGCAGAAGGTGGTACGTTGTTTAAAGTGGCCTGTTGTATAAGGGGGTATGATGTATCATGTTGTATAAGGTGATATTGTGTATAAGATGTATAACACATAAGGAAGGGAAACCCGAGGCCTGTAAACTGTAAATTAATATTAGACAAACATAAAGGTATGTTTTCAGGCACTCGTAAGAAATAAAGAAGTAGAACACTAGACAACAGAAAAACAACAGACGTGAGTGGCTTACTCAGGATTCGAAACCCGTTTTGCATAGCTAGGCGGTGTTGTCGTACGGAAGGTCCGGGGTTCGAATCCTGGGTAAGCCACTCACGTCTGTTGTTTTTCTGTTGTCTAGTGTTCCACTTCTTTATTTCTTACGAGTGCCTGAAAACATACCTTTATGTGGGACCTCAAGACGCAGCAATAGAGACCGCAGTCAGCGACTCATAGCTTGACTGCCTGCGTCAGGACCAGCGAACCAGAGCTGGTCAAGACCGCACTCCACCTCCACGTGGTGGTCCTGGAAACAGTCTGCAGCTGTGCAGTCTGGCTGAGCGAGTGTGGATCAAAATGGGAAGGCAAACCCGGTCCTAAAAAATGCCGTGCAGAAGTCGGATGTGTCGACCGAAAGGTGCAGATATCACAGCTTAGGCGTAAACAGACACAACGCAACCACCGTCCTTTTCAGGACGAACGAAGAAGAAGAAGAAGATACCTTTATGTTTGTCTAATGTGTATAAGATGGTATGTTGTGTAAGGTGGTATCTTGCATAAAGTGGTATGTTAAATAAGGTGCTATGTTGTAATTTGAAATGCCTTTTTTGTTTTATTGTATCTCACATGGAAGGCATGGTCCCTGGAAAAAGGGGAAGGGGTCGACCTAGACGACGGTGAACCCAGGACATCACAGAGAGTCTGAACTTGTCTTTGGCTGATGGAGGTCGACTTGCCCAGAATCGTGATGCGTTAAGAGCAGCTGTAATGGAGACAACGTTCTGGAAAGAATACGTCACATGATGATGATTGTATCTCACATCTCTATGTTTCTTTTTAGTGGAACTGAGGACACCTGCCTTTTGTGGCCAGTGTCGGCACGCAGGAGCACGCTTATTATCAGAAGAGAGTGGACAGTCTGACATCATGACATGGAAATAAGTTAACAACGGAATTGATAAATTGTCCTGGTGACAGAAAGTTGTGGATAGACATGATCTCCTACGCCTCTAGACATGGTGCTTGAAGAAGAAGGAGATTAGTTCACAGAAAACGTCTTTGTCGTTCTTCTCGGATCTTCTTCCTAATCCGTACAAACTGACTTCGGCGATAACTAAACCTAACTAAACTTCTTCCAACCCTGAGAGCTGTCCCACGATGTCTATATCAGTGGTTCTCAACGTCTGCCTTATAGTCCCCATGGTGTCATGCTATATTTCTAGGGAGACACAAACAGATGGTAAAGTACCTTTTCCCAGCTAACAGCCACAATAAGTGCAGCCAGAAAGGTAAATGAGGCTCAGGAGCAGGGGGCACGAGCAAGAAAAGGTTGAGAACTCCTGATCTACAGTATTTGGAACTTGTGAATACATCATTTATTTCGCTGTAGGCTGAAAGGAGCTTCTAGATGTTGAAAGCTAAGCGCTTACATACTTCTGTGCCCCTCTGTTACTGCTAAGCAATACATAAATTAACAGGTAAAGGCAGTCACGTAGCAGATACTGTCGTAGGGGAGTGAAGTGTTGGAGATTTCACTTTATTAAGTTCAGATTCGATAGGTGGGGTGACAAGTTTCCTTCCTCGCTACCTTTGCCTTTGCCTTTCCTAACTCAAGAGCAGAATCAGGTACCCATTTACAGCTGGGGAAACTTGAGCGTGACGCCACAGTGTTTCGAACCTGGTACCTTTCCCCCGAGAGGTCAGCACCCTAACCCCTCTGCCAGTCGGACGCTCAATATGAAAATACCACACAAATATATTATGAGGGGGCAAAACAACAATAAAAAATAAGTCATATCTTATGCAACACTGCAGGACGAAACCCGACGTGAGATCTGAGGGCAGGTGAAAATACACTATAACTTTTAAATGCACAATCTGGATGCAGAAATCACCGCACACCTTGGAGCTCTGGAGTGGAAGATAAAGATGGAGAAGTAATTGCGTAGCGAGGTCAGGACTATACATGTTAATGATGAAGTATGTAATAAATTTTTTTATACAGATTTGTCGTATATTTATTCTAGTTATTGAGCCCATTTTATATAAGGAGTGCCCCACTTAATTTGTGCTCAATAGGTCCCCTATATTGTAGTTACGCCACTGTATTTAATGCACACTCATGTCTGCTGTTCTTGGCAAGTACCATACGGACTCCCGTCATGCCTGACCCCGCTTCAGATCAGGGCTTGCGGAGACACGGTGTACAAAGCTACATTTATGAACTGGTCACACTGGTCAGTCAAACAATGCCCCTACCACTAACCCGGCGAGACACACGTGCCCTGACTTTACCAAACAATGAGCCCATTAACCATGAACAAAATTCGTGTGGCCAGCTTTAACCGCTCCTTTGTCTGGAGAATGTCAAGTGGACGCGAAACGTGGCAGATCTCTATAGGTGATTGTAAAGTCAACCGCTATTTTAAGTTTGTATGTCTTAACTCGACAAATGTCGAGGTGCTGTCATCTGCTGGGCTTCCAAGCATGTATACACTACTCAGACAACACAGACAACGCTGAGTTGGCCACGTCCGCCGCATGGAAGACAGTCGCACCCCCGAAGATATTTTATACGGGCAACTGGCAGATGGCAACAAAAACTGACGGGCTACCGCAGCTGAGGTTCAAAAGATGTATGCAGGAGAGACATAAAGGCACTGGGCATAAAGTCAGCAAACCTGGAGGATGAAACTGTCGATCGCATCAAGTGGCGATGCTCCCCCCCTATGGTACAACCTCACATTGGGTGAAAAGAAGCTCTCACAACAAGCAGAACAGAAAAGAACACGCCGAAAGGAAAACCAGGCAAAAAAAAACAAAAAAAAACTGAGGACTATCACCATAGTCGGGGGTGGCGGTAGAGGGTGGGGAAGGGGCTACTATTTCCTCACTTGTATTTAATGTATATAAATGAAGAAAAAAAATAGTAAACAATGAGCAATAACTTCCATTTGACTACATACGTTTTTTTTTTTTAATTTTAATTCTCATGAATAAAGTAAAAGAAATTCAATTTAAAATGGCCCATAAACTGACGTTACAAGAGGCAACAAAAACTGCTACCCGTTACTAAATCACGTGTTGAACAAACTGGATCTAACGTTTATTTGTAACGTTAATATAGCATAACCTTTTATGTCATAGAATGGCAGTTAATTATCTCTATTTTGACAGTGAATGAGGAGGTTGCTGTAAAACTGGTAAAAATAAAAATATAAATTAACAAATTAAATGGTATGAATTCAGTTCCTACTTCCTGTTTAAAATATACTTGAAGTGTGCTTCTATATGGGTGAAAGGTCAAGATAATCCATTAGCATTCACTGCCGTAGAGGAGTGAAGTGTTAGAGACTTCACAATACTAGGTCCATCATCGAGAGATGGGGTGACCAGTTCCGTTCCTCGCTGACTTATTACTTCTCTAAATCAAAGTCAGGTACCCATTTACAGCTAGGTAGACTGAAGCGTGTCGATACCGTGAATCGAACCGGGCACCTTTGCCGCGAGAGACCAGGTACCAAATACTTTAAGTGTGCGCCTCCTATGACAGGTGTTGAGTTAGCTATAGTCCTGTTCTGTCTTAGTCCTCAGAGACCCATGGGTCACTACGCAGGAAAGATGAGTTTACACCCCTTAGTGACGTACTCAGGAGGGTGCAAGGGGGCGCTCCGCACCGATTGACAGCCAGGAAAGAGGGTGTATAATCGGACACTATTATCATAGTACTTACTGTTAAAAATATACTTTTAGGTGGGTTTTTTTTAAGGGTGGGCGTGCCAAAGGTAGGAGCCGCCCGGGGTGCCAAATACTGTAAGTACGCCCTTAACATCGTTATATATTATTCCCTAGTGAGCTAGTTTTTAAAAACGAATAATCTCCTTGTTCAAGTGATATCATTAATAAAGCGCAAAAATCCACCTTGGCGTCTCCTTCTACTCGTCAGCTCAAGAAATAACAACAAACATGTTGAATGTCTGGATTAATACTCCAGCTATTTTTAGTTTGTGTTGTGTAGACATAATGAATGGGTGTGTTGCGATGCGAAACTGATAACAGAAATTTAATAAAAGAAATCGAACTGTACACTATAAACAGATGACCTTTTCTACAGACATGCCACACATTCTGAAATGCATTGTTCATTTTTAAAATTAAAGCCAACACCAATTTTCAGATTTTTTTTCCTTAAGTGTCTGCTTTGCGGTTCAGCAGAAAGTCTGCTGTCTGGGTCATGCAAACCTGAGATATTGTACTTGACAGAAATAATATTTTTTTTATTTGAAAATTTCTACCGTCTTCATTGAGTAAACCTGTTGATAGCATTACAAGGCTTACTTGTTCTGGGATTCCCCAGATACGAGAGGTGAGAGAGAGACAAAGGAACCCATGGAAAAGAGAACTGGAGACAGACATGAGGGGTATAAAAAAGACATCGAAAGACCTTGAACTTGGCATAGGTTTGTTGAAGGCCTTTGCTGCTATGGGAAGCCGAAAGGTGATGATGATGATAGTGATGATGATGATAATTTTTCATCCACTACCATGTCAACTGGCGTAAATGATCAAGACTGGACCCATTGCTTCTTATCAATGAAGGACAACAAACAAACAAAGAAACAAAGAATTCGACAGCGTGGCAGAGGCACTAATGGAAACCAGCTTTTTATTTTTTATTATTTCCTTAACCAGCGGCACTTGGGCTTTCAGCCCTTCGGCCCAATGACATGTCATTGCGAGGCTGGGGAACCTGAGGACTTTCCTTCCAACCCGGTCAGGAGCTTCGCTCCTTCCCATCCACAGAGGGTTTATCACAGGAGCCGTTCAGGTTATTCAGTCAAAATCCCGGTCGTTGACACTTCTTCAAATGCTGACGCTCGGGCTTGAACCTTGAAAACCTGGTCGCCAGCGCAACGTTGTAACCATTACACCAGCGCGGCTCCCTACAGCAATATATATATATATATATATATATATATATATATATATATATATATATATATATATATATATATATATATATATATATATATATATATATATATATATATATATATATATATATGGAAATGAGAAAGTAGATATACTTGCCAAAGAAGAAGGAAGATAAAATCCAAATTGAAGCCAGGGCTACAAAGGAAGAGACAAAATCAATAATAAAAAAATAACACGAAATAAAATTGACATAAGGAACACCTAGACTGTGTTACTGGAGAACTTTACTACTCGTTATCAAAAAGAGATAAGGTGATAATATTCAGACTACGACTCGGTCAGAGGAGACTCACTCACATGCCGTCTGCTCTATACACACCTAAAGGTCTTTTATTTTTGGACATGCGCCCTAATATAACATAATATAGGTTGAACGCGACGCGCCTCGCCAAACTAGGCATAACTTTTTTTTTTTAAATCCGCTCTTTACATTGAAAGCCGGACAGAAAAGAGTTCATGTGGGGAGGACAAACAAACACTAGAACATGCCCTTCAAGACTCTCGGCTCCATGAGAGGAGCGAAGTGGCAGTAAGACCTTCTCCAACACAGTTGAGGGAGAAACCGTGTGGAGACGAGAGAAACATGAGACGGACTATCAACTTTATAAGATAGTTAGATGTGGTTGTTTGAGAGCTAACGATGAAGAGGAAGAATTATGTTGTTGACACCTTTCCATGTCGTGATGTTGATCAATACAGTACATTCTCTATTTGTCATTCACTATCCTTTTGTCTTTGAAATTTGACATGTCACATTTTATTCAAGTTTTCCGCCTCTAATAACATGCCCATGTACATTGCTTCCTTCTGATATGGGTGATATGCTTCCGTGACGCACTTTGTTCTGTCATCAAAATATCGCTACCTTAGCTCTGTTTTATTCAATCTTCAGGCTATTTTTAGAAAAACGCATTCGAAGTTTTTGGGTTACTAATTGAACAAAAAAGAGCCAAACTGCAACATATAGAAAATCCAAAGCGACAAAATACATACGCAACACCTGGACCCATGCATACACAGATGGATCAGCAACAAATGCACTAGAAAATGGAGGTGGCGGTGTCTTTCTGACCTTTAAGCACTGGTGCACAAAAAAAGGCAGTCAGTGGCAACTGGACAATCCTCTTCTAACTTCAGAGAAGAGGCAGTAGAGATTATATTGACAGAAGAAAGCGCAGAGAGACAAGTTTGCTTTCTTTACTGATGCACAGTCAGTAATTGCAACGTTGAAAAGTCAAGATAATACAGACCTGGATGACTTCAGAACAGTGCTCGACAAACTTTGTCAACGATTCAACAGTGTTGTGATCCAATGGATCCCATCTCATTGTAACATCACCGGCAATGAAGAGGCTGACAGAATGGCAAAAGAAGGTTCACATCTACCTCAGCCTGATGCAAGTACAGTATAACTTTCGAGGAGGCAAAGAGTTTTATCAGAATCAGATACAGAAACAAATGGAATATACAACATCTAGGTCACACACAGATTGATGCTTACTACCAGCTCAACAGAAGAGAACAAGGGGTAATCTTCTGACTCCGCACTGGCCACAACAGATTGAGATACCATCTATTCAACGAGCTAAAGATAGGAACTATCGATCAGTGTAACTGTGGCACTGATAAAATGACTGCTGAACATCTGCTTCAAAGTAGCCCCTTATATGTGGTACAGAGAAAGCGCATATGGCCGACGCCAGTTCCTTCCGTGGAAAAGCTTTACGGGGATTCAAACAGCCTCAAACTGACTACTGCTTTCTTTGAGAACATTCAAGTGGACGTCTGAGAGTGTACGAAGAAGAAGAAGAAGAAGAAGAACAGAAGAATATATCACATTAAAATGAAATTTTTCACGATTATCTAAACGTAACTGAACGACAGTGTTTAGAATGATAGATTAAACTGTACGATGGCGATTCGTGATCACACCTCAATTTTAGCCACAAGTGGAGATGGAATCACGCCGTACTAACGCGACCGTGTCTCAAAATGTCTATATTAAACCCACCAACTGATATTTCTGGCATGTCCTCTATTGATCTCATCACATTTTAACTAAATGAAGAGAACAGATAAAGTGACAGCATGCATCACTGCCGAAAGTAAGTGTTATATAGGCTCAGGCTTAAAAAAAAAAAAGAATAGAATATACATATGTGTATGTGTGTGTTTACATGTTTATTATAAACACTTGTATTTAATATCTATTCTGACAAAAACAACAAAATAAATTTTACTGTTGAAAAAATGCCATAAAAGTAGAATCGACTTATTATTTGATGTAGAAAGCGCAAATTCAGCACATGTGTTTCGGACAATATCAAACCAAGGTCTAATAGTTAAACTGAATGGCTGGCTGATAGGTATTAATTTTATACCAAAATATAAGCATTAACAGCAGACGAAGACATTAGCACATTTCACCACGAAATTACAAATGTCTATGTCTCAAAGCAAATATCGACTTTGATCCTTGGAGACTACAATGGGAGAGATTCAATGTTTACATAACTTTCACACTTCAATTCGTTTCAGTTCGCTGGTCCATCCATGAGAGACTAATTGGATCACAAAAACGTGACCGTCCCACATCTGATCCCAGGTGAAAGGCTAATGACGGTGTTTGCACAAGATGGGAGTAATCCTTTTCAATTCTACAGAATAATAGACTTGCATATTGGAGGTGCGGATAAACCACGAAATGTCCAAACAAGACGGCCGAATAGCGCCGAGTCATAGTCTGATAACGACGGTAGAATTACGTGGGATAGGCAAGTCAGATAATCCCTCAATCTGGGAGGACATGTTGAAGTGTGAGAGACATAAATTGACCAAGTAATAATCGGATGTTTACAGCCCAATTCTAGAAAAGTAACGTTTGAAATTAAATTGTGCAATAGATGAGTCAACAAAATATTTAATCATAAAGTTGCCATAAAATTAAACGTTCAAATAAGATTGGCTGATACTTTGAGGCGCGAATAACAATTGCGTCGATTGGGCATTTGTCCCAACAGCCCGGAAAAGCGGGGGCAGAAAAACTACAATATAATCTGACAATTTTTGCAAGTCTAGTTCACGTTGGTATGGATTTTTAAAGAAAAATAAGAAAATCCATATAACCATTAAAGGACAGAAAATATGTACCTCCTCAACAACTAGATTTCTGGGCATAACTTTAGATAAACAACTAAATTGGAATAAACATATAGACAATTTAAGAGAAAGCTGTAGGGGACTCCTAAATATACGAACTATAGTAAAAGGTAATGGATGGGGGTGGCAGCAGCAACATAATGCTTATGTTTTACACGTCTTTTATCAGGGGGAAACTAGACCGTGCTAGCATAATCTACGACTCAGCTTCAACTTCTAGCAAAGCAAAACTAGACAATTCAAAATGCAGCCATGAGAACCATTTCAGGCGCATTTAAATCAACATCAGTAGAAGCACTAGAAGTAGCTCTCGGCATACCGCCCTTTGATCTAAGACGGAAAGAACTAAGACTAAATTATTGGAGCAAATAAGCACAAGAAGTGACCCATCCAGCACATAAAGCATTTGTCAAAAACCAACCAAGTATATGGGATGCCCCTTGAAAAATGAAAGATATTTAACAGGGTGGAGAACTATAGAAAATATAATACATTTAAAAGAACTATCAAACACAATAAATAATAGTAATAAATATAGAAGCACAATACCACCCTTGGAACTAAAAGCACCAATCATAGACTGCACGCTTACTGAAAAGATTAAACAGAGCATAGAAGATAGGGAAGCCAAAATGATAAGTAGACAGTTCATAAATCAACTAACAAAACAAAGTCTGGCTGTTTACACTGATGGATCCAAGGGCGATAGTGGACAACCAGGTGCAGGAGTAGTGATACCGCAGTGGGGGAAATTACACATGTCTATGTCTCAAAGCAAATATCGACTTTGATCCTTGGAGACTACAATGGGAGAGATGATACTGACAAAAGTTAACGATGCAACTGGTTCATGTAGATTGGTTGAAAGTAATTTTTGTTTCGTCTTTTTTTCAGCATATAGAATGATGATTTCATGAACCACCACTGCAAGGGCTGGTGACTGCTTTATTGCTAGTGTCTTAAAGAGAACTAAAAAGCATAGGCAGTCTCAAGTTCCACATGGGGCAGGGAAGGAAAGATGAAAGAAATGATGTACATTCTAATTATGATATTTACATTTTCAAATCAGTGTAGATGTTTGTAGTGACTTCTAAATACAATATCTAAATTAATATATAACAGTATAGGGTATAAAGACAAAGATAAGAAAGTACAAAAGAATTTTCTGCTAGAACGGTTGGTGTCGCCTACGCCTTCAGATTATTATTTGCTAACGAATAGCCGAACAAAACGGTACCCAATTTTTCAAATTCGTCCTTGACATAAACACCCACTTTTCCTAGTTCTAAGAAAATATTTGCCTACAATGCATTGTGGAACGAGGAGGGGCAAGGATAGATGAAATGCTAATTCGTTTCGCATTGATTTTAAACTAAAAGCCAACACTAGCACAGGGGCAAGCCTTGCCTTAGGGGTTTCCCCAAATACAATGAAAAAGTTAGAATTGTGGACACTACGGTCATGTAAACATGTTAAGCTCTTATTGTGAATGACCTAAGCTCTCGTATTCAGCTTGATATTACATGGAAAAAGAGTGAACGAGAGGTAGTTTAAAAATAAACAACTAACATAGAAAAAAAAGATAGAATTTTGAACCAACCCACATAGCCCCTTAAAAATCGTAGATTCGTGTACCTGAAGACTTGCTGACCAAGAATATGGTGTTAGTTATATAAATAGTCCCTTAACTAATCAACTATTAATAAAACCATACATAGAGATCAGAGATACTGTCAGGTCAAGTCATATCTGCTTAGATTGGGTTGCATATTCTTTGGGGGAAAAGTAGGTGACAGATAGGCTCAGATAGTACAGTGAATCCGATTGGGTGGCATTTGATGTGAGACGAAATATTATTGGCTGACCTTTGAATAAACATAAATAGCCTAGTAACGTAGAAAAGTTTGAATGATATTTTTTGAAAGACTGTTTACCCTTGTAATATTAAAAGTGATTGGCCAACTGAATCGATATTGTCAGAATAAGCGTTAGGAGGGACGCCATTACTAGAAAAGTTTCAACAGTGATAGATGAGATCAGGCTGTGCTTTTAAATACATTTCTGGACAGCCTGGACAACAAAACAGATCGAAACTGTGTCAGTCATCGTCTCTGTGTATTTCATTGAACATTGTGGTAAGATTGACATTTATTAATCTGTATTTTATATAAAAATTGAATGTGAAATAATAATATATGTCTGGACATGAGTGGGTCTATAGCGAACATGAGGCAAAGCCTAAAGATTGATCTACCATGTGATAGACTGTCAGAGAGGTGTAAAAATACAAGACTATATATGATTGTCATAAAGGAGCATAACACCTATCCTATTATATGGAAGAGATTACAGCTAGAATTGAAGTGGCGTTGTAACTATTAGGGGAGAGGAATACTGGTGTACATTGTCACATCAAAAGAAAATGGTGGCATAGGTTTGTATAAGGATATGACCCTTTTGTTTGTTTGTAATGTACATGTCCTTAACTGTGGACTATTAGTGTATGCTAGATATTACGAAGGATGCATACCTTCACATTTCAGAGGTCCTGGGTACTGACGTTAATGTGGTACCAAACGCTTGAAAACTGATTGATTCAGGACTCAGCCGGTTTACTGCGAGCCCATGCTGGTGGCCATTGCCTATCAAACAGGGAACAGATTGTCAAGCGAGCAGAGGAAAGGTTCAACCTATATTCTACTGCAAAGATAAGTTCTCGTTCGGCACCTGAAAGCTCAACTACAGAACTTTATAAGAAGAAATATAAAAAGTGACAGTGAATAAAATTGGGACAAATATTAATAGTTCCACAAGTGACAAAATAGAAACAAACATTACTAAAAGGATATGATTTCAAACAACAACCTAGTGGTACTACCAGTATTTCCTTAAAGTAGGAGAACACTACAGACGTATATGAGAATAATATTTTTATGTATGGACAGAGGATCTATTGTGCTATTTGACTGATGTAATTGATTATTTTGATTTCACTTTTAAATTGTCAATCCTGATTCCAAATAAATAAGAATCAGGATAATAAAATTGTAAAAACATATTTACACAAAATTCAACCACAGTCTTAAATAAGATAGCCTTTTAGAGTGTCGTTTGTATGTTATTGTGGTAGTACTGTGTGCTGTTGTGAATAATAAACTATTTGTTTGTATGTTTGTTGATTTTTGTACATTACACTCTATATTCATAACCCTAGACACAACACGAAGTCATTTAATAATAATAATAAATACATTTTAAATGAGATAAAAAAAAGGTGGTAGCGGAAAGGTACCCTGAAAAGTTCACAATACTATTGGGTATATTCAGGGACCTTCATAGCTAATCTCATTTATTCACATATTAATACCTAACAATAAATTCATAACATCAAATCCACCACAATGTTAATGTAAGAATATTCTATCTATACTATTAACCTTTTTCATTTGAATGTAAAGTAAATATAGAGCTATTCAATTTAAATGTAAAGAAATTTCCTCTTGAGGGATTAAGCTTAATTCTCATCGAGTGTAAAGTCTGAGGTAGATGGGATGGTGGAATAGGAAGATGGGGACACATAAGTATGTGTCGAAAAACTCAATACTCAGAGGTGATTCGTTTCTCTTCTTTTACCATGTTAGTTTGTGGTACTAGTTGAGGGTACTATCTCTGGAACCAGAAGGAAACAAATGGCCTGTAGTCGAAGCTAGGTGCCATCATCAGACGGGGCTTAAAGACGATGGACCAACTTTGTAGACACTCCCTGATACTTCTGGGAACGTGCTGTCCCCTACAGCCTTCATCAGCGACGAGCGTGATCAGCAATACAGTCTACCAAGAACCAAACCATTAGAAGGAGCAGAACCGTTACTGACAGTTAAGTAACACATATAAGCTGCCAAATGACCTCCTTTACAAACCATCATTACATCACAACAGTGATTATAAATTTTCTGATAAATAATTATGCATTCTTTTTTTAAAACCTTGTGATTATTAAATCTGTTATTTGTAAATATACAAATTTAACGTCGATTTAGTCATTTTGAATGTACTGCATGTTTGTCTCAGTCAGTTTACTAAATACACTCTAAACAGAGCAATACCAGAATAATAAGAATTCCACTGAGTAAATCAGGGTGGAGGCTTGAACGAGCTGAACTTAATAATTGCTTAATTCTTCATAAAAGGCGGCGGATCAGATATAAGTTAACAATTGCCCTGCCCAACGCAGCATTGTTCTTGACTTCTGAAATATCTTATGAAAAGTCCCTTGAGATAGAAGCATCATTATCCTTCTATCTACTACTCTGCCAAGAGTAATCTTTTGCGAAGGTAGACACCTTTGAAGACCCATATTAGATATTATTGAGTTTTGGCCACTGTTGGACCACTACTGCAAAACAGAGGAGGCAATTCCGTGACAACCCTGTTCAACCTATTCATGTGTTACAACTTCGGTATTCCTTTTAATAATATGTTCCAATTTTTGTGATATTTACAGAAAATGGAAAGTAATTAAAGATGGAACACAATTTTCAGGGAGATCAAGTGTTGCAGGGTGGTGCTCATATAACGAACTGGCTTACCAGTCCGCCAGAGGGCATTTTTTCTTTTTCTTGGTTTATGTTTGATCATAAAGTCCGCCAGAGGTTTTTCTTTCTTGGTTTATGTCATAAGTTACTAGTCCGTTCGTTCCTCTAGTTAGATGTTATAATTAGGAGAGGTTAGTGGTGTGAATGTTTTCAACTTGCATTTTTTTGTTATCTGTCCAACTGTTAAGGAAATCATTCAACAGCTTTGTCAGTCAAAACGTGATTTTATTTTAACAGAAACGTGCAGAACAAATAATCGATAGTCAATTGTACAACATAGGCTCAAACATTCTTATTAAGACATTTTTGGTTTTTCAGTATGTATGATGTACTTTCTATTCGTTATTTCTATCCAGTGATGGGAGTAATATTCCTCCACATCATCAAATTCCTCTGAGTTTCCAGTTATGATTATCTCAGGGTTAAGCATCTCCTTGGTAGGTATCCTCGCACCCTTTTGTTCATTTAATATCCTTTTTACTTTAGGTTCTTTCATTTACTGCTTCTATTTGTTGCATGTATTATTATTATAAAGTCAAAACCAGACGAGCTGAGCGGAAATGAAAAGGCGATACTAGACTTGGGTCTACTTACATGATGAGACCACCAAGCTAACATTTGCATGAGCAAATGTTTATACAAATCAATTAATATCTTCTCCTGCATCTGCAGGCACAATTGAAGAATATCGAATCCTCTCAAATATCATTGAGTACCTCAATGTGGAAGCAAGACGGTCACAAACGCGTCTACATGCAATACTTGGCTTCTTCCAACTCACTTCTATATCTTCTCTCTGCCAGCTTCGTGGTGCCCGAGGTAGCTGGGCACTTTCTATTGGTTAAGGCTTTTCTCTATATCCTTTTTTATTGGTCATTCCATCATGTTATCTCACAGGGAGCAAGGCTGTCCCTGTGTACGTCACTGAATCACGATGGTAACTACCGCCAATTTTTAGCGTGGGTTATGTCAAAGCTGAACTAGTTACAACTTCACCCCTCTTTGCCCTGCCCTCAGTGTGTGTTGGGTTTTTTATTTTTTTTTTTATTTATTTTATTTGTAGAAAAATCTTACTTGCTGGTTTTCTATAACCGTGCATGATAATTTCTATATATTTAGACTCTAGCACGAGTAAGTGTTATGGTGGTAGGTCATACGGCCACACAAGAACACATGATAGAATCATAAGAATCTCATTATGACAAATAAAAGGCGAGATATTGGTTGATAAAAATGAACCAAGGCCAGCAGCCTTGTTGTTGTAATTGTTGATCCAGCGGCGTTTGAGCTCCCGCCCTTCATTCCAATGCCATTTAGTGTTACTTGCATGTTACTTGCATACGGAGCCGCATTGGCTTCCTAGCTTGGTGGTCTATGGTTCGATTCCCAGTTGAGGTGGGATTTTTAGACCACAAACGGTTCCGGGGTCTACCCAGCCTCAAAAATTGGGTACCAGAGCAACACTGGGAAGGTTAAGGCGGCCGGCGTGATGTTGACCACATCACCCCTAATGTGCCGATGGTCAAGAAATTATGGGCCTAACACCATATTCCCAATATGCCTCAATGGGTGTGTAACGGGATCCTTTATTTGTTTTGCATGTGTTGGCAAGTTGTTCTTTTGTTCGACTTACCAGGCCTCGGAGGAAGAACTATTTTCCTAACATCATCGAGTGCTGTACACTCGAATAGGTGGTGAGGTGGCGGTCAACAGTTTCATAGGGGTAGGTAAATAGCTGGCACTCTAGAGTATGTTGTGAATTCTGTCCAAGTGGTTGATGATTGGTATATGTTGTGTTTGGAGCCAACAAATGGTGCTCTGATCCCTACTTGTAAGATGGCCGATGTTGTCTTTAGGATGAGGACCGGTCATATATCTATAAACATCCCTCCCAGTGTTTCTCATGGCCCATCTGTTCCACCACGTGTCTTTGTTGTTCCTCTGAGTTGATGGACTGTTTGGAGAGTTGTCACTTTGAGTGGTTGTTCTTGTCTTGTTCCCTTCTTTGCGAATTTGTTAACTCTTTAATTACCAGCTTAACCAAGAATATTACAAAGACCACGTGTCTATAATCAGAGAAACATGATGATTTTATCCTTTCGATGTTAAAAAAAAAAATTACCATTTGATATCATGTTTTCTGTTTCCAATATTCTATTGTATATTTCTATGTACAAGACAAGAACAATATTTGGGCTGAATATTAATTCAAAGTCAGAGAGTATTTCACACTGAGAAAACCCGTTGGTAGCATTACAGACAGGCGCTAATCTGGAATCCACAGGGAACGAACGAATGAACGAAATCTTGATTTCTTCAGTGGGAAGAAATAGGCATTACTGCCCTTTTACGTGTGGCACTGCAACAATTCTCACAGTGTTTGCAACTCTTAGTATACGAGCGGCCTTTTAGAAAGGCCGATGATCGATCCCCGTCAATAGCGAAAATGTATAGGTGAATGCATGTTTAAAACCACTGAACAATTTAGTTGCGTGCATGATATAGGGGTTTCATTTCTTCACATTTTGATATATAACACTTTATGTTATCTTTATAAATTAATTATTTAGTGCAGATCGATCATCGGCCTTTCTAAAAGGCCGCTCGTATACTAAGAGTTGCAAACACTGTGAGAATTGTTGCAGTGCCAAACGTAAAAGGGCAGTAATGCCTATTAACTTGAGGAATAATTATTACATTTTAACATTGCATTTAGAAATAGAACCACATACACACATGCATACACACAGCGATAGAGAGAGAGAGAGAGAGAGAGAGAGAGAGAGAGAGAGAGAGAGAGAGAGAGAGATGAAAGAAAGAGAGAGGGACCAAAACACTCATGAAGAATGTAATTAGACAAAGATATCAACGGAATAAAAGAGACATGGAGAAATATTAAACGGACAGTACTGGACATGAGAAAAACTTGGTCTATATTTGATGCAGTCTGTTTTCCTTAGGGAGATGAAAGATAATGAACAAGACAGTGTTTACCGAGGAAACACAGTTTCATTTCCGACCCGGAAATCTGCGATCCACACGAACTATTTTTATACATTTTGCTAAAGTCATTGTTAATTGTATCTTTGTGTGCGTAATCAAGTTTCTTAAAGATCAAAAGGGGAAGTATTTAACGCTCCAGTTCTGATTTAGATAAATTGTTTTAGCAGTAATGAAAAAGAAATTACTTGTACTGTAGAGCTCACCATGATTCTTTGCAGAGGTGTCAGAGATGGATTTCTAATTTTATCCCCACCCACGATAATGAGAATTGGATTCAGCCAAATCAATAAATCATGTTTAGACTGGCGACTATGACTGCGGCGACGTTTGCTGACTCGATGACCAGCGATCTTTCTGTTTGATCCATTTTTTTCCTCAGGAGCATTGCTTCTGCGATTTTGATGCTGATGTTCATTTACTCAAGTCGTACCATTCCGTCCTTGTAGTCTTAATGATTATCTTGTCTTTTATCGTTTAGCTCAAAGTTTTATGAAGTCCAACCTTTGAATTGTTAACTCCTGGTCACATCAATCGTTATGAACAAAGTCATTGTGTAAATTATTTTTAATCCATAGATGGTATAAAAAGTCACGCCTTATTTTTTTAATGTTACATCTTCACTTTATCCCATGGGGGAGTAGGTGTGGCGTCCGCCTAGAATTCTAGAGGTACCAGCTTCGATTCCAAGTTGTGGGAGTATAATTTATGGAAATTATTTTTCAGAACCAGTGGTCCTCATTATGTCATACCCCCCCCCCCCCCCCCCCAATCCGGTCTCAAGGGAAGTGAGATCGGATGCCTAGCCTTCTCGGATAAGGGCGAACAAATAGGAGGACCCGCGTGCACCCTCCCCCCACCCCACCCTTAAGAAATCACGTGTTGAACAAATCGGATCTCACGTTAAATCGTAAAGTTAATGTGACTTTGCGCTTGATTTAACAAAACGTAACAGTTAACGGTCTTTATCTTGACGTTTGTTTCATACAACTTAAGTTAGATAGGAGAGAAGAAATAACAATTTAGAAAAATTAGAAATGGCTTGTCAGTCACCATGTATAGCTAGTTTTATGTAAAATTTAAAAATGGCAGAATGTCTTAGTGACCTACAGCAGCTATCAATCATAGCTTCTTTAGCTTACATGAATTAGGATACGCTTCTTATTAACTCTGGAACTTTCTCCTGTCGTGTCAATTTGTATCTTAAAACCACTTTCCTTTGGCTTTCACTCTTCACCATTATACTTGGCTTTCACTCTTCACCATTATACTTGGCTTTCACTCTTCACCATTATACTTGGCTTTCACTCTTCACCATTATACTTGGCTTTCACTCTTCACCATCCTATACTTGGCTTTCACTCTTCACCATTATACTTGGCTTTCACTCTTCACCATTATACTTGGCTTGTCCATACAGCATCATCATCATTAGTTTCCTTTTCACTCTTTATGGAGCCCCCACTGCAGAAGGTCCCTGTGCTGGAAGTCTACACCAAGCAGTTGTGGTTTTTGTAGCAGTATGTTATACATGATGGGGTTGCCAGCCTCATGCAAATCTTTCTATTAGTCTTTTTCTTCTTCTTCTTCCTCGTTCGTCCTGAAAAGGACGTTGGGTGCGTTGTGTCTGTTTACAGCGAAGCTGCGATATTTGCGCCTTTCGACTGACACATCCGACTTCAGCACGGCATTTTTTGGGACCGGGTTAGCCTTCCCTCTTCGATCCCTACTCACTCAGTCAGACTGCAGTGATGCAGCCTGTTTCCAGGACCACCACTTGGAGGTGTAGTAGGGTCTTGGTCAGCTCTGGTTCGCTGACCCTGACGTAAGCAGTCTAGCTATGGGTCGCTAACTGCATTTCTCGTCTTGTACGACTTGCCTGAGGAAGCAGTAGGAAAATTCTTTATTTATGTCATAAACGACCCATGGGGAGTCCACTTTACTTCCTTTAAAATGACATTATTTGGCTACAGTTGCTCGTGCTGAAGTAATATAATTTAGGGCTTGTTTCACGCATCTAATGTGTACTTTCATTAGGTGTTTTTTTGTGTGCTTCCCACAAAGTGCTGATGGGTTTTTTGTTTTGTTTTCATACTTAAGCGAAGCTGGCTTTTTTCTGCTCCTACTTTTGATTTAAAATCTTCAGTAGATGGCTGTGTTGTTTTACTTGTAACCTCTATTATTTGCTTGTACAAAGATTTGTATTTGCTAGAACGTCTTCATTTGTCTGGTTCCATATATTTTTTATTTCTTTCTCATAGTCAAATAGTTTTTAATCAAAGCATTGATAACAACAAACATCATCAATAAGATAAAAAAAAATGTAAAGCGAAACAAGGAGGCAAGTGTCAACAGAACCAATACATAGAAGCATACACAAAGAAGATTGAAGAGCGTCAGAAGAGACAAGTGGAAACATATTAACGAGTTGGCAAAATAGGCAGAGGAAGCTGCAACCAAAGGAGATATGAAGGACTTGTTCAGCAGTGCAGATAATTTAGCACAGATATACAAGCAAGCACATGGTCTCATCAAGTACGAGAACGGAAAATTGCTTAATATGTTAAAATAGCAAAAGAAGAGATGAAAGGAGCATTATGAGGAACTTCTAAATAGTCCAGCGCCACAAAAATGGCCCACACATCCAGTCGGCAGAAAGGGAGTTAGTAGTTCATTTTTAAAGATCAAATAATAAAGAAATATAGAGAGCTAAAGAGCTTCTAAGAGATGGACAAGATGCTGGCCCAGATGCCACTCCAGCAGAGCTCATAAAAGTAGATATCAACACCTTTATAGAGATCATTTATTATTCAACCAGTTAAGTCAGAAAAAAGAAAACAAACATCAGCAAGAAAGGAAATTTGGTCAAGTTGCCAGAAGGGAGATTTGCAAGAATCGACAAAGAACAGAGAAATAATGTTATTATTAGTGTCAGGAAACAATAAAACAACAGGATTATTATTGTTGAACAAAATAGACGACATTGCACTCCAGGAAAACTCAGGTGCTCAGTCTTCTTCAGCATGTGTTGCAGGATATGAATGCTAACTGTTTGTATTGTGTGTTGGTTGTATAGACAATGGATGCATCCTCTTATATGTCCATTCCTGCAAGCCTTACGTTTGATGCCAAAGTCCATTAATCTTAGCCTTGCTGATTCACCTATTGGAGTGTCGTTCTCTAACAGGTGGTCATTATTTGTCCTCAGTATCTCTCTCTTATCCATATCCAATACCCTCACTATGAGTGCTCTTGAGGCTAGTCTGAGATCCCTCTCATTACCGCGTACCTTTGCATGACCAGGACAGTAGATCCACACCAGTTCCTGAAGATTCGAAGCTTCTGAAGTCAGAACTGGCTAAGAGGTATGGCGTCCGCCTCTAATTCGTTCTAAAGGTACTGAGTTCGGTTCCCAGTACATGGACTATATTTGATGGAAATATTTTTTCAAAGCCAGTGGATCCTAATAATGTCATACAACACATACAATGGAGCAAACAAATACATAAGATCGTGGATAAAACAGAAAAAGGGCTAATAACATTTCAAGAAATAATTAAAGCCTTTCACGATTTCTACTCTCACTTATACACGAATGATTCAATACACCCAACAGTAGAAGAATTTCCCCTGGATTGCACCTCACGGCTGAGTGACCAAGAGATATACATATTGGACGAGCACCTCATTTTAAACCACCTACAGTCCGCTTTAGATATATTGCAAACACAATACATCCATGGTCCAGATGGTCTCTCAGTTGAGTTTTATCCAAAATGTTTCACCTGCGTGAACCACTCTTATTAAAAACGCTCAAGGAAACTTTCGAAAGAGAAGAACTCCCCTCTAGTTTAACCCAGTTTTACATGACCTTAATTCACAAAGCAATCACCGATAAAAATATATGCAAAATGACAGACCTATTTCTCTTTAATACCGATTATAAAATACTCACCAATACTCTAATATTAAAATTACAATCCTTTACGCACAAACATATCAACGAAGATAACAATGTGGTGTTAAAAATAGAAATATAAACAAACGCTTACATTCCATAAGAGAAAGCATTCAATATACGCACGACAAAAATGCTTCTGCAGCAATACTGTCCAAAGACCAGGAAAAAGCGTTTGATAGAGTTTCCATTCCCTTCCTACACAAAACGTTAAAAGAAAATAATTTTGGCCAATACTTTGAATCGTGAGTAAAAATCATATACAAAAAACTGGAAAGCAAATAGCTGATAAATCACACGGTATTTGGAATTTACTTTTGCAACGCAACGAAATTGATTGCAAAAGACTAAACAATACCAAATATACAAACATAACATCAGCAACAGATCAAACATTACCAAATTCACAAACGTAGCATCAACTCAACAAAAGATACAACACAACCTAGTGATACAAGTACTGATACATGAGCAAGGATAACTACAACAACAGACAAGTGGTCTAAGCCTGGATGACAACATTAACAGTTACTTCAAATGATAACATTTACCATATACGTACAAAAGAACAATAACACACAAGAAATGTTCACTACACCATCAACAATTACTACTCCAAAAAAAAAAAAAATCAGCAGCTACTACATACAGCACCCAACAACAACAACAATAACAAACACCTCCTTGCTCCCTCCACACAACTTCCATGCCGGTCCTTCTATTCAACAACCCCAACAGGTGGTTGTAGCGTGACTGTCAACAAAACAATCAAAGCTCACCCCAAATTTAGGCCCGTGACCATCGTGACCCCACGGAAGAGTTCAGGGTAGCATCCTAACTGTGAAGAGGTAGGGGCGACCTCATATTCGCGTGCACTCACAGACATAAACACACAGACAAACATTTGTTCACACAAAGGCATCGAAGTGTCAATGCCCTACTCACTACCTAAAGCAAAAGTGTACATGAATGCTTCATGAATTCTTAAGTGTACATGAATTAATACATGACAGGTGTTATGTACATAAACTATAGTCGTAGCCGGAGTCGGACCTCTAACATTTCAAGACTCGGAGTCGGTAAAAATATGTCCGGACTCAGACTCGAATATTATGCCAACAAACTATTGTCGTAGCCGGAGTCGAACCTCTAACATTTCAAGACTCGGAGTCGGTAAAAACATGTCCGAACTCAGACTCGAATATTATGTCAACAAACTATAGTCGTAGCCGCAGTCGGACCTCTAACATTTCAAGACTCGGAGTCGCACATTTGTTGGCCAACTCCATAACCTTGGGTTTTACGGATACACAAAACTTACATGACTGTTTAAGTAAAAACCCATCAGCAGTTGTTGTTTAACTAGGGCTGCTGAGCTTCTCGTTCAATTTTGCAGCCAGTACTAAGTTGAAAAGTTCTTGGTATTATCTACAGTGTAGATCTAGGCTTTTCCTGTGGATTTTCTGCCATTCGAAAAATGTTGAGTTGAAGTCATGAGCTACAGTGTCTCCAGCTTGGCTTGCATTTAAAGGATCGTCACATCTGATCCCAAGCTGGCAGTGGCATAACGGGCATTCCTCGCCATCCAAGGGGTCTCTCCAACTATGCAGAGCTAAAATACTGCGCTCTGGTTCAGGGCTCTCCCAAGGAATTGTCACGTCCTGCACAGAGCCACTACTCAGCTCCCCCTGCCCATCATGAGTCAATAGTCAGATCCTCCTGGACGCAGCCAACCAGGTAAAAGCCAGAGTTACGCCAGGGACTCAAGTGACTCCTCCAAGCTTAGTGTGCAATGCTAGCTTTTCAACATGTTTCACCACAGGAGGAATCCCTGGAAGAGTGTGGATGATTTCAAGGGTCAATAAGGGTGTAATTAGCCTCACAGACAGAGGTTCACTTCCGCATTTGTATACTGTAACACTGAGCTTAGCTGGTGTTCATATAAAGATGACTCCAGATATGCCTCCATGCATCGCTCTGTGGTATGAGTAACGCACGAAAATCAGCTGTGAGGCAACGAAAACCAGACAAAAGCTAAGAAACACTAAATGAACTTTTTGAACAGTGCCAATATCGGAAACTAATTCTAGAGTTTGATTATGTCCTTAGACACAAAGTTTGATGTTCGGATGTGCTACTTATGGTCATCTGAATGTCCTGAGGGTCTCTGATGAGACAAAGATAGAATAGAACTATTACTACCTCAAGCATGTCGTATATGGCGACAAATATGGTTTTGTGCATAACGTTGGCAACCTCATCACGTAAACCAGATTGCTACATAAACTACTGCAGCAAGAGCTTGTGAATGGGGCAGGAATTTTGTACAGAGACAATCTCCAGTGATGGCTGCTTGCTACTCAAATAAGTGCGCATGCGCGCAGCGGGTATTTCAAGTGAAACTTTCGCAGTTGAGTTGCAACCGGTAATTGTTACATGTCTCTCAGCACACTGGTCAAGTAGGTGACAAAAAAAAAGAAATAGGTACATTCTTTTTGAGTCTTTGTAAGGTATGCTTAAAAACTTGCAGAAATTATCTTACTTTTGTGATAGAAAACATCCTCGTACCACGTCATGGGGCCAAGAAGAAATTTTATGAAAAGGGTACAATCTTTTATGGACACCCTGTATATTGATGCACCTGTTAAAAGGTCCAGCTTAATGAGACCAGTTCCCTCCCTCGCAGCCTTTGCCTAGCGTAACTCAAGAGCAAGAGTCAGGTACTCACTTACAGCCGAGTAGAGTGGAGCAGGATGATAAAGGTCAAGGTAGTCCCATTGCAGATACTGCCGTAGGGAGTGAAGTGTTAGAGACTTCATTATACTAGGTCCAGCATCGAGAGGTGAGATGACCAGTCACCTTTCTAGCTGCCTTTTCCTTCCCTAACTCATGATAAAAGTCAGGTACCTATTTACAGCTTGGTAGACTGGGGCGAGTCGGTTCCGCGAATCAAACCCAGCATCTCTTTTGCAAGAGACCAGCGCTCTAACCATTCTGTCAATCGAACGTTCACCAGGATAGTACTTTGTTTAAAGACCGGAACCCCGTCACTGTGCCACTAGAGGCAACAGCCCTAATTTGTCTTCGAATCTCACACTCAATATGAAAGTACACAAATAAACAAAAAGGGTAGCCCGATGTTTGTGAATCGTAAAAAAAAAAAAAAAAAGCCAGAGGCGGAAGATAGGCACGCCCAAGTACGGAAAAAAGGAGACAGTTAAACACCTGAACTGCAAGAATGTAATAGGCACGCCCAAGAACGGAAAAACGGAGACAGTTAAACACCTGAAATGTAAGAATGTAATAGGCACGCCCAAGAACGGAAAAAAGGAGACAGTTAAACACCTGAACTGTAAGAATGTAATAGGCACGCCCAAGAACGGAAAAAAGGAGACAGTTAAACACCTGAACTGTAAGAATGTAATAGGCACGCCCAAGAACGGAAAAAGGAGACAGTTAAACACCTGAACTGTAAGAATGTAATAGGCACGCCCAAGAACGGAAAAAAGGAGACAGTTAAACACCTGAATTGTAAGAATGTAATGGTCACGCCCAAGAACGGAAAAATGGAGACAGTTAAACACCTGAACTGTAAGAATGTAATAGGCACGCCCAAGAACGGAAAAAAGGAGACAGTTAAACACCTGAACTGTAAGAATGTAATAGGCACGCCCAAGAACGGAAAAAAGGAGACAGTTAAATGCCTGAACTGTAAGAATTTAATAGGCACGCCCAAGAACGGAAAAAGGAGACAGTTAAACACCTGAATTGTGAGAATGTAATAGGCACGCCCAAGAACGGAAAAAAGGAGACAGTTAAACACCTGAACTGTAAGAATGTAATAGGCACGCCAGCCTCGCGTAGCCCCCGTGGGTATGAGACGAAGAAAGAATATGCCTCCTGCACCCTCGGGCATATCGTCTAAGGCGACTGATATGAGTCAGTGCAATGGGCTGGCAACCTCATCACGTAAAAACAAATTGCCATAGAAACCACACCTGCAAGGGCATGTTAGTTGCAGGCATCCTGCAAAGGGCACAGCTGCAGTGGTAGCTCCGTGCTCCGTAAGGAGCGTAACGAAAAATGACAATGATAATTCTACACACGAAGCCATTTATCAAAGTTTATAACTTCTCAGTTGTTGTTTGTGTTGTTCTCCATACTTCACAGCCATACAATCGAACGGACTTGACATCTGAGTTGAAGATTTCCTCACAATTGTGTAAGAATAATAACAGAGAAAGTTACCTCTCCGACAGTCCTGTTTCTTTAATAAAGATGCACTATTTGAAACCGTGCTATCTCAATAATTGATAGCAGACAAAGTGTCGTCCATCTGTGCATTTTTTTTTTTTAAACGCTGACTCGCTGGGCTGTCTTTTCGATTCTTTCTTGGATGCATCTCAACAGATGTCGATTTCGATGCACGCGCTATATCTCGGCGTTAAGACGCAGGCCCGTGACAAGGGCTATAATTTAGCTTGGGCATGATGACCTGGTCAACGTCCTGCCTGCCCCGGATCAGGGCCACTACCTTTCTCCAGGTCTTTGTGAGAACGAACTATTCGAGGACAACACGGTGACAATGCTAAGTCCTGCAGGAAGGAAATCACGTGTTGTGAAAGTTCAGATGTCATTACACTACAGGAAAATGAGGCTTTCCAGACATTGTGGTTGAAAGTTCAGATGTAATTTCTCATATCCTGCCCAATCAGTGGTCATTATTGTTAACAGTTTTACCATTGAATTCATTCATCCATTTTTTAAACATAAAATTTTGCCTCGTTTTTTGCGAGGCGCGCACCATTCAACCTAGACACATAATTCTTCGGTTATATTAAGGCGCATGTCCAAATCAAATAATTACGCAAATTACAAATCTTTTATATTTCGACTTGCGCCCTAATATAACCAACGGACATTGTGTCTAGGTTGAACGGGGTGCTCCTCGCCAAAACGAGGCAAACGAGAAAAAGAAAAAAAAAAGATGTCCAAATATAATAGACCTTGTGGTCTAGATTTAATATCATTCATACATCTCTTCTTTCGTTCCTGGCGGAGCATACAACCACCCCTTGCAGAAAGACTGTGTCAAATCACACTCTGCTTCACTGATGGTTTATGTAGTGATTTGTTTTACACACATTAGCAACGTCACATAAGTCGTCGTTCACAACGAATTGCACATACCTCCTGCAAAGTGGCCAGTTGTAGTATCACTGTGCGAACCTTTTTGTTCTACATATACCCTTCATTACTGTATGGCGTAGAAACATGGACAATGGACTGTTAGTTAGAAACCTGAATTGAGACCCTTAAAACTGTGGCGTATGGAAGAATGGGGCACCCCTCATGGAAAGAGTAGAAAGAAAAATAAAGTAGTCCTAAAAAAGCTAGGAATGAAAAGAGAACTAATGAATACGATAAAAGTTAGATTGATTAAATATTTTTATTATATCAAAAGGCATTAGTACCGTGCTGAAAACCATAATGGAAGGAAAAGTTGAAGGCAGACTTGCAAGAGGAAGACGGCGCTAAAAGAGGGAAGACAACGTCAAGAAATGGACAGAGTGGAGTGCACCATCAAGACAAGAGAAAGAAGACGTTGGAGATCCTTTAAAGCCGACCTTCGATTTGAAGATGGTTGTTGATCTGATCAGTCACCAATATAGGAAATCGAACGACATGGTGAAGATTTAAAAAAAAAATAATAATTTTTGCCTCGGTTTGGCGTGGAGCGTCCATTTCAACTTAGTCGGTTATATTATAGTCGCATATAAAGATCTTCAGGTCTGGTAACATTAATAACAGTTGTGAAGATATGGAAACAAGATGACAAGATGAAACTGAAACACGTTGTGTGAAAATTATCTTTAGATTTGTAAATTACGGTGGTCACTGAAAATGATTCTTAGTAACCTTCCTTGCAGTGCTAGACATACAAGGGGATGCCACTCTATAATTTACTAGCATAAAGAGAACTTTTATCACTAAGTTTCAGCTAGCAAAGCTCAGGATGCAGCAAATAAAAGACCAACCAAAGAACCACTATTGAATCTTCTACAACCATCAGAATAAGGACAACAGACAATGGTGACAGTCTCAAAAGTGTCTTTGTTCAGGTTACAGTCTTTGCAAGGTAGTAGCCTTGACCTGAAAGTCTACTGGGGGAAGCGACAGGTGTTTTGGCGCGTGATCTTGGCTTGTCCTATTTGAAGGTTCATGTTTTGACTGGGCTGTGGGGTGAATGACGGTCGGAATGGATTTGTTCGGTGGGGGTGGGGGAAAGAATGAGGGTTGCGGAAGAAAAGTTGACATTTTTTTTTCTCTTGTTTTGATGCAGGGGAGAGGAAAACTCACAAAACAATCTCGCACCCACACAGACGCATGTACTCTCACACTCATACACACATGCATGTACTCTCACACTCATACACGCACAAAGAGAGAATAGAGACGCGACGGATACAGAAATATAAAGTCTTTCTTAATAGCTAGGAAATATATTAGATATGTACATCCGAGTGTCCCGTCTAGTTCTGGGGTGGGGGGGGGGGGGCTGTAGGAGACAAAAAAAAAGGCTACTGCTTCATCAAGTATATCGTAAGAAGGGACTACAACGAGGTAGCTCGTGAGGCTGGCAATCTCAACATGTAAAACAGATTGTTACAGAAACCACTGCTACAATAACACGTGAGTGTTATGGTGCAGGCTTCCTACAAGGGGAACAACTACAGTTGTGCCTATGTGACAAAACGTCTGTACGTGTTCTTTTTGTGGCTCTCTCACACCTTCAGCCACTCCGACAGTATCCCTTTTCTTCTTTATCTTTCTCTCCGATCGCTTATTATTTAGCAATTTTTTTGCCCTTTCAATCATTATTTTACTCCCTTTGCTGAATCTAGTAGGGTGAAGTCTCTAACACTCCACTCCCATACGGAAGTATCGGCTATAGGACTGTCTTTATCTTGTTTGCCATCCCAGACTGGGTTCACGTTCCACCAGGCAATTAGACTGGCCAGCTGATTATACGTTATGACATTAGCCGGCTGACCCTTTTGAACGTGACGGTCCAACATATGAACCCAGGTGGATAGCGACCATCGCGGTGTTTGCACAAGACGGGAGTGCACGATAGACTTAAAGAAAGCCACGTTGTCTGTCGGCGACCTTGTCTGGTGGACAGACGAAAACACAGGTGATAAATACGTAATTCGCTTCCGCTGGCCCCTGTCTGTATCAAGATTACAGATAACCCGTCTGGGCGGAAGGTATTATCGAGGGATGAGTCACAGATTTGTTTGTATGAAGATGCCATCGGAAGTATTACGACTTATTAGACAGAGGTCACGCGTGGAATATTAAATGTAATATTTTAAACCACGTGGGGGATATTTTGAATTAAAACACCCCAACCCAGTGCTAGAGAGATTTGATTGGTTTGATTTGAGATACCGGAATAAACAATGAATTCCATTGGAGAATTAGGCGGAAACACAATCTGTGATTGAACTGAGAAATGCGAGATATAATCTAGCGAACTCAGAAACACAGAACAGACAGCTTCGCAACTTCAAACGAGCAACTCCCAAATAGCCAGAAAGAGAAGGATCGGACCTATAATTCCATATTTATAAGTGACAGGTAGAAGTATTTGGGAAACTTAAAACCTTAAAAAGTAAGCTCACCTTTATAAATACAGAGACTGTAAAACTCAAGAGGCCAGGACTTTAAATACATAGTGTGGACACCTAAAGGAATTGGATCACCCGTCAAAGAGGAATTATTACAGTTTCCCACAAAAGTGTATCGCAGAACACCCGTCAAAGAGGAATTACTAGTTTCCCAGGCCAAGTGTATCGCAGAACACCCGTCATAAGAAGGGATTCAAAATTTCTCAGCCGAAATTGATTCGAGAGCATATGCACCGAAATTGCTCGTGTCCATCCGAAACCTGTGCGAGGAGATTGTGTATAACCCAAAATCTTGAGGTAAGTTGTGAACATTTCTTTTACAAATGTGAATTAACATGTTTTCTTGCTAAGTGGTTATATATATGAGGCTGGCAACCTCAACATACGAAAATAGTATATTCATGAACCACTACAGCAAGCGCTGGTGATTGTTTCTGGCTAGTCGGGCGAGAAACCCGATAGCAGAGGTGACTCCGACTGGGGCAGTGATGAGTAATAATTACATCGCATGTGCCTCAAGTGTATCATATCATTTTGCGAGATATATGTAGTTTGTTAATGTTAGTTCAGGCACAAATCATTATTCGCGCTGTCCAGACACATTTTCCCAGTTAATACCCAGAGGAATATTGATGAATTCTATTCATCTTTCCTGAGTTAGACTGTGTATACTCAAGAGTTTAATTACTCTGAGAGATTAACATTGGTGGGTGGACAGCGAGAGGATGCGCCTGTTAAGCTTCCAACTCAGTGTACTTAGCATAGCCATTTGTCTTTCTATTTTTTTCTAAAAGTACGTGGTTACAAGTTATCAGGCGGTTCAAAGTACTGAAGTTACTACGCCACTCGTGTGAGAGAAGTACACTCATCACCAAGAAGTGACGAAAACCACGGCGACAGGACTCACCAAGAGTTAAGTTTTCTTGTACAAAAGGCGAAAGCAACGGACGTTTTAATAAACCCTCACCTACGGCTCAATGACGAAAACTTGTATTTACAGCAAAATTTCACCAATCTTTCCATATTTATTTTAACTGTTAAAGACTAATTCATTATTAAAATTGTTACATGTTGTTTTAAAACTGAACAATCATAGTCGCTTCAGTTTTTTTTATATGTATGAAAGCAAACGTATGAGCCAGAATATTTAATATATATAAATACCTAGACATATATTTATCTCTAAACAGAGCTATACCATTATAAGAGGAATTCGCTGAATTAACTCAGCTGGGGGCTTGAACGGGCTAAAAACAATTGCTTAAATCCTTCACAAAAGACGACGGACAGATATAAGTTAACCATTGCTCAGCGCTATGCCGCATCGTTCTTTACTTCTGAATTATCTTGTGAATACTTACTTCGGATAGAAGCGCCATTACACTTCTATCTACATCTCTGCCAAGAGTAATCTTGTGCGAAGGTAAACACCTTTGACGACCCATTTAGATACTCTTGAGTTTTGGCCATTGTTAGACCACTACTGCAAAGCAGGGGAGGCAATCCGTGACAGCCTACATGCTCCATAGGGAACGAAAAAGGGAAATGATGATAATGATGATGTATATTTGAGTAATTATTTATGTTGTTACTAGCTTAAAAGTGAGCACTGTTGCTTGTGTTTATGTTTTTTCTTTCTCTGTAGGGGAATGTGCGAGAGCCCTTGTGTGAATACGCACTTTTGCGGAATAGGATATGTACCAAACTGAGTGTTTGAATCGCGTGACTAGAACTGCGTCTATATAATATTTATGAACTGTATGAACTAATGTGTGACTTGAATATTATTGACAAATGAAAGAAAGAAAGATATAGACAGTTCTTCATCTTCTTCTTCATACACTCTCATACGTCTACTTGAATGTTGTCAAAGAAAGCAGTGGTCAGCTTCAGGCTATTTGCTTCTCCGTAGAGCTTTTCCACGAATAGTACTGGTGACGGCCATATATGCTTTCTCTGTTCCTCATATGTTGGGCATCTTTGAAGCAGATGTTCAGCAGTCATGTTATCAGTTCCACAGTTACACTGATCGGTAGTTGTTCCTATCTTCAGCTTGTTGAACAGATGATATCCCAGTCTGTTGTGACCCGTGCAGAGTCTGAAAATTATCACTTGCTCTCTTCTGCTAAGCTGGTAATATGGATCATGTTGTGTGTGTCCTGGACGCTCTGCATCCCATTTGTTTCTGTATCTGGTTATAATATAACTCTTTGCTTCTTCGAAAGTTATGCTTGTGTCGGGCTGAGGTAACTTTCCACCTTCCTTTTCCAATATATCAGCCTCTTTTTTCCCAGGGATGTTACAATGAGACGGAATCCATTGTATCACAACCCTATTGAATCGTTGTCATAACTTGTGGTTCACGGTACGAAAAAAACCCCAAATATACTGACGTCTATAAGAAACGTATTTAAAAAAAATAATTAATTTAAAATCGATGAACTCTGCCACTTTATACTGCTTCTCGAGGAAAGGTGTATGTTAATAATTCACGAAAATTATGTAAAGTTCGTAAAAATGTGACAATTTAGAATAAATGGCATTTTCATTCAACCTAATTGAATGTTTTTAAAGTTAGTTTAGATCATTCATATCATATCGATTATTCAGGAAAGATAATAGTGTCGTAATTAAGCAAATGAAATCATTAGAACTGACAACATGCAACACAAGAGAAAAGCAAGCAAGAAGACATAGAACAGCTGCAGTTTGACCGGTCATTAGTCAGTGACGTTATGAAAAAATTATGACCTCCATCTAGAGAATCAGAATGAGCAAATTTATTATGTAACTATCAATAACCCGTCAAACTTGACGGGTTTTTAATTATATTGTGCTGTTTCCGTTCCCGGATGAGCAGATAGAAGTACAATCTTAGAGTGTTTTTGGTTTCTTTCCATTAAACAGTGTAATCAAACTGTTCATGAACACCGTCATTTGAACGCTTTTCTTTGTTGATAGTAACTATTTTCGGGAGAGTATATATATTGGAAACAATACAATTTTTCAACACGGTTGCATTCTTCAGCTGTGACCAACGTACACACGGCGAGAATTATGTTATATTAGATTCAATTTAAAAGTTCTTTGATGACAACATTTCGTGTGAAAGTGCGTGAATTGTTTTCAAAGAGTGTTCCCTGATAATAAGTGGTTTCAACAAAAACTTTCAAGTTTTCATAATTTGTACATCGGGTGAGGGCTCATGCACACCAATTTTTACGCACTTTGTCTTTGTCGAGCGCTACTAATTTCGTGAAAGCATTAAAAAAAAAAAAAAACAACAACAACAAAAACCGAAGTATTTGTTTTATATAACACCCACGCAGCGCAAGTTCCACACCGTGCATTGCGCACTTTTTTTTTTCTGGCGCGAGTTACTATTTTGAGTGAGACCGACCGACGTGACATACATCGGTAATTATGTTAGTTGGGATAGGAAGAGATAACGTCAAGGGAAATAGAGAACAGTAAATAAATAAATATTAAACACAGAAAGGTATGTTTGAAGCACTCGTGAGAAATAAAGAAGTAGAATACTAGATAACAGAAAAACAACAGAAGTGACAGACATACCGGAGAATGGAACCCAGGACCTTCCGAATGGCACCACCGCCAAGTTACGGAAGCGAATCATACTTTCCTCCCTGCCAACTAGGCACCACAAAAATCGTGCTTCGTGGGCAGGGGTCATTAGCTCGATTTTCATCAAGTAACACTGGATTAGTACCTAGGGCGATCCAGCCGAATTAATGACGCAATCACTTCTGCGGTTCCCCTATTATACAGTATAAGTCAGATTACACAAGAACGATGTGGTTTAATAATATTGGGAAACAGAACATAATTTTGAAATAATAGAAGAGCTGACGTAAAAGAATTGAGAGACGTGGTTAAAAAAACAACAACAAAACAACAACAACAACAAAGAAAAAAAAAGAAACCATACAACGATTTGTGAGTGTGAATTTTTTTTTTTTTTTTTTTTTTAAGAAGAATACAGAATTACAAATACATAGACTAGAGCAGCCTTTCTCATTCTTTTTACCAAGGAGGAACTCTTGAAATAATTTTGAGGTCTCAGGGAACGCCTGCGTACAATTTTTACATTTACAGTTCATGGTACCTTAGTGTGATCAGTAAGTTGTAAAGATAATAATCCAATAACAATTGTCAATGTTTTTTGTAGTAGAGAATGACTTTTTTTTTATTTCTGTGGATATATTTATTTTGACCAACTTATAAGCCTACTCTTTCTGTGTGGTTTCCCACTCCCTACAAAGGATATCAAAGGAAGTCAGTAGTGTAGGTTAAAAAAACTGCTGTTTTTCCGTTGTATTTTTTTTTAATTTCCTTTTTTTTTCTGTGTAGCTTCAACGTAGGCTTAAAAGTCTTCTAGAAAATATCCACTCTACAAGATGCTAATGAAATATGGTATGTGAGAGTGAACACTGTTCTATTGCGCACTGCCATACGGGGCTGCTCGGTCACTGTTCACTTCTGCGAGCGCTAACATCGCCCGGCGAGCAAATTTCGACACATGACCTTTATTTTGTTGTCAGTCTCGATTTCTTGCGACGCCCTAGGGCTCCGTGGAATCATGGTTGAGAAACCATGGACTAAAGTAAGCAGCATAGCGGACAGAAAACAGAATGAGAGAAACGAGTTTCTGAGGTAGATCATTTTGAGGAGGAAGATTACGAATGGTGATATGTTGGAAATGTTGTTGTTGTTGGTGATATGTTGGAAATGTTGTTGTTGTTGGTGATATGTTGGAAATGTTGTTGTTGTTGGTGATATGTTGGAAATGTTGTTGTTGTTGGTGATATGTTGGAAATGTTGTTGTTGTTGGTGATATGTTGGAAATGTTGTTGTTGGTGATATGTTGGAAATGTTGTTGTTGTTGGTGATATGTTGGAAATGTTGTTGTTGTTGGTGATATGTTGGAAATGTTGTTGTTGTTGGTGATATGTTGGAACTGTTGTTGTTTTTTTAATAAAAGAAGATTAAAAGAGTAAGTAGACCTATCAATGAGCACGGCCCACCCACAGACCTATGAATGAGCACGGCCCACCCACAGCCCTATCAATGAGCACGGCCCACCCACAGCCCTATCAATGAGCACGGCCCACCCACAGCCCTATCAATGACCACGGCCCACCCACAGCCCTATCAATGACCACGGCCCACCCACAGCCCTATCAATGAGCACGGCCCACCCACAGCCCTATCAATGAGCACGGCCCACCCACAGCCCTATCAATGAGCACGGCCCACCCACAGCCCTATCAATGAGCACGGCCCACCCACAGCCCTATCAATGAGCACGGCCTACCCACAGCCCTATCAATGAGCACGGCTCACCCACAGCCCTATCAATGACCACGGCCCACCCACAGCCCTATCAATGAGCACGGTCCATCCACTGCCCTATCAATGAGCACAGCCCTATCAATGAGCACGGCCCACCCACAGACCTATATCAATGAGCACGGCCCACCCACAGACCTATATCAATGAGCAAGGCCCACCCACAACAGTGGACGATCTAGCTTCAAGGCACGGGAAAGACCAAGAGGCAGATTGGTAGACAACATCACAGAAATCCTACAACAACACGGGCTCACATCTGCCAATGCAACACGCCCGGCTGAAGAACGAAAACTTCAACTCCCCACGACGCTTGACGGCAGTAGTGGACCCTAACAAACAAACAAAAATACCGAAACGGTAAGCAAAATTAGACGGAGTGACAGAGTGAGAGAGAAGTTAATTATTAAGAGAGAGAGAGAGAGGGAAACGTATTTGAAAAAGTGTTAAAGTTTATAGAAAGAAGCGTATTAGCCTTAATTGTCGGATACATGTGCCAAATTTAGGGGGTGAAATACTCGACTGAAATGTTGAATTTCACGGAGACAGAAACATACTGGACAGAAGTGTCTAATTTCGGGGATAGAACCATTTCGGACAGAAGTGTCTAATTTCAGGGATAGAACCATTTCGGACAGAAGTGTCTAATTTCAGGGATAGAACCATTTCGGACAGAAGTGTCAAAATTAGAGAGAGAAATATTTAACTGAAGTTATGGAATTTCAGTGAGATAGAAACAAATTGGACTAAAGTGGTATTGTGAAGTTTGGAAGAGAGAAATGTATGAAAATGAACTGTCGAATTTCACAGAAAGAAACATATTAGACAATAATGTAAAATTTCAGAGACAGAAACAAATTATACAAAAGTGTCAAATTTTGGTCAGAGAAATTCATCAAACAGAAGTGTCTAATTTTAGAGAGACAAGCCTATTAGACAAGTGTGATATCTCATAGTCAGAAGCATATCAGACTGAGATTGTCAAATTTCAGATATAGAAATATATTAGGCAAGACGATGCCAATTTTTAGAGAGATATATCAGAAATATGTATATAATTTCAGAGAGACAAACATATTAGACAGAGTTGTTGAATGTCAGAGAATTAAACATGTGAGACAGTAGTTCCAATTTCAGAGAGAAACATGTTAGAAGGAAATGTCGAATTTCAGTGAGAGAAAAACACATTAGACGGAATTGTCGAATTACAGGGATTGAAATAGACAACGGGTGTCAAAAGACAGAGAGAGAGAGAGAGAGAGAGAGAGAGAGAGAGAGAGAGAGAGAGAGAGAGAGAGAGAGAGAGAGAGAGAGAGAGAGAGAGAGAGAGAGAGAGAGCGAGAGAGAGAGAGAGAGAGAGAGGTATTTAAAGTTGAGAAAGGGATTACAAAACTAGGGAACAACGTAAATCAATGGAAATACATGCAGAACTGAACGAAATAGGTCACAATCACGCACAGCTATCTTCTCTGTTTTCTCGTCCCGTTCCACGGTTTCCGCCAACGTTCGTTGCCACAATGTAGCATGTGACAATTCCTTGTTGGAGCCCAGAACCAGAGCACAATATTTTAGCTCTGCCTATTTGGAGAGGCCCTTGGATGGCGTGGAATGCGCAGTATGCCACAACGCTTCTTCCTTCTAATTTGGGACCAGATGTGATTATCCTTTGCTTGCAAGCCAAGCTGCAGAAACTGGAGCTCATGACTTCAATTCAACACGTTTCGGAAAGGCAGAAAAGCCACAGGAAAAGCCTAGAGTTATAGTGAAGATAATACCAAGGAGTCCTTGAACTTGGTATTGGTTACAACATAGCGAGAAGCTCAGTAGCTCTAGTTGAACAACAACAACGACAATGTCACCAAAAATATGATGCATATTACCAGCTCAAAAGAAATGAACAAATAGTAATATTTACACAAGATACCATCTATTTAACAAGCTAAAGATACGGACAACTGATGAATGAACTGTTTAACATTGCGTATTCTTACTTGTTGGAGATCCGTTGCAGCCGACCTTCGATGTGCAGATGGCAAATGACTTTTATAATACTTAAAAAAAATAGTATGGTTGTGAAACATGGAGAACAACAAAAGTGCCACAGACTTTTATAAATGGGTGCTTGTTAGAACAGAGGAACTGAAGTGGTAGGACACGATCACTAATGTGGAACTGATGTCAAGAACCAAACAAGTGCTAGTAGAACACAAGACGGGAAGATGACGCTGACGACGAACAGGACACACATTGAGAAAACATGTTGACAGCATGACTAGACAGTTCCTGCTACGACGTGACAGGAAGACCTGGCTTAAGTTTGTTGAAGTCTATGCTCATTGAGGAGCTGAAGAATGATGATATTACCAACAACAACAACAAATTATAAAATGGTACGCAACAGAGCTGACGCACAACAGTAGGGGGACAGACATTTTGGGAGAGATAATTGTTTACGACTGTCGATACGGAAACTGAGAATTATCCGCATACCTACGTCTGCGATGTGCTCATGTGTAACACGAACCGTTAAAAAAGACAAATTCCGAAATTATGTTCACGCAGGAGACATCCCCAAGTCAACATGTACCTCCCTGCCACCTTCACACATTAACATTCTGCATTCCAAACATACTTGGCTATACCAGTTAGGTTTTATTTTTAAACCTATACCCATAACGTGGATCCTGACATCCCTCTTAAAGTGGAATTTCCGATTTGACATTAAATCGTGGCGTACTTGACCTTCTAAAAAAAAAAAACGGTGTAGAGATAGAGAAATCTCTCTGGAATTCAGAGACATCACAAATCATTCTCGAGAGAATACGAGATTCTTCTTTCTTTATAACTATTGTATTTAAAGGTTATTTCCCGTGAAATTACTTCTTGTTGTCCACATTAGTGACAACACAGTTGATGATTGCGTCGTTTGATGTAGTAGAGTTAACTATGATGCACGCAAACGGATGCTCCCTTTCAATGGTATCGTTGCAAATGATGAAAGGAATGGCGTACGGTATTTAGAGAAGGGGTTGCCGCCACTGTGACACCCTTCTTCCCCCCCTCCCCCCTTTTCCCAAATTGTCTTTTCTTCTGAGTTATTCTTATAAACCTTAACTCAGTGGTAGGCAACACAGGAGCTGTGAGAATCTGCCTTAGAAATAACGGAAAAAAATCTTCATTTAAATGAAAATCCAAACTACCTAGGCATTATTTTTGATCGCCGTCTGACTTGGAAAAAACAGGTTGACAATAATCGAATGAGAGCACGACTAAGAATGGCAATGATGAAAAAACTTGCTGGAACAACTTATGGTGCAGATGAGTGTGGTAAGTTGGGATTATATAAATATTTATAGGGGACTTAGTGTACTGACTGAGATCAGCTGTGAAGGTATCTGTATCTAATAAGTGTGGTGTGTTACAGATGACCTTACTTTGCTACCACATTTAGACCTCAATCAGACTTATTCTGGAATATTGTGATGACTACGTTAAATGTCTAGGGTTATGATAGTGATGAAGTGTAAGTTCACAACAACCAACAGACAGATAAACACTTTTATTAAGATTCACAACACTTTACCACACTATGACAAGCACATACATATAACACTCTAGAAGACTAGCTTAAGTAAGTCAAGTGTTAACTTTGAAATTATGTATTAGTTTCTTTCAATACGAGATATCCTACAGAGTGAATCAGGAATCACAATCAAATGTAATCACAATGTGTATGTACAAAATTTATAAAAGGATCTTTGTCCTGACATATAATATTATTACAATATGTGTGTAGGCTGTGATGTAGTACTATGAGGTAATACTGGCTTTTGAAGCTAGGTTGTTGTTTGTCATCACGACTTCATGTGTTTGTTACTGGTGGAAATAATATTGAAGGGATCACAGTTTCTTTTTATTGGTAAACAATACTGCCCCTCTTGATTTAGTATTACAGTCAATTTTAAGGTAGGTTATACAAGGGTGAGCTGCTCTGGCTGATGAATTCTTAACTTATGTGTCGGCGGCAGGCAAACCGTCTCCTCTGCTCGCTTGCTTCTCAGTTATCTTGAAATACACCACTGGTCGATATCTTGGACAAGGAGTCTGCTGCCAGCCCTCTGGATCCAGCAAACCTCAGACCAGGTGCTGCTCTAATACTTCAGTACCACGGTCCCTGAAATAAGAAGGTTGTACCTCCTTCTTCAGTACTAATATATAATATATTCCCACACTGAAGTACAGGACATTACAAACACAGAGTTCAGCGCTGTAGGCCAACTGCTAGCTTCTCATGTGACAATATACACCAGTATTCCTCTCCCTAATGGTAACAACGCCTCTGCAATTCCAGCATTAGTTCCTTCTATACAATAGGATAGGTTTCAGGTTACTATTTGGCAATCCCATATATGCCTATGCAGTTATACTCCTCTCTGACAAGCTTTTACATGGTGGAGCAATATCTAGGCTTTGCCTTCTGTTTGCTACTGAACCACACACATACAGACACAATTTATCATTTCATATTCAATTTTCATATATTATATATATATATATATATATATATATATATATATATATATATATATATATATATATATACATATATATATATATATATAATAGGAAATATGTCTAGCTTACCACAATTCAAGGAAATATACACAAGTAACGTTGACTGGCGATGAATTTTGGCACAATTTCGATCTGCCCTATCCCAGGCTTTTATTTAGAAAAATATTATCTTGCTCTCAACGCACTTGCTTCTCACAAAATGTATTTTCAAAACTGGCCCTGAACTGAAGCTTCTATTTGTCTATATCAAACGTTCTAACCAATGAGACCATGTTTACAAGAGCATTTGAAAAAATGATACCTATCCTACATGTTGCCATTAACCACAATAATAGTATTTGCAGTTCGACTAATAAGATTTCGCCTTACATATTACTACAGCCAATCAAATCGTATCTAACTTGTTGGCCTCATTTCCCCTAAAGCAGTGTTTTTCAAACATGCCATTATGAGCAAATATGATCTTGTGCTGTCAGACAACCCCACTATAGTATTTTGGCTATAATTTGTTAATTACTAGCCTATTTGCGTAACACATAACATATTCTTTGTCAGCAAGTCCTACGGCACCCAAATATATAAGTTTAATGGGGCTAAGTGGCTTTGTTCAAAATATGTATTATTATAGGATAGTCGTGTATTTGTTTTTTACCACCCGTTCACTTCTTTATCATGGGATGTCTTCTGTACTGTCAGGCTAATGTCAGGAGCTTAGACATAAATCAGTAGAATGTCATGTTTCCCAATAAGATTTTAAACCTGTTTTCAAAACCTAACCTCGTATTGGTAGTGTTTTTTATTACTGTTTATTTGAAAAAATCAGGTCTTCATGCCTTTCGCGTAGGATTGGCGTTCACTTTTTAATCGCGAGACGACGTGGTAGTATTGCCTGCGTTCCTCCTTGCATCTCTCTCTCTCTCTCTCTCTCTTCTAAGCCCGTCTGTCTTTTAGGTTAACGTAGTGTATATAATGACATTAATGTAGTATTATATCTAGGTCATTAAGCAGTTTGCGTATCAAGGTCGTTTAAGAAACACAGTACCCGTTTTATTTTTAGACACGCGTGTAGTTTATGCAGACGGAGCAGAAAAAAGGGGTTTTCCTTTTTCAGCCATTATGGCGTTCTACAACACAGGCGTACGCTATTGTGACCGCACTGTTCTTTTACCATTCTTCTTTCTTGCTATTGAATTACTTCGTTAGGCTTTACATTTATTTTCTAATTTATATATGTGGATTAGAATTTTTCACCACAATGAGAAAGTGCTTAAGACGTTGTACACAGGGCGAGTGAGGCCAGTCCTTGAATATGGCATGGCAACATGGGCAACAGCGGCTAAGACAAACGTCGATAAAATTAGCAGACTCCAAAATCAAGCAATGAGAATTATAACGGGAGTCATGAAGTCAACACCTATAAAAGAACTCGAAACGATTACATGCCTCCAGCCAATGACAGATAGAAGAGACTGCAGGGCTCAGCAACAGGCCGAAAAATTCAAAAGACCTACAGACCACCCAATGTGCCATAGAATGAGTGCTCTTAGAAGGCAAAGACTCAAATGAAGCAATTTTGTAGAATCAACCAAACCACAAATGAGAGCAGTATCCACAGATGAAATATCCACTGTTAAACCCATCTACACTGCACACAAGCTTCCAGTTTGGAAACAAAATCGTTTACCTAAAATGATAGAAAACATTCCTGGAATTGAAAGAAAAAAGAGCAAAACTGCAACATATAGAAAATCCATTGCGACAAAGTACATAGAGAAACATTACCCACGCAACACCTGGACCCATGCATACACAGATGGATCAGCAACAAATGCAACAGAAAATGGAGGTGGCGGTGTCTTTCTGACCTTAAGCACTGGTGCAGAAAAAAGGCTGTCAGTGGCGACAGGACGATTCTCCAGCAACTTCAGAGCAGAGGCAGAGGCCTTGAAAACTGCAACAGAAGTTATATTGACAGAAGAAAGCGCAGAGAGACAAGTTGCTTTCTTTACTGATGCACAATCAGTAATTGCAACGTTGAAAAGCCAAAATAATACAGACCTGGATGATCTCAGAATAGTGCTCCACAAACGTTGTCAACGATTCAAAAGTGTTGTGATCCAATGGATCCCATCTCATTGTAACATTTCCGGCAATGAAGAGGCTGACAGAATGGCAAAAGAAGGTTCACATCTACCTCAGCCTGATGCAAGCATAACTTTTGAGGAGGCAAAGAGTTTTATCAGAATCAGATACAGAAACAAATGGAATGTAGAACATCCAGGGCACACACAGAATGATGCTTACTACCAGCTCAACAGAAGAGAACAAGTGGTAATCTTCAGACTCCGCACTGGCCACAACAGATTGAGATACCATCTATTCAACAAGCTAAAGATAGAAACTACCGATCAGTGTAACTGTGGCACTGATAAAATGACTGCTGAACATCTGCTTCAAAGTTGCACCTTATATGTGGTACAGAGAAAGTGCATATGGCCGACGCCAGCTCCTTTCGTGGAAAAGCTTTACGAGGATTCAAATAGCCTCAAACTGACTGCGGCTTTCTTTGAGAACATTTAAGTGGACGTCCGAAGAAGAAGAAGATTCATTTTTTTAGATTTCAGAGTATCTGGAATTCGGAATAAGTGTAGCCCATATGTAAATACGAAGCCAATATGTAAGTTGTATGTCTGCTGGACGATCTACAGTTCCATCAACATATGAAAATACAAACTAAATTATAGTGCACCAAATGTCAGATTGGCACAGTGCTTAGAGCACTGCTCTCTCGTGGCAAAGGTACCGGGTTCGAAATATGGTGGAGTCACACTAAAGTCTACCTAGCTGTAAATAGAAACCTGACTGCTCGCGAGAGGAAAAGGCAGCTAAGAAGGGGACTGCTCACCCCCACCTCTCGAAGCTGGTCCTAGTATAGTGAAAGCTCTAACACTTCACTCCTCTGCGGCATTATCTACTATCAACCTTTACCAAATGTCAACTTGACTTTAAAGAAAAGATCTCGTTCCTATCATACGCAGTTTATTAATACAGTGGAATATTGTAAGCCAGCTAGTGGGTTTTCATTAAGGATGCGGAAATAACACCTTTAATCACAGGAACACTGCACTTTAACAGGTCACCAAGAGATGGCTAGGTCGAAATTTAAGATAAAAATTATGTCTTTTCACCCAGCCGTCACCCAGAAATCTACCAATTCAACCTTTGGTATCTACCGGTAGATCCATATCGACCAGTTGCCGACCCATGCCTTAAATGATATACTTGTTTTAAAAGATGCTTTTTCATCTTTTTAAATAAAACGCTTGTTATCATTTAGAATGTACCATAACTAACTGGTGCATTGGGCTGGCAACTTCATCATGTAAACACATTACTACAGAACCCACTGCTGCAAGAGCACGTGAAGGTTTTAGCGCCGGTTTCCTGGAAGTGGCCAGCTGCATTATTTGGCCCATGCTCCACAGGTAGAGAAAAGGAAAATTATGATGATTAAAATAGATTGGGCCCGGTGCCATTCCCGGGAATTTCTGGGGATGGAAACAAAGAGTGGAGCTACTCATTCAGGCATGTTGTCAATCACATTCAGGCATGTTGTCAATCACATTCAGGCATGTTGTCAATCACATTCAGGCATGTTGTTAATCACATTCAGGCATGTTGTCAATCACATTCAGGCATGTTGTCAATCACATTCAGGCATGTTGTCAATCACATTCAGGCATGTTGTCAATCACATTCAGGCATGTTGTCAATCACATTCAGGCATATTGTCAATCACATTCAGGCATGTTGTCAATCACATTCAGGCATGTTGTCAATCACATTCATGCATGTTGTCAATCACATTCAGGCATGTTGTCAATCACATTCAGGCATGTTGTCAATCACATTCAGGCATGTTGTCAATCAAATTCAGGCATGTTGTTAATCACATTCAGGCATGTTGTCAATCACATTCAGGCATGTTGTCAATCAATCAGTCAACACTCTATACCTCCCCAAGGAGCATAGGCCTTCAACAAACACAAGCCAAGTCCTCCTGTCACGTGCCATTAGCTCAAGTTATTTCCACATCCTCCTCATCATCTTCACTTCTGTCCCAAGTTCTCTTCTCCATGTGTATTTTGGTCAACCTCTGCTTCTCTTTCCCCGGGAACCGCACAACAAAGACTGCCATGCAATGCTATCAGCAGGTTTCGTCAATGTGCGTCCTATCATTCGCCAGCGTCTTCTTCTCATCTCTTGCTCCACCGGCACTTGTCTGGCTTCCGACATGAGTTCCACATTGGTGATCCTGTCACACCATTGTAAATCCCTCTATTCCAGGCAAGCGGCCAGCTATGAACGTCTGTAGCCTTTTGGCTGCTGTCCCTGTCCGCTCTCCGTGTACCAGAGCCACACACTTACCATCAGACTTGCTGACAGAAGAGAATAATATAAAGTTGCGCATGGAGCTTGCAACCTCTAAATGTAAAATAAATAGTTGTAACAACAACTACCACTGTCAACTTTGTTCATAAATGCCGTGGTGCTGGCTGTCTGCCAGGGTACCATCTACAGTGGTGGTTCAATGTTCCATAAGGATGGAAAAAGAAAAGAAAGAGAAGAATAATAATATGGTTTATTAAAAATAAGGGGAGTGGTGTGACTTCCAAGACTGGGCCCCAACATGAAGGTCCTCGATCCAAATAACCCAAGAGGGGCTGAAGAGTAAGGATCATTATTATAGATACTATATGATAAGGAGACAAGACTTCATCTTTTCTGAAATAAGCTACTTTATCCTGATTAAATATAAAGGTTAAGCTGTTTCATCTGATTCTGTATCATTCTTCTTCTTTGATCCTTAGACGCCGACCGTCAAAACAGTCAGTGGCCATCACGCCTAGTGGCGTCTTGTAGGGCAACAACAAATTGATTCCACTTTGCTCGGTCGGTGGCCATCCTTCGTACAGTGCCCCAACTCTGGTTCATTCCCTGCATCTCAGCCTCCATCGTCCTCCGCCAGGTTGTTTTTGGTCGGCCTCTTTTTCGTTTTCCTTCAGGGGTCCAAAGCATAGCTGTTCTTGTGATGGCATCGGGGTCTCTTCTGAGGACATGACCAACCCAGCTCCAGCGTCTGCCAGCTATGATGGTGTGCATGTCCTCTTGCTTGCTACGAGTAAGCAGATCTTGGTTAGTGATGGCCAAAAGATTCGGTGAATTTTTCTTAGGCATGTTGTGTGAAAGGAGGACAATTTCGACATTTCCTTCTCTGTAACTCTCCAGCATTCCGCACCATAGAGAAGCACAGAAAGCACACAGCTCTGATATAATCTTAATTTTGTGCTTGTGCTGTATTGGGAGGACTTCCAGATGTTGTTCAGGCTAAAGAAGGCTGTTCTTGCCTTATTCATTCTGATGTTGATGTCTTTGCCTGCCCCGCCGTCTGGTGTTACTATGCTTCCTAGGTATGTGAAGGTATCTGTCTGAACCAATTGCTGATTCCTTACTGATATGGGCTCAGGGTTGCTCACATTGAGCGTCATGACCTCAGACTTCTTTAAATTGATGTTCAAGCCCACCTGCTGGCTAAACTTGTTAAGTCTATCCGTTTTTTCCTGGATGTGTTGATGTGAATGTGCTAGTAGTGCAATGTCATCTGCATATTCCAGATCTTCCAATGTAGAAAATGTTGTCCATCTTATTCCTCTTGGACTGCCCTCTGTTTTCTGGCGCATCACCCAGTCTATGACTGTTAAAAATAGAGTGGTTGACAAGGGGCATCCCTGTCGCACTCCTGTCCTCACCTCAAAGGTCAGGTTGCCCCGCCCAACGCCACACGCAAAGCCGGCACAGAGGCCCTTTATAACTGACACCATGCAGCTTGGAATCCCACAAGCCCTCAGAACCTTCCACAAACTGTCCCCACGCGCGCTGTCAAAAGCCCCTTCAAAATCAACGAAACTAATGTAAAGCTGTCCCTGCCACCCCGAGCACTGCTCCACAATGTTCCCGAGAGCGAACATATGATCCACACATCCTCTATTCCCTCCAAATCCTGCCTGCTCCTTCCTCAGCCTGTGGTCCACTGCCTCCGAAATTCTATGCACAACTATCCTGCCCAGCACCTTGCTGGGAACCGAGAGAAGAGCGACTCCTCTCCAACCATCGCAGTCCGCAAGATCTCCCCCCCCCCCGGCAACCCGACAACCACTCTCCCGCTCCACCCCGACGGTGCCGTCCCCGCCCTCCAGACCCGCGCAAACAGTGGCTCCAATAGCTCCGCCGCCAGCTCAGGGTCCGTCCCAAACAGCTCTGCATCCAAGTCATCATGGCCCGGAGCCCCGCCGTTCTCCAACCCTTTGACCGCTGTGATGACCTCTTCCCACCGTGGAATGTCTGTATCCACATCCAGATCACCCTCAGCCCCAGGAACATTCAGCTGTGTCTCCGGTGGCCCCCCGCCCAGAGCCTCTCCAAAGTGCTCCGCCCACCCCGCCTCCCGTCCCTCCGCTGCCGTGATGAGACCACCCCGCCCATCCCTCACCAATGTAACATTGTCTGCACCCCGCCCTCCGCCGATGAATCTAGCCGCTTTGTATACTGTGCCCTGCCCATCTCCCAGTGCCGCCTCCCCCGCCTGTCCCGCAAGATCGTCCAGGAAATCCCTCCCGCCGGCCCGGGCCTGGCGTTCAACCTCCCTGCCCAGCCGACCACACTGTTCGCCACATAGTTGCCCCAACCTGGGGGACCTTGCCTCCGCGCTCCCTCCCTTCATTTCCCCTCTCATCGTTATGGTGTTTAATGTTTCTGGTGTTATCCAGTCTTGCTTCTTCCTTTCCTGGAATCCCAAGCATGATTTGCTGCTTTCTTTGTATATTGTTGAAATGGTGTTGAAATTCTGGTCTATATCATCAGTCAATGTCTTTTCCTGACTTTTGGCAAATTGATATCGTTTCTTTATGTCGGCCGCAAAAGCTTTTCTGGTAAGGGAGTCCTTCAATTTGCTGATGTCAAACCTTTTCTGTGTAGTTACAGTTGGTGCAGCCCTTCTTAGTTTCACTTTCAGTTTTGCTACTACTAAATGGTGATCACTTCCCACATCTGCACCTCTTCTTACCTTCACATCTTGTAATGCATGTCTCCATCTACCGTTAACCATGATGTGGTCTATCTGGTTTCTGTCCCGACCGTTTGGTGATTCCCATGTTAATTTGTGAATTTCTTTATGTGGGAAGAGTGTTCCTCCAATGACCAGGTTGTTAATGCTACAGAAACTTATTAGTTCATCCCCATTTTCGTTTGCTGTTCCGCTGCCGCATTTCCCCATTGTTCTTTCATTATATGTATTGTGTGTACCAACTTTCGCATTGAGGTCTCCCATTACTATAACAAGATCATATCTAGGTGTGTCTTCCATTTCTTTCTGCAGTTGTTGATAGAATTCATCCTTGACCTCCTCATCGCTATCATTCGTTGGTGCGTAGCATTGTATTATTGTAGTGTTGGTGAATCTCCCTCTCAATCTTAATCTTATCAGTCTGTTGTTGATGGGTTTCCATTCCAGTAATGTCCTTTCTATTCCTTTCTGTAGAATAATGGCTACACCTTCATTGTGCTGTCCATCCTCTCTTCCAGAGTAAAGTACCGTTTCTCCTGTTGCTGTTTTTACTTTTCCTGCCCCTGTCCATCTGCTCTCGCTTATCCCTAGAATGTGTAACCTATAGTTTCTCATTTCTGCCGTGACCTGTCTTAGTTTACCTGTCTCGTACATTGTCCTGACATTCCAAAAACCTATTCTTGTATCCTGTTTTGCGGGGGTGTGTATATGTATCATAGTCATCATAATAATCGTCATCATTATCAGCTACCCTCTCCACATCGAACGTTGGCTGCAATGGATTTCCGACGTTTTCAATCTTTTGTCTTGATGGTGCACAATGATAGACTCTTTCATGTCCATCTCTTGGGATTATCTTCCCACTTATTGAGATTTCTTCCTCTTGCACATTTGCCTTCAACTCTACCTTCTATTATGCTCTTCTGTCTTTTTACATGGCCAAAATATTTTAGCTGTCTAACAACTAGTTTCAGTCATTAATTCTCTTCTCATTCCTAGGCTTTCTAAGACTTCTTTATTTGTTTCTCCTCTTTCCTTGAGGCTCGTCCCATTATCTTTTTAATTTCCGTATCTGAAGGTTACCAATTCTTTCTTCCATTTGCTTGTACATTGTCCATATTTCGACACCCAACACTCCCGCCTTACAATAATGAAAAATATAATATAGCATTTGATTATTCTCAACTTTAATTTGTGAGTTAATTGTTAAGATGCTAGTATTTGTCTCAGTTGTTGAATGTAACTTTGGCCATTCATGTTCTCTTCTTGATTTCTGTTTCACATGTGCCATCTTTTGTTATTTTATGACCAAGATATGAGAAGCTCTTGATTTGTTCCAGGATTTTCCCATTTATTTTTACCTTTAACATTGGCTTGTAAGTCTGTTTCTATAAGTCTTCTTCAAATTTACATGTTCCAGTCTTTCCCATTATCATTACCTTTCGTTCGAGCATAACCCCTTAACGCCCAGCTCCCTATAAATGTCGCGCTGTGTGCATGACTATATACAGAGTTTCATAAATGCGCTCTTGTGAAAAAATAGAAAGATTCAAGTGCTATGAAAAGATTACTAACGAGCAATTAATGTAAAGAGCACAACAACATATCAGTGGAACGAATGGCGGAGTTGAAGAATCAGGTGTTAGATAGGACACACATTAAACACAAAGCCACCCGATATCACTGTTTTTGTTATTGTTTATCAGAATCGACGTCGCTGCCCTCCAGGAAAACCCATAGGTCCTCACTCTCCCTCAGCAAATGTCGAAGGGTATAAGAGTGATAATTGGTCCTCTTGCACACTAGTATACACGACGGATGCATCCTCTTATACGTCCATCTCTGCTTGTCTTATGTTTGATGCCAAATTCCAGCAGTTTTAACCTTGATTATTCATTGAATGCTGTGTAATTCTCTAATAGGTGATCATTAACTGTCCTCAGTATCTCTCCTTTATTCATTTCCAATGCACTTCTATGGGTGCTCTTGAAGCTAGTCTGTCAGCTCTCTCATTGCCGCGTACCCCTGCATGACCAGGACAGTAGATCCTCATCAGTTCCTGAAGATTCGAGGCTTCTAAGGAGATTTTTCCATTCGTGCCGGAACCATCCACTTTGGACCTTTCGAAGCATGGATTGTGAGTCTGATATAGTCCGTTCGGAAATTCGTGCCCACAGAAAGCGTCAATTTTCTCCAAAACTGTTTGTTGTATGGACATGAATTTTTGCATGCAGTCTTAGATTTTCATGGATTGTGAGTCTGATACAATGATTGCCCTTGTTAATGAAGTTTAAGACAGCCACCTTAGGGCCGCAGTAGCTGTCTATACCTCCATTCTTCTTCTTCTTCTTCTTCGCACACTCTCAGACGTCTGCTTGAATGTTTTCAAAGAAACCAATAGTCAGTTCGAGGCTATTTGAATCTCCGTAGAGTTTTTCCAGGAATGATACTGGTGTCGGCCATATGCGCTTTCTCTGTTCCACAAATGTTGGGCAACTTTGAAGCAGATGTTCAGCAGTCATTTTATCAGTGCCACAGTTACAGTGGTCGGTAGTTCCTATCTTTAGCTTGCTGAATAGATGGTATCTCAATCTGTTGTGGCCAATGCGGAGTCTGAAGATTACCACTTGTTCTCTTTTGTTGAGCTGGTAGTATGCATCATTTTGTGGTGACCTGGATACTCTACATTCCATTTGTTTCTGTATCTGATTCTTATAAAACTCTTCGCCTCCTTGAAGGTTACGCTTGCATCAGGTTGAGGTAGATTTCCATCTTCCTTTGCCAATCTGTCTGCCTCTTCATTGCCGGTGATGTTACATTCTCACGCTAGACGTTGTTATCATGTAAGCCCCGCATTGACGATTCTGCCATTTTCTCTAACAGAGAAGCCCCACCAAGATTTCTCACCCATCATCGTACACAATGGGATCATCATCCCCAGCATGATCCTTCATCAGCTGATCAATTTCCTGCTCAACCCTCCCATTGGCCCAAGTTCTGCACTCTCTACCAAGGCTGATGATCACCTGTTGGTAGTTCGTCCAGTTCTCACCTGACTTACTCTACTCTTCTCCCTTGAATGTATTTTCAACTGTGGTCACCTGTCAAATAGTTGCCTCTGCCTACGCCATCCATGATATCTCAATCTGTATTCTTGCTCCTTTGCTGTCAGCTACGTTTCCATGCAGGGGATGCCATTTGTCTGTGGTTACTCGCATGTAAGCTTTTGCACGGGCCATCGCATATCTGGATCTAATTGACAGCAATCTAAGCATGTGCCGTACCGTCAAGATGGGGGTATCTCGCGTGCAGCCAAGTATATACGCATCACTTCATTTTGAATGCGTTACAGTAGTTCATATTGTGTTACTAACAGCGTGGATATTCACAGCCCATACTGGATTACCGATACGACTAGCTGATGATACAGGAAAAATAGTAATCTCTGTCCCAGGTTCGCTGCGGCCATTGATTTTAGGGCTGCAGATCTCTCCTGTACTTCTGTATGACGTGATCGATATCATTACAAGGCATTACTCGTTCGGTAATCCACAGAGTAAACGAAGGAACGAACTTTATGTACAAAGTGTTGAGAATTGGCCACGCAGGCCCGTCTAACATTCCGCCTTTCCATTCTCTCATATTTTTTACTGAATTAATTTATTCTCACATGCATTTTACAAATTAATTTCAAGTAATGCAACGTTGTACAAGTAAAATAACTACCCATTCACATTCAAAGATGGCGTGCAAGAGAGACATGAGGGCACTGGACATAAATCCAGCAACCTGAGAGGATGGAGCTGCCGATCACATCAAGTGGCGATGCTCTCTACGGCGCCACCTCAGATTGGGCGAAAAGAAGCTCTCACAGGAAGCAGAAGAGAGGAGAAAACGTCAAAAGGAAAACCAGAAAAATAAGCAGCTGAGGCATGTCACTTCAGGGGCGTATTCCCATAGTGAGTTATGACTGAAGGGGCTATTATTATTATTAATTATAATCATGAATAAAATATGTAGAAAAGCAAGAAAATCATAATTGAAACCTACATACGATATAATATATTTATATAGAAACGTAATTACACCATCTAGGTTATACCCAATGTTAAAAATCGGTGCCAATCTTCGGTTTCTTCTACGTATGATGTTTAAATAAGCAACACACGAATATATATCTTGTATGTGAAAATTTCTCATAATATATGTGTAAATTGTTGGAAACTGGCTACATAATACTTTGAAGCGCTTTAAATTGTATATGAAGCAAAATTTGTTTTATGTCGTACGCTGTCAAACATCAGGACACCTGACTATTTCCAAAGGAGCATACCATGCGAATAATACGGTAGAATTGTGAAAATCCGAACGTCAATATCCAAAACATCAGTAATCCCAACATAGCCAGCATTGTTTGAATGCTGACGCCAGAAAGCGAGGTTCCTGAGCTAGACCAGAATGTGTCGTTGGCCGGGAGAGTTGTAGATGGGGGATAGTGTCTCACATTTATTTGGTCAGTTCGTTAGTTTGCTTAGTGCGACTGTGATTGTCTAGTGTTTACATAGTTTTACTTTTACCGTAGTGTTTTCTTCTTCTTTGTCTTCTCCCTCTTCTTCTTCCTCTTCTTTATCTAAATGGTAGCAGACATTTTCAGCAAATGAATCGGTTATTGAAATTTTAAACATACTTTCAAAAGGAGAGAGCGGTTGTCGTTAGCTAAATTGCAAGACGTTGGAAAGTCATCCATTACAAATATTCAAAACAACAAGTTAAAAAACTTCAAAGCTCACATTGAAACTTAATTAATATAATGGATCTACACACCCAGAGGTATTGTCCGCGCTACAGACTGCGAAGGCTCCGTACGAACAACAAATTGAATGCTGTCTAAATTAACTCCTGTTGCTGAAAAGAGTGAGAGACCTGGCAAGAAAGAAACCAAGTTCGAAAATGGTGCTATTGAAAGTTTCATTTGTCCTGTTACCAGTGAGTTAAAATGTGTTAAGCATAACTCAGTGTCTTTTTTTGAATCACTAAGCCCTGTGTCTAATCTCCAGCACAATATTTTTATACGTTCTAAAATCCGAGCTAATCTTAAATCCGAACCACCCCTGGTCCCAATTAGATCAGATTATCGAGGTTCTACCGTATACCATATTGTGGCGTGGTAAATTGCTTGTGAGCGTCCTATTGGCTAAGCGGCAAGAAAGCTTTCCTCTCGCGGCACAAAAACCAGGTTCCAGGTTCGAAACTTGATGGCGTCACGATCAAGACTACCCAGCTGTAAATGTGTACCTGGCTCTACTCGTGAGTTAAGGAAGTCAATGATAGCGAGGAAGGTAAATGGTTATATCGCTTCACAAAAAAGCTGGACCTAGTTTGGTGAAGTCTTTAACCCTCCCCTACGGCCCTTTCTGCTATAAGATTAACGTTATATGGCTACTAGGGTAGAAAGAGTTAACCAAACAGCCTGGGCATCTTTCAGAAAAACAAAGCAACATCCACATAAATTGTCCAACTTTTCAGGCCGCCTCGTTCTAGTCACTTGTCCTTGTCTTCACGTCTTAAGACGGTGCCAGAGCAGAATGTCAGAGACAGAGATATGTATTGATTTTAAGACGTTCACAAGATAACAAGGAAGGATGGGACCCAAGGGTCGGGATGGCTTTGGGCCGTGAAAGGTGACAGACTTGTTTGTCTGAGTAGGGATGAGAAAATGTCACAAGGTTACTGTACTCTTATCGTGGTCTCCCTAATTCCGGGTAATCTCCTCTGTATGTCTGCATTCTTCTGTCTGTTTGTTGTTTTGTAAGTCTGTATGTTTTTCTTGTTCTATACAAAACGCTTTCTGTCTTTTAAACTAGTTTTATCAGTACAGCAACAGTTTTTTTTAATTACAAGTTTTGCCTCGTGTTTGAGAGGCATACCTCGCTCAACCTAGACACAAGATCCGTAGGTTATATAAATGAAAACAAGATTATATGTAGAATGTACATATAAACTCACCACAACACTGACTATCAGTCAGACATGCTATATAGTACATGAGCTGAACCTAAAACTCACCACACTCTCGTATGTAACAACTTGAGTGACGCCAAACCACCTTCACTCCACCATTCACCCAATTCAATTGACTCTGTGACATCCAGTACAGGCATACCTCTATTGGATGAACATTTACTTTACTAATGCAAACATAAATATTGGATGAACATTTACTTCACCAATACAAATATATATTTTGGATGAACATTTACTTTACTAAAACAAACATAAATATTGGATGAACATTTACTTCACTAAAACAAACATATATATTGGATGAACATTTACTTTACCAATACAAATAGGGAAAGGTGTCTGCCAATGTAAATATTTACACGAACGGAACTTAAGTGGATTGATCAATTCACGGATATTTCTCTACGCAAGAAAGTAGCATTACATTATTTCAAGGTTCATTACTTTCATTTGTTTAATATCGTTGTTATTTTTGGTTGAAACGAACAACATTTTGTTACACAACGTGTTTTCTTATTACGTTCTCATATTTGTTAAGTTTATATTTCTATATCTGGGATGTTGTTAATGTCTTCCCAGAGGGGAACGTCCTGTCTTCCACGTCCAGTGTGGCTAATTTTAGCAGCTTGTTAAGGCAGGACTAAAAGTCAAGGTTCCTCGCTAACTAGCTTTGGGCTGAGGAAGTAAGAATTTTTTATTTTTTTTCAAGTATGTTGTGGCGTGGCTTTAAGTGTGTGTTGGATAGACAGAACGAGTAAAAGCACGGGACGAATTTTAGATGTGAACAGGTTACAGGGCTCCAAGTGGTACATACCTCGTAATAAAGTGTAACAAGAGCTATCCTGAAAACTGTACTGTGCGTTATGTATGGCGCAGAACTGATCATCATCATTCTGATCATCATCATTATCAAGGACACAAGTGTGGACTGTGTCTATCATACTCTGTCTCGTTATCTAGAGGCAATACGTAAACCTGCCAGCTTTCATGCAAGGAAATCAGGAAGACTGTCATCTCGAACTTTGCAACGATTTAATATCCTATATATAAAATCCCAGTATTTTCTGTCAGTGCGTAACGCTAAGGGATACAACTTTGCTTGAAAGTTATACATTAATTGTATTGCTTCCCTTATATGTACTCTCCCGAAAACAGTAAAATTTACCAAAGAAGAATGCGCAAATGACGGTGTGCACAAAAATATTTATAGAATGTTATTGTTAATTGTTATTGTTATGCAGAATTGACATTATTGCACTTTGGGCAAACCCATAGGTGCTCAGTCTCCATCAGTATATGTCGAAGAGTGTGAATGCTAATTGTTCCTGTAGCTCGCTGGTTGTAAACACGACGGATGCATCCTCTCATACGTCCATCTCTACTAGCGTTACGTTTGATGCCACATTCCAACAGTCTTAACCTTTGTGGTAAATGAGGTTAATGGTGTTATTAATTAAGGGTTAACAGAGTGAGGCCAAGCTGTGTAAGTTCCCTGAGTCTAATTATTGATGATGATGAGTCTCAGAGTCCCTATCCGCCACCTCTCAGATCTCACTCTGTGTAAAATAGGCTCTGTGATGTTGTGTGGCTGAGTGTGTCTAGGGTAATGTATTTAATATAAGGACGAAATAAAATGTAAACAGAACTGTAACTCAATAATAGTAAAGTGAGTAAGACTTTTGTTAAAGTTTAGGTAATTATTTTTTTTACAATTTATTCTCCCTGTTCCTCAATTTTCTGGGACAGGGATTATCAAACTCAATAAATTTGTTTATATACACTATTGAAAATAAATAACTGGAACTCTGTCCAAGTATCTTGTTTCTAGGAATAAAGATCACTATAAGAATTCCACCCATTGATCTGTCTATCTGCTTGTACGTATCACTGTTAATATGTTGGACAGATTGTCTTTGTCATCATCTCAAGGTGAGTTTATTATTTATTATTATTCTTATGGTTGTGGTGGAATATTTGATGTTACACTCTCAGTGCCGGTCTAACGGACTTAACTTATAACTGGTGACAACTGTTGGCCCTTGGGTTCTCATATGCATTCAACTGGCTTTAGAGCTAAAGAAATGGGGTAGCTGCGGCAACAAGGCTGAGCGTTCCTCCCAAACTTTCTTCCCTCACCCGGTTTCCTGCCACCAATAGGTATGCTGGTATATGACCTGTAATGAGAGGAAAATGCCCTCCCCATATAGATCTTATCTAATATCTAATTCCACACACAAACACGGTGACAACTCACCCTGATCAGCTATGTGTGCTGATCATTGCACCAATCTGTATCTTCCATTGTTTAACACCACTGCTGTGTAAACATTCTTCTTCAGTGATAGTACATAGCTCTTGTTTCTTCCTCCAAGAAGTCTCTTCCATACAATAGATAGGGTGTACAATACATAGCTTGCGATCCCTTAATATCTCTTACAACATCTTATACAGGGTTTTTCGTTCATACAATAGATAGGGTGTGCTTACTCTAGCACTGAAACCTGTGGATAAATTCTTTCTAACATTCTCTACATGATTTTACATAATATTTAAACATTTATGGCACTGCAAAAGCCCATATCCCTTCTGGGTTACTGCATTGGCATGCGCAAAATTTGTAAGCCACTAGCAAATATTTTATGCCTTTCTTTCACTCCGAAAGACTGCATTCCTATTTGGCTATCGTAACACAATTGTGGCCTGCATGTTAATTAAATCAATACAAATATTTATTTTGCCTTACCCTCAAGTAAGAATATCACATATCATAAGCTTGACTTTGGCAGTTAATGGGTTCTACCACTGCTTTTAGTGTCCAGACGGTGAAAGCTTTGGTCACACCGGCTCTCCCGCTGATGTCAGCTTTAGATAGTTTTAATTTCAAATGCCGGTTGTTACCAGCGAAATGTTAATTTTATTGCCCCAAGCTACTCTACGCCTTAACCAATCAGAACGCGTGTCAAGAAATTTCTAACTTTTTCTCACGCAAACAAATTGAGCAGTAGATAAGTGTGTTTGTTCGTCTGTCTAAATTTTTCTTTACACCATATCTTTGTTATTAATGGGTCGATTTTTAATGTTAAAAGTGATTATTAAAAGGACAACTGTTCTCTATCTTTCTATATAGGTTTCCTTTACCCATTTATCCCCGTTTTCATCTTGGTAATTTTTTTATAATTTATAGTGCTCTGTTCACTGAACTAAAATATTAATAAAATAATTGTCTAAGGCCAGACAATTTACTATAAGGGAACATTTTACGATATATATTACCCAATATTAGCGCTACCCTTCAAGACATCCCTGTTATTTATAAAGAAATAAGTTATCTAAGTTTCTTTTCAAACGCACAAGTTAGGCTGGATTTCCATGGTAATCCACCTTCTCTCTCCCCTATAAAACGAGGCAACAAGTTTGGTTCGTGGCCAAGCTTTACGGCTTTCGTCATAAATATTGGGAAGGGTCGAGCGTGTGCGTGTGTGTTTGGGGTAGTAACCTTTTTAACTTGATGTTAGAAATTTCAAACCTTTATTTAAATGTTGGCGGTTTGATTTTACGATGGCCTTCAGACGATTTCAAATACTGTAGCTATTAATAGATTTTAGGAGTACGGTAGTTAATTTTCAAGCGGTAAATTTGACTTTGGCCTTCAGACCAAGGTCGAACATGGAAATTATTGATAGATTTTTAACGTGGTAGTAGAAAATTCAAACTATTTTGTCAAATTTTTAGCGGTAGGTTTGACCTTGCCCTTGACAAATTTCAAACATATGTTGGAAATTTACGTAAACTAGATTTTTGAATCGGGGAAATTTGAGCGGGGTGTTACACGGAGTACTTTACTACAACCTTAATGATTCATCTATTGCAGTGTCTTTCTCTAACAGACGATCATTAATTGTTCTCAGTATATCTCCCTTATGTGTCCCCACTATGGGTGCTCTGGATGCTAGTCTGTCAGCTCTCTCATTACCACATACACCAACATGACCAGGACAGTATATCCACACCAGCTGTTGTAGATTGGAAGCTTCTATGAATGTTTTCCATTCATGCCGCAACCAACCACTTTGAACCTTCCGAAGCATGGACTGAAAGTCTGACACAATGATAGCCTTTGTTAATGAAGTTTCAGTTATCCACCTTAAGGCTGCAGTAACAGCCTCGACCTCCATTTTCATGCTGGAAGCTGTTATCTTGTAAGCCCCGCTATGTTCGGTGACGATTCTGCCCTGTACCTGAGCAGAGAAGCCACAACAGGATTTCTCACCATGGATCACTGACCCATTTGTATACACAATGGCATCACCATTCCCGGAATGACCATGTGTCAGTTGATTAATTTCCAGTTCTGCTTTTCCATTCTTCCAATTTCTACACTCTCTGCCAAGACTGATGATGACCCGCTGGTAGTTATCCCAGGTCTCATCTGACATACACCATTCTTCCCCCTTGAATATATTGTCAACTGTGGCCACCTGCATGATAGTTGTCTCTGCAGTGCCATCCATGACATCCCTTTCTTTATTCTTGCTCCCTTAATGTCAGCTATGTTACCATGCAGAGGGTGCCGTTTGTCTGTGGATACTCGCATATAGGCTTTTGCTTGGGCCACCGCATATCTGCATTTAATCGACAGCACTCCAAGCATGTATCTCATTGTTACAATGGGGGTATCTCGAGTACAGCCCAAGACTATGCGCATCCCTTCATTCTGAATGCGTTCTAGTCGTTCACATTGTGTTACTGACAGCGTGAGTATTCCCAGTCCATACTCAATGACCGATATGACTAGCTGTTGATAAAGAAGAAATAGTAATCTCTGCTCCAGACGCGCCGCGGCCATTATTTTCAGGGCCGCTAGACCTCTCCTGCATTTCTGTGTGATTTGCTCAACATGGTACTTATACGAGAGCCCGCGATCAAATGTAACTCCAAGGTATTTCAGCTTTTCTTGCCTTTCAATTTTCTGTCCATTGAGAGTAATATCTGGGAGGTCTGCTTTCACAATGGAGTTGTTCAAGGAGCACCACATCACGCAGGCCTTGTTGGGATTGACTTTGGAGCCAGTTTCCTCGCACCATTTAGACACTTCCTGTAGTGTCCCATGTATGCTATTAACCATTTCTTGTCGGTCAGAGCCAGTTCTGTAAATGAGTATATCATCAGCAAATGTCAGTGTTCGTCCCATCCCAGTTGGTTGAATGGTGGCTACTTTTGCTGTATAGATATTAAACAGCCCCGATGATAGTGGAGAACCCTAGGGTCGTCCCGGGCAAATGAGCAGTGGATCTGACGTCCATGTTCCCAACCGAAATGCCACTGACCTCTCAGTTAAGGCAGCTGCTATCCACCTTGTAAGCCAAGGTGTTGCGCAAGAATGTCGCAACGTATTCTGTGTACTTTATATTTTTCTTATGCAAAGGGAAATAACTCGTGTAATTGTATGTCACTTTTACTTACAACAGTTTTGGTTTCTTGTTGGCGTTCGGTTGCCGATAAGTTTGTTTGAGCGATCTTAAGTCATGTCCATATATGGAGCGATCTTAAGTCATGTCCATGTATGGAGCGCTCGGGCCCACTTTTCTTGATAACATTTGGCAACTTGCAATGTTTCGGATTCCTATCCTTTTAAGGCTCGATCGAGAAGGTACTATCTTCGTATATTATCTGAACTGTATTCGAATCGCGCGTTTCTGCGCATGTCTAAAGTTTTTGGTTGTTGGTTTCCGCCCGGGCAGTCTGGGGCAGTCTGTGGCATATTCGTTCGAGAGCAAGACGCCTGTTTTGCCAGCGTCTGTGCTTATTCTATCAGGAAATGGAGTCCTCTATACATTGTTTGTTCCTTTGAGATGATATCTCTCTTGTGATTCGAAGCGCCTGGAGGCGTGTGAGTTATGTGGTTTATTTCCTGAAGAAAAGGTAATGACATTTTGAATAACATTATCGCCATCTTTCGAGATTGACATTGTTTGTAGCCTTCTTATTGAAGAGTCTACGTTATGAGAAGTTTCTCAGCTCACGAATCACGTACATTGTTATGCATCGGGTTGATGCATGTCCTAAGGACTATTTACTTGTTGAACTCTGCTGCTCGATCTAGGTTTGATACCTTTGTTGACTAAAGGAACTTTGAGGACATTGTTAGGTACTTCAGAAGATATGCTTGTCTTGCTGAGGTCAGATAAAGGAGAGTGGATTTGATCTCCTACGGATATCTTCCGGCTATTATGGAAAGGGATGGAGGTTTCCCCTGACTACATGTACAGCTGGTTATGATGTACTGATATTCATATGATTCACCATTATTATGATGCTGTCTGCTATCCAGTGTTGTGCTGACTATGTCAATGTAATGATGACTGTTCTACCGTACACGTAATGTATCTGCATATTAATGTCTATGCACCTCGTCATTGTGGCGTCCACAATACATTATGAAAACGTCACTTGCTGTTTAAAGATTCCTTGACTTTTTACGTTATAAGTCGATGTGACGTCCCTGTTTGAAACTGTAGCTGTTGAACTCCACACTCACATCATTCATACATACCAGACTAAAGACACCATATTATTACACCTTTATCATCCCTGGTGTCTGAGGGTGATACACCACGCTTCAAGTGCCAGCATTAAATATGACACCCTCAACCTTGTGTGGCAAATAATAATCCACGGAACATTTATCCAACAACGTAAATACCACGCAGCAATAAGTTTGCTACGCAACACAAGGATTAACACCGCAAGCCATTACACAGTTTATTAATGTTGCAAAGTTCACACTGTTATAAGCATCCTCTAGGTCAACTGCTACCGCAAATAAACATAAATTATATAATGTGTGATCTCGTATCCACACATTGGGATCCTCGCTGCTGCTACGTAGTTCGTGTACTGTGGTGATGCGCAGTGGTTTTTAAAAATACTTTTGAATAAGTAAAATTGCCGTTAGGTATTGGTGCTTTTGAATTTAATTCCAGTCTTATGACGGGCTTTTACACTAATTAAATAATAATGAATGTACCTGGCATACGTACAACAAACGTTGCATGATATGTCTCAGACCCCACATTCCAGGTCAAGTCAATAATCTTGGTATAGCATACTTCAGACCCAGTGGCGGTTCCAGGGGGTTGTCATTGGGGTTGCTGCACTGTTCATTCATTTAAAATACTATACATAACACTCACAAATTGTGACCACCATGTCAAATATCAACCCAGACACAAATGATTAGTGTTTTATCTCATCTAAAATCTGTCAAGAAGTTCTGAAGAGTTATTTTAAAAGTTTACTGCAACTAGGAGTAATCCTTGTCAGTCGAAGCAGCTTCCCGAGTCTCAAACCAGGTCACACAGACATGTATGCTGCTATTTCTCGTGTTTAAAATTTTCATTGTAACTTCCCTTTAATTAGAGTTCATCGCACTTGAGCTGTGTTCCGTAGCAGCTCTAGTTAAATAAATTCAACCCAATCGCAGCTGGCCTCTTACTGTGTGTATAACAATTTTTTTATTTATTTAAATTAATGAAAAAAAAAGATATCCCGTTCAACCTCTGATGGGTTATAATTAGGATAGATATTGTTTTCAATTCCAAATAATATGAAAAACCGCCGATATGAGAAAGTGGCATCACATTTGTCAAATCAATGTAAATAGTGTATAACAAGCATTCGCGTATAAGAGATCAAGGTCACTTGAACTGTCATAGTTTGCAGCACTTCCCCAATACGGTGTTGGATAATTTTTTTGTTTGTTTTGTATTTAACCCTTCCGGTGTAATCTCAATAGTTTGTATTTTTTGGGTCTGTCCGGATTATGTATTATAATGTAGTAGAGACAGTATGCAGTCCTTTTTTTACATGGGGTGCTGCAGCTCAACAGCTCAATAAAGAAAGCCGCCACTGTTCAGACCCCATATTCCAGGTCAAGCAAATAATCATAGCATAGTATAGTTCAGACTCCACATTCCAGGTCAAGCAAATAATCATAGCATAGTATAGTTCAGACTCCACATTCCAGGTCAAGCAAATAATCATAGCATAGTATAGTTCAGACCCCATATTCCAGGTCAAGCAAATAATCATAGCATAGTATAGTTCAGACTCCACATTCCAGGTCAAGCAAATAATCATAGCATAGTATAGTTCAGACTCCACATTCCAGGTCAAGCAAATAATCATAGCATAGTATAGTTGAGACCCCACATTCCTGTCAATCTACTATAGCTGCCAGACACACACCGAGAGCTGGTTTTTTTCATAAACAACCTCCATTTCCTCTTTGTCTTTCGCACCTCACAGTGCTTTACAAAACTCGGTGATGTCACAGGCGTAAAAGTTGCGCACCATTTTCACACACAACCATTAATATCATTGCCATGCGAATGCTTAAAATCGAACTGTAATAATTCGTGGAAAAGCATTACGGGGATTCAAATAGCCTCAAACTGACTACTGCTTTCTTTGAGAACATTCAAGTGGACGTCTGAGAGTGTACGAAGAAGAAGAAGAAGAACTGTAATAAATAAATCAGTCCGTGCAATCTCACTCATCCATCTCCATCTGACGCAACCATGATAATAACACAGCTTCACGTGGAGCACAGGTGTCATCAATGTATAATTCATATAACACATACATTATCATTCTTGAAAATCATCATCGTTATCATCATCATCATCATCATCATCATCATCATCATCATCATCATCATCATCATCATCATCATCATCATCATCATCATCATCATCGTCTTCTTCATTATCATTATAAATCACCATCATCATTATCATTATCATCATCATCATCATCTTCATCATCATCATTATCTTCATCATCATCATCATCATTATCAAAATTATCATCACCATCATCATTATCATTATTATCATCATCATTGTCATCATCATCATCATCATAATTATCATCATTATCATCATAATTATCATCATCATCATCATAATCACCATCATTATCATTATCATGATCGTCTTCATCATTTTACGTTTGGGCACTTGAGGAAACACGAAGCCACAAATGTAGCTGGTCCCCGTGCAGGAAGCGTGCACCAAGCATTATTTACGTACTACTGGAGGCAGAAATGAAAATGGCGAGGGAGACATGGGAAGAACTTGATCAGATGGAACGCGGCAAGAGGAATTGTCACGTGTGTGGTAAAGTACAGTGATACAGCAATAAAATCATAAATTATATGTAATAAAGTCATAATTAGTAAAGTGTAACGCGTCTTCTTCCCCGCGCCAGTAAACGCATTGATTTAAGCAGAACAGAATATAGTGAGAAATCTTATCGCCGCGTTGGTAGTATTGGCCTTTAAAACGCGCCCGTCACGGGTTAACGAAAAAAATTTGAAAATTCTACTAGCGTAGGGTTCAAGGAAAGATAGAAAGAATAAAACACACGAACGCATAAGATTGAGAGAGCGGACACCTGCTGCCGGCTTGTCAAGTGTTAGAGGTTTGAATTAGCTACTCGGGCCAACAGTGCGAGACGAGGCCGTTAGCTTGTGTCGAAAACGAAGTCGCAAGTTTGAACATTTAAAAATACCCCGCTAGTCCAATACATTTCTAACCACAGACACTGTGGAAAAAAATATATATACACACACGCATAATTACTTCCTATCGGGAAAAAGGAAGATCTGAGGCGATTTTTATAACATTCAAGTAGTGGAAACTTAGAAAACAACGAACACCAAAATGGTAAATATATTGAATTCTTTATTACTAGGTTTATGATCATAAAAGTTGGCTAGTCTAAGAGCTGGTCTTGTTCTGATAAATAATATGCTTTTGAATCAAAAATCCGACAGATAGAAATAAAGTTATAGACAAAAGACGGTATTTGTTCGTACAGACAGACCAACACATGCTCGTTTGGACTTGCACTAACGGAAACATTTTTGACGTGTCCTTGAAAAAGGCAGGAAAAGGTTACAAGTAGTCTGTTGTAGAAAGGGGCAGAAAAGGGGGAGAAAAATTATGGGATGGCTTAACACCAAATATATTTAGCAGTAGAAATCTAAGAATGAGAGAGGAAAAAAACTTGGTAGTGTCCAAAAATCAAGTCTGTTTTTGCTTTTAATTTCAAATTTCAAAATTGTCGTTCGTTTATTGGTCAAAGCCTTTCATATTATTAAGAAAATTCAACGGCTTGACGCCATTTGTAGAAGGTAGTCCCGAGAGCAGGACGTTGTGAATTTTGTGAAAAGTGATTAGCCTTAATAAAGCAAATATATATGAAAGTATAGGCATCACAGTCCAGCCAGCAGTACATCTGGAATCTGCTATTCAACATACCTGTGTTTTTTTCATTGATTTCTGGTAAGACCGACATTATTCATATATCTTTTGTTTAAAAATGTGAGTGAGAGATGCTGCCATCACGACTGTAAGTAATCCGGTCCCAAGCTGATTTGTGCAGGGCCTGAAGGAGAATTAAGATAAAACGCATTGCCAGTTTTGTAAATGCACATGTTTTGTGAAATAAAATGTTTTCTTAGGTGACCAGAGGGACACAGCTCACCTATCCCATTGTATGGTAGAAAAGAAAGATTAATAATATTATTGCAGATGCAATGCCGCCTTTGTAGGAGAGACATGTGAACAACACTGGTACACTGTGGAATGGATGTGCTGGATTGGTCCATTGGATATGACCCAGCTCTTTATTTCTTATGTATGCTCTTTTGTATATAAAACACAGTCTAAATAAGATATCACCCAGGAGACATTGTTTTATTATTACAGGGTCTTATCTGGCACTAGTCCGGTGCCAGAGTTCTATGTGAAAGCTGTTCAGGAGTTTTGGAGGACAGTAGTGATAGGGGTCGCCAGTTTCCCCCTATTACTTTTGGAGCAGTGGTCATTCGGCAGAAAGAATTCAGACAGTTCCAGTGGGCCAGATAAGTGAAATATCTGGTGCCCTAACAGTACATCAACTATAAGAGCAGCATACCCCTGTATTCAAGAAATAAAATATTTCCCTAGTGAAAGTAACAGTGACCTGGTATTGTAAAGAGACTGGGAGTGATTGTAAGAATCCCAAACAGCCATCCAGTGTTAGAAACCAGTAATAGACAGATTTTAGTAACACCATTAGTATAAATTAACAGTATTTGTTTGGACACTTGTCCCTGTGGGTCTAAATTTACATTTGTATATATATCTTGAATTCTTTTCATTTTTAAAAGTCCTGACCAGAAGAATACTAGGTTCAGGACTAAATAAATCATACAGAAAATTATTAATTGTACAAATTTATCTGAGGTGTTATTTCCTTAATCATAGACCTTAATACTTGTTTGTGTAGAGGTGTATTATTGTTAAAGTACCATCACACCACACTTGCATATCCCTAGACATTAGACGTAGCTATCATTCATACTAGTCAAGAATAAGTCTGCTTGAGGCCATAAGGTGGTAGCAGAAAGGTACCCTGATACTCAACCCTAAATTTGTTAGAATCAGGGACCTTCACAGCTGGCCTCATTCAGTTCATTAAGGAAAAATATCAACATCATTTCATAACATCAAAACCCACCACGATAAATTGGGGTCTCTTCTTCCGGGATTTGAACTTGTTAGTTGTTTAGTAATTTAAATATTGTAGCACTAGTGTCCCCAAAAGTTATAAAAGTATTTAAAAGGGAAAATAAAAGCTGATGGACTGTTGAGAGCCAGTAATTAGTTAATTAATTAGTTAGTGTTAGCACTCTGTTAATTAAGAGCTATGAAAATTATATTAGATCATTGTAAAGATTGATATTATGGCCGACCTAGCAAATTTCAGATCTGCTGCTGTGCTGGCTGCAAAAGAGATGAATATGGATGGACCAGAGTTGGTCCCGTATGTAACCTCAGAGGTTGATAAATTTATTGAACGTGAAGAAAAAAGATTAGAAAAAGAGGCTGAAAGAAAATTAGAGGCTGAGAAAGAAATTAAAAAGTTGCAGATTGAGGCTGACAAAGAGGCTAGGGCATTGGAGGCGGATAGGGAGGCTGAAATAAAGCGGCTCCAAATTGAAGAAAAAAGGCCGAAAGGGAAGCAGAGGAAAGAAGATTGGCTGCAGAAAGGGAAGCAGAGGAAAGAAGTTTGGCTGCAGAAAGGGAAGCTGAAAAGGAGGAGAAGAGATTACAGAGAGAGCACGAGCTACGACTAAAAGAGTTCGAATTTCAAGGCCATGCTCCTGAAAATGGTGCCAGCCCTTCTACCTCCGATGCCACTGCTAGTCAGGGAGCCTCAACCTCAGTTATGGGGTTCCATTTAGACCATTTTGTTGAGAGGGACGATGACATTGAGTCATTTTTGTCTAGATTTGAGGTTTTAGCCACCACCTATGGGTTGGAGAAGGAAAGGTGGAGTTTAAAGTTATCTCAGGGGCTGAGGGGAACTTCTTATGAAGTGTTTGCCAAGATGAGCAAAGACGACCAAGACAATTATGACATGTTAAAGCAGGCTCTTTTGCTAAGGTATGAAAAGAACGGAGAATTTTACAGGAAAAAGTTTAGGTATGCCAAACTACTGTCGGGTGAGACCTATAACCAGTTCTCTGCACGGTTAGAGACGTATTTGGAGAAATGGACTGCTCTTGGGAAAACCCAAGATCTTTAAGAGATGATCCTTATTGAGCAATTGAGAGAGTCCATGGCTCCAGACTTGAGAAAGTTTCTCATGGAACAAGGTGCAGAGAGGCTGGGTGAGTTACTTAATGTCGCTGAGAGGTATCAGGCAGCCCAGGCAGAGGTAGCTGGCGCTAAAAAGAAACAGATTGACAATTTTAAGGCTCCACAAAACTTTACTAGATATGATAACAAAGATCAGGGGAACAAAGGTAAGCACAATTTTGATAGGCCACGCAATGATTTTAGAAACAAAAACCCACAATTCAATGATAGGAAATATAATGAAAGAAAACCTTTTCATCAAGGTAGATTATATTGCAAATGGTGTAAGAGGGAAAGTCATGACATAAAATTTTGTCATAAGAAAACTTCTGGATTTGCTGCTATGAAGATGGGGAACAAGGGAGGAAAGGACAAACCTGCTGGACAGCAGGAACCTTATCACCCCCCAGTGTGTGAGGATGTAGTCTGCAATGGGGTCACCATTAGGTGTCTCTATGATACAGGCTTAGATTTTGATTCTGTTGTGAGTGCGCACTTGGTGAACCCAGATCAGTATACCACCGAAACAGTGGAGATACAAGGGGCGACCACGGACATACTACTTATGAAACTTCCCATTGCCAGGATAACGGTGAAAACTCGCTATGTGGAAGGAGTAATCAGAGAAGCGGTGATCGACGCACCCATCTACCTTCTGATATTGGGGTGTCGTTATGTCTTCTTGGGGAATCCCAAGAGACCTGTGGTCTTGGCAGCCGTCCAGACACGATCACACTCCAGAAAGGAAGAAGATGAACCTATAAAGACTCATCCAGAAGAGATGAGGAAGGCACAGGCTGAGGACAAGACACTCAAGCCCTGCTACAAAAAATTACCCAAATGCCACACACCTCCAAGCAAAGGGGCCTATTACATAAAGAATAAATTGTTATATAGGAAGGCTGGAACTGGTTCAAATGGTCACGGACAACTGGTACTTCCCAAGATGTATAGGGCAGACGTAATAAGGAGTTTACATGTTGGAAAAGATGGGGACCACGAGAAGGTAGGTACCATCTGCCAAAAAGTTTCTCAAAAATATTATTGGCCAGATGAAAAGATAATTATTGAGAATTTTGTCGAAGCCTGTGGCATATTTCATGAGGGAACACCCACAAGTGGGGACAATAATAATCAGGACCTAGAAACGCCACGGGGCAAACTTAGGCCTGAAAATGGAAAGAAAAATAAAATTAATAATGTAGACAAGGTGGAATGGGAACCCCCTTTTTACACACAGTCTTCACTTGAATGTGTTAGAATGGCAACTCTGCGTCGAGTACAAAGAGTGATTTTACCCCAGAATAAGCCGACAGTCCCTCGGTCGGAATTATGTGAACTGGGTGAAGGTAAAAGAGAGAGAAGATCTCTCACAAGGAACTTAAAGTGGGGAGAAAACCCCAGGAAACGAATAGGTAGTGGTAGATTCTTGTGTGATGACACAAGGAAGAAACGTCCTCAACATAAGGCTTCTAATGTAAAGGACCTGACAAGTGCCAGGAAAAATAAGTATGTAAAATTAAAAGTCCATATGTAACTTTGTTGAGGACCTGGACAGATGAGAAGGCAGAAGAGACTGTTACCTCATCATACCAATATGTGAACGAGCTGACCACTCGTCTTAAAACTGGCTGGAAACTTGCAAATGATAATCTCAGACAAGCCAGGAAAAAACATGCTGCCTATTTTAATAAGAAAGCTAAGGATAGAGAATTATTTGTGGGAGAGAAGGTGCTTCTTCTACTGCCCGGCAGCCAAAATAAACTACCAATAGGATGGCAAGGTCCATATACTGTTCTAGAGAAGGTGTCTAGAACAAATTATAAAATCTACAAGAAAGGGAAAGAGAAAGTATATCATGTGAACCTTCTAAAGAAGTATCTGAACAGGGAAATCCAGGAAGAAACACACTTAATGTCCTTGTCGATAGCAACAGGGATGAAGAATGAACCGCTCACATCCCATGAGTATCCCTTGAAAACATGTGAGACACCGGCACATGTAAAAGTCAGTAAACACTTGACGAAAAAACAGAGGGAACAGGTTCAAAAGGTTCTGACTGATCATACGGACGTGTTAACGGACAAACCGGGGCACACGAATTTGTTAGAATATGACATGAAACTAGTAGACCCAACACCGATCTGTATGAGAGCCTACACGATCCCGTTTGCCAAGGAGAAAGCTTTGAAAGAGGAGATTGAGTACCTATTGAAAGAAGGAATTATTTCTCTTAGCGAATCTCCATATAGTTCCAGTGTGGTTTTGCTGAGAAAACCCTCTGGAGAACATCGTCTGTGTATAGATTACAGGAAACTGAATGCTGTCACAGAGAATCAGGTGGATCCATTACTTGACACAAATCAATTATTTGCCAGGCTAAACAGGGCAAAATATTTTTCGAAGGTGGATCTGAGCAAAGGCTATTATCAGATTCCAGTGAAGCCTGAGGTCAGACCTTATTTGGCGTTTAGCACTTCGGAAGGACATTATGAATTCAACATGTCACCTTTTGGGTTGAAAAATGCTCCGAGTGTATTTTCTAGGATGATGCGAAAATTGTTGGATCCACTAAATAACCCATGCATCACAAACTTTATGGATGACATCCTCATTGCTACAGAAACATTTGAGGAAAACATTAACTCTTTGACTATGCTGTTTGATAGACTAAGAGAGGCTAATTTGACGGCTAGACCAACAACATGTTGTATTGGTTGTAAAGAGTTGGAGTTCTTGGGACATACTGTGTTTCAGGGTAGTATGACCCCTGACCCCAAGAACCTTGAAAAATTGCAGAGAGCACCTAGGCCACAAACAAAGAAAGACGTGAGATCTTTCGTGTCGTTGTGTGGATTCTATCAGAAATATATCAAACATTTTAACTCTATTTGTGCTCCTCTGACGGATTTAACTCGCAAGGGAAATCCTGATAGAATTGTTTGGTCAGCCCATTGTGAATCAGCCTACCAAGAGTTAAAGGAAAAACGTACAAGCAAGCCTATCTTGAAATTACCTGATTTGAGTCAGGAATTTGTGGTGAGAAGTGACGCAAGCAATGTGGGCCTGGGGGCTACGTTGTTGCAAAGATCATCGTCACCAGAGGGAGAGCTGAACCCAGTCGCTTATGCTAGCCGCAAGTTAAACAAAGCGGAGCAAAACTATTCAACAAGCGAAAAAGAATGTCTAGCTTTGATCTGGGCAATACGAAAATTCCAGATCTATCTATATGGTAGAACATTCGTGGTCCAAACAGATCATTGTCGTGGAATATTCTAATCCACATATATAAATTATCAAGTAAATATGAAACCTAACAAATAAAATTAATAAAGAAAAGAGCAATGGTAAATAACAGTGCTGTCACAAAGAAGGTACTCGAAATTCCCCTTGTTTTCTGCTTCGTCTGCAAATTGTAACTCTTTCACGTTGATAGTAAAAGCTTACTGTATTATACCCGCTTTCTTCAATGAAACGTGTGCTGTATTTCTTGGAAAAACATTGAGAGGCAGACTGCGTAATGACCTAAATTAATCCTAACATTAATTATACTGCGTTACCAAAACGAACGAACAGATGGACTAAAGGATAAAGAGAGAAGGGAGGGCTGAAAATCAGGAACGCATGCAACACGCTTCGCGCGATACACAAATGCTGCCATCACGCGTGTAAGACTACATGCACTAATATTTATTCAGACGGACAGTGATAAATTCACTACCCTTCCCAGAGTTAGGTTTTAAAATCATAAAAAAACGCTTATTAGAAAAGATAACATTAGATGGGTTTACGGTTGAAAACATAACAGTACCCAGACAGCACATCTTCGAAACAGGAGGTAGAAAATACATATTTTGAACGCAGCCACGTAGCTCTTTTAAATTTGGATATTTGGGTTCCTTGGGGCTTGCTGACGGAGAATATGTAAAACGTTACGCAAATAGTCCAGGAATTAATAAATTATACCCAAAATAAAATAGTGGGGATGCCTGACAGCATGGAATCATTTCTGCTCATACAATTTTTTTATAACGTGTTTGAAAAAACCTTACGTTACATAAATAGCCTACCCTGTAAACTCCAAATTGATTGGAGCGCAACAAATGAAAGACTAACCACGATTGGTCGGGCTATAAATACTATCTTGGTTGTTAGGGAGACGTAGGAAGGTAACATTTTTTTTCAAACACTTGTCGAAACGTGGCCTCATTGGCTAGACTCGCTGATATACTCACTTAGGAGCGTTAGTTCGAGACCACTTGTTTAAATAAGCTTGATAAAGCGACAGTGCGTTGAAGCCAGCTCACATTTTTGCTAAAATAAAAGCCTGGAACATAAGCAGATGGGAATTTGTGCCAGTAATTGTGCCAGAATTCATTGCTAATCAACGTATCTGTGTTTATTTCCATGAAATTGTGGGACCGTGGTCTTGATGGTACTGAGCAGCACCTGGTCAGAGCTTTGCTGAATCCAGAGTCGGACAGCATACTCCTTGGTTCATTTAGCTATCAGTGAGGTGTCTCCAGAGCCCAGAGGAGAATTCGAGCAGAGGAGTCCTTTCCTGCCGCCATCACTCAAGATAAGCTGATTTGGCCAGCTGAGCTCAACATTATGCCCCCTCATCTTGAAATGACTTTGTAAAAATAACATTCAGAGGGGAATTTAATTGTCTTAATATCAGGAACTGAGAACATCTCCAATACTAGTTTCCTTAAGACAAACTATTGAAGTCATGATGACAAATACCAACAGAGCTTGAACAAAACAAAACCAGTATTACCTCATTTTACTACTACACAACTGACACACATAGGATATTTGTAATAAGATATGTCACTACAATATTCATATTAATACATTCTGTACATAACTTGTAATTAAAATTGATTGTGATTCCTGGTTCCTTTGTATTTGAATCAGGACACATATACCTTTATGATAACCATGAATACATATTGTTATTTGAAAAGTTATCAGTGACTCCTTAAGATATTCTCATAGAGTGTTATATGTATGTGAGTGTCACAGTGTTGTCAAGAGTAGTGGATTAAATTAAACTGTTTATCTGTCTGTTGTTGTGACTTACACTTCATCATACACATACCCTAGACACCTAACGTAGTCATCACACTATTCCAGAATAATTCTGACTGAGATATATAGATATGTGGTAGCAAGTAAGGTTATCTATAATACACTACTCTTAATAGATATAGATACCTTCACAGCTGATCTCAGTCAGTACACTAAGTCCCCTATAAATATTTATAACATCCCACTTCACCACATATATTGGGGTCTCGCTCTTGGGATTTTGAATCTTTCCCTATTAAAAATATTGGGGGGTAATTCACTTCAGGGAATATAAGAATTAAAAGGTATCCTTGGGTGGAATTAAATAAGGTTGAGCTCACGGTGCCTGTGTTGTCCATTATATATATTTAGAATTTGAATTGTTGGTTAGACATTGTAGAAATTTACCTGATAGACAATGGCGGACCTGGCCAAGTTTCGATCTGCTGCTGTACAGACTGCAAAAGAGTTAGGATTAGATGGGCAAGTTATGGTTGCCTATGTCACTACGGAATGTGACAAATTTATTGAACGCGAAGAAAGAAGATTAGAAAAAGAGGCCGAAAGAAAGTTAGAGGCTGAGACTAAGAGGTTGCAAGCTGAGGCTGAGACTAAGAGGTTGCAGATTGAGGCTGACAAAGAGGCTAAAGCATTGGAAGCCGAGGAAAGAAGACAGGCTGCAGAAAGGGAAGAGAAGAAATTAGCTGCAGAAAGGGAAGAGAAGAAATTAGCTGCAGAAAGGGAAGAGAGGAAATTAGCTGCAGAAAGGGAAGCAGAAGATAAAAGATTACAAAGGGAACATGAGTTACGACTAAGGGAGTTTGAGTTTCAAGGCCATGCTCCTGAAAATGGTGCCAGTCCCTTTGCCTCTGATGCTACGGTTACTCAGGGAGCCTCAACCTCAGCTATGAACTTTCATTTAGATCATTTTGTTGAGAAAGACGATGATATTGAGAGCTATATAAATAGGTATGAACTATTAGCTACCACATATGGGTTAGAGAGAGAAAGGTGGAGCTTAAAGTTATCGCAGGGACTTCGTGGGGCAGCTTATGAAGTTTTTGCAAAAATGAGCAGAGGTGATCAGGAAAATTATGATATGCTAAAGCAGGCTCTTTTGTTAAGATATGAAAAGAATGCTGAATTTTATAGGAAAAAATTTAGGAATGCTAAACTACTGTCAGGTGAAACCTATCACCAGTTCTCTGCACGAATAGAGACATACTTGGAGAAATGGACTTCTCTGGGGAAAACCCAAGATCTTAAGGAAATGGTCCTTATAGAGCAATTAAGAGAGTCCATGGCTCCAGACCTGAGAAAGTTTCTCATGGAACAAGGTGCAGAGAGGCTGGGTGAGTTGCTAAATGTTGCTGAAAGGTATCAAGCAGCTCAAGCAGAGGTAACAGGTAATAAAAAGAAACAAGTGGATAACTTTAGGGCACCACAGAACTTTAATAAATTTGATCCTAAGGATCAAAATAAAGGTAAGCACCAATTTGATAGGCCACGGTATGACAATAAAAATAAATTCCCACAATTCGATGAAAGGAAATATGATGAAAGAAAATCTTTCAACCAAAGAAAAAGGTGGTGTAAGAATTGTCAGATGGACAATCATGACACTGACCGTTGCAGAAGGAAACCTGTGTATATGGCAACCCTTCAGGTCAGGTCGACCTCAAGACAGGAGGAGGATATTATGTTAGATACCACTCCAGAAGAGATGAGGAAGGCACAGGCTGGGGATAAAACACTCAAGCCTTGTTTCAGAAAATTGTCAACTTGTCATACAACTCCAGGCAAGGGAGATTTTTACATGAAAAACAAGTTGATGTATAGGAAGACTGGAGCTAGATCCAAAGGTCAAGGACAGCTAGTACTTCCTAAAAGATATAGGGCAGACTTAATAAGGAGCCTACATGTGAAACCAGATGGGGACCATGAGAAGATAGGTACCATCATTCAAAAGGTGGCTCACAATTATTATTGGCCCAAAGCAAGATGGGACATTGAGAATTTTGTAGAAAGGTGTAGCATAGCACATGAGGGAACACCCACAAGTGGGAACATGGATCAGGACCTGGACACGCCCCGGGGCAAAATTAGGCCTGATAATAAAAAGAAATATAGATTTGATAAAGTGGACCAAATGGAATGGGAAGCCCCTTTTCACGGACAAGCTTCACTTAACTGTTTTACAATGGCCACTATGCGGAGAGTGCAAAAATATGTCTTACCCCAGGATAAGCCGACAATCCCTCAATCGGACTTAAACAAACTGGAGGAAGAGGATGTAGGGAGGAAATCTCTCATCAAGAATTTTAAGTGGGGAGAAAGCCCCAAAAGAATTGGTAGCGGTCGTTTTGTGAATGATAATTCTGGGAGGAAAAATCATCACTATAAAGCTTCGAGTGGAAGAGACCATACCGGTGCATGGACAAATAGGTCCACACAATTAAAGGTCCATATGTAGCTATGTTAAGAACGTGGACTGATGAAAAGGCAGAGGAAAACATTACATCTTCATACCAATATGTGAATGAGCTGACCACTCGGTTAAAAACTGGCTGGAAACTTGCCAATGAAAATTTGAAACAAGCCAGGAAGAAACATGCTGCCTATTATAACAGGAAGGCGAAGGACAGAAATTTGGCTGTGGGAGAGAAAGTACTGCTTCTTTTGCCTGGGAGTCAGAATAAGTTACAAATTGGATGGCAGGGTCCATATACAGTTCTAGAGAAGGTGTCTAGAACAAATTATAAGATAGATAAGAAGGGGAAAGAAAAAATCTATCATGTGAATCTCCTGAAGAAATATTTGGAAAGAGAACATCAGGAAGAGACACACTGGTTGACCTTGTCCATCGCCATGGAGATGAAAAAGGAACCACTTTCATCATTTGAATATCCATTACACCCCTGTGAGACAGCAGCACAGGTGAAAATCAGTACACATTTAACGAAAACTCGGAAAGAGAGAGTGCAACAGGTTCTAAATAATCATGCAGAGGTGTTAACAGACCGACCAGGGCATACAAACCTATTGGAATATGATATGAAACTAATAGACTCCACACCTGTCTGTATGAAACCATATTCGATTCCGTTTGCTAAGGAGAAAGCTTTGAAGGAAGAGATAGACTATCTGTTGAAGGAAGGAATTATTTCGCACAGTGAGTCTTCGTATAGTTCCGGTGTTGTACTCTTAAGGAAGCCCTCTGGAGAACATAGACTCTGTATAGATTACAGGAGACTGAATGCTATTACAGAAGGGCAGGTGGATCCATTGCCGGATACAAATCAGCTGTTTGCCAGGCTAAATAAAGCTAAATATTTCTCAAAAGTGGATCTGAGTAAAGGATACTATCAGATTCCAGTAAAGCCTGAGGTTAGACCATACCTAGCTTTTAGTACCTCAGAAGGACACTATGAGTTTAATAGATTGCCATTTGGATTGAAGAATGCGCCTAGTGTCTTCTCTAGAATGATGAGAAAATTATTGGATCCTCTGAATAATCCCTGTATAACAAATTTTATGGATGATATCCTTATAGCAACAGAAACATTTGAGGAACACATTGACTCTCTGAACATGCTGTTTGATCGACTTAGGGAGGCAAATTTAACAGCCCGACCAACTAAATGTTGCGTTGGATGTAAAGAATTGGAATTTTTGGGACACACAGTTTATCAGGGAAACATGACCCCTGACCCAAAGAATTTAGAGAAACTACAGAAAGCCCCGAGACCACAAACCAAGAAGGACGTGAGATCCTTTGTCTCATTATGTGGTTTCTACCAGAAGTATATCAAAAACTTAATTCCATATGTGCACCGTTAACTGAATTGACACGTAAAGGACATCCAGATCGCATTACATGGACACCACAATGTGAAATGACTTACCAAGAATTGAAGGAAAAGCTCACAAGTAAACCCATTTTGAAATTACCTGACTTAAGTCAAGAATTCATAGTAAGGACGGATGCAAGTAATATTGGGTTAGGTGCAACTCTACTACAGAAATCAGATGCATTGGATGGGGAATTAAGCCCAGTGGCATATGCTAGCAGAAAGTTGAATAAAGCTGAAATCAATTACTCAACTAGCGAAAAAGAATGTCTTGCAGTAATATGGGCGATAAAGAAATTCAATATTTATCTATATGGGAAGGCATTTAAGTTGCAAACAGACCACAAACCGTTATCGTTTCTAGCACAGGCTAGGCATGAGAACTCCAGGTTACTCCGATGGTCTTTACTTTTGGCTCCATATAATTTTAGCATTGAGTATATATCTGGAAAAACCAATTTGGGAGCGGATTTTTTAAGCCGCCATCCGTGTGATGAGAATCACCGTAAACCCCAGAACTAATAATAAATTTCTCTATGTGAATATAGAATAAAGGACTGACATATAATGTCTGTTTTAAGAGGGGAGGTGTCGTGGAATATTCTAATCCACATATATAAATTATCAAGTAAATATGAAACCTAACAAATAAAATTAATAAAGAAAAGAGCAATGGTAAATAACAGTGCTGTCACAAAGAAGGTACTCGAAATTCCCCTTGTTTTCTGCTTCGTCTGCAAATTGTAACGCTTTCACGTTGATAGTAAAAGCTTACTGTATTATACCCGCTTTCTTCAATGAAACGTGTGCTGTATTTCTTGGAAAAACATTGAGAGGCAGACTGCGTAATGACCTAAATTAATCCTAACATTAATTATACTGCGTTACCAAAACGAACGAACAGATGGACTAAAGGATAAAGAGAGAAGGGAGGGCTGAAAATCAGGAACGCATGCAACACGCTTCGCGCGATACACAAATGCTGCCATCACGCGTGTAAGACTACATGCACTAATTTTTTTCAGACGGACAGTGATAAATTCACTACCCTTCCCAGAGTTAGGTTTTAAAATCATAAAAAACGCTTATTAGAAAAGATAACATTAGATGGGTTTACGGTTGAAAACATAACAGTACCCAGACAGCACATCTTCGAAACAGGAGGTAGAAAATACATATTTTGAACGCAGCCACGTAGCTCTTTTAAATTTGGATATTTGGGTTCCTTGGGGCTTGCTGACAAAGAATATGTAAAACGTTACGCAAATAGTCCAGGAATTAATAAATTATACCCAAAATAAAATAGTGGGGATGCCTGACAGCATGGAATCATTTCTGCTCATAAAATTTTTTTATAACGTGTTTGAAAAAAAACCTTACGTTACATAAATAGCCTACCCTGTAAACTCCAAATTGATTGGAGCGCAACAAATGAAAGACTAACCACGATTGGTCGGACTATAAATACTATCTTGGTTGTTAGGGAGACGTAGGAAGGTAACATTTTTTTCAAACACTTGTCGAAACGTGGCCTCATTGGCTAGACTCGCTGATATACTCACTTAGGAGCGTTAGTTCGAGACCACTAGTGCAAATAAGCTTGATAAAGCGACAGTGCGTTTAAATGAAGCCAGCTCACATTTTTGCTAAAATAAAAGCCTGGAACATAAGCAGATGGGAATTTGTGCCAGTAATTGTGCCAGAATTCATTGCTAATCAACGTATCTGTGTTTATTTCCATGAAATTGTGGGACCGTGGTCTTGATGGTACTGAGCAGCACCTGGTCAGAGCTTTGCTGAATCCAGAGTCGGACAGCATACTCCTTGGTTCATTTAGCTATCAGTGAGGTGTCTCCAGAGCCCAGAGGAGAATTCGAGCAGAGGAGTCCTTTCCTGCCGCCATCACTCAAGATAAGCTGATTTGGCCAGCTGAGCTCAACATTATGCCCCTCATCTTGAAATGACTTTGTAAAAATAACATTCAGAGGGGAATTTAATTGTCTTAATATCAGGAACTGAGAACATCTCCAATACTAGTTTCCTTAAGACAAACTATTGAAGTCATGATGACAAATACCAACAGAGCTTGAACAAAACAAAACCAGTATTACCTCATTTTACTACTACACAACTGACACACATAGGATATTTTGTAATAAGATATGTCACTACAATATTCATATTAATACATTCTGTACATAACTTGTAATTAAAATTGATTGTGATTCCTGGTTCCTTTGTATTTGAATCAGGACACATATACCTTTATGATAACCATGAATACATATTGTTATTTGAAAAGTTATCAGTGACTCCTTAAGATATTCTCATAGAGTGTTATATGTATGTGAGTGTCACAGTGTTGTCAAGAGTAGTGGATTAAATTAAATTGTTTATCTGTCTGTTGTTGTGACTTACACTTCATCATACACATACCCTAGACACCTAACGTAGTCATCACACTATTCCAGAATAATTCTGACTGAGATATATAGATATGTGGTAGCAAGTAAGGTTATCTATAATACACTACTCTTAATAGATATAGATACCTTCACAGCTGATCTCAGTCAGTACACTAAGTCCCCTATAAATATTTATAACATCCCACTTCACCACAATCATCAGCCTCTCGTATTCTTATCACAGGCCAAGCATGAAAATGCCAGATTATTAAGATGGTCGTTATTATTACACCATATCAGTTTACCATTGAATATATTCCGGGGTCACTGAACGTGGGTGCAGGTTTCCTCAGTAGGCATCCCTGTAATCCAAATCAGAGTATTCAGCAGGCGTAGGGAGTTGATTTTATCTATGTGTATCACTGTTTGGAACTAGCATCAGGCAAGTTCTTAAGTGGGGAGATGTGTGGTAAAGTACAGCGATACAGCAATAAAATCATAAATTATATGTAATAAAGTCATAATTAGTAAAGTGTAACGCGTCTTCTTCCCCGCGCCAGTAAACGCATTGATTTAAGCAGAACAGAATATAGTGAGAAATCTTACCGCCGCGTTGGTAGTATTGGCCTTTAAAACGCGCCCGTCAAGGGTTAACGATACAAATTTGAAAATTCTACTAGCGTAGGGTTCCAGGAAAGATAGAAAGAATAAAACACACGAACGCATAAGATTGAGAGAGCGGACACCTGCTGCCGGCTTGTCAAGTGTTAGAGGTTTGAATTAGCTACTCGGGCCAACAGTGCGAGACGAGGCCGTTAGCTTGTGTCGAAAACGAAGTTTGAACATTTAAAAATACCCCGCTAGTCCAATACATTTCTAACCACAGACACTGTGGAAAAAAATATATATACACACACGCATAATTACTTCCTATCGGGAAAAAGGAAGATCTGAGGCGATTTTTATAACATTCAAGTAGTGGAAACTTAGAAAACAACGAACACCAAAATGGAAAATATATTGAATTCTTTATTACTAGGTTTATGATCATAAAAGTTGGCTAGTCTAAGAGCTGGTCTTGTTCTGATAAATAATATGCTTTCGAATCAAAAATCCGACAGATAGAAATAAAGTTATAGACAAAAGACGGTATTTGTTCGTACAGACAGACCAACACATGCTCGTTTGGACTTGCACTAACGGAAACTTTTTTGACGTGTCCTTGAAAAAGGCAGGAAAAGGTTACAAGTAGTCTGTTGTAGAAAGGGGCAGAAAAGGGGGAGAAAAATTATGGGATGGCTTAACACCAAATATATTTAGCAGTAGAAATCTAAGAATGAGAGAGGAAAAAAACTTGGTAGTGTCCAAAAATCAAGTCTGTTTTTGCTTTTAATTTCAAATTTCAAAATTGTCGTTCGTTTATTGGCCAAAGCCTTTCATATTATTAAGAAAATTCAACGGCTTGACGCCATTTGTAGAAGATAGTCCCGAGAGCAGGACGTTGTGAATTTTGTGAAAAGTGATTAGCCTTAATAAAGCAAATATATATGAAAGTATAGGCATCACAGTCCAGCCAGCAGTACATCTGGAATCTGCTATTCAACGTACCTGTGTTTTTTTTTTTTCATTGAATTCTGGTAAGACCGACATTATTCATATATCTTTTGTTTAAAAATGTGAGTGAGAGATGCTGCCATCACGACTGTAAGTAATCCGGTCCCAAGCTGATTTGTGCAGGGCCTGAAGGAGAATTAAGATAAAACACATTGCCAGTTTTGGAAATGCACATGTTTTGTGAAATAAAATGTTTTCTTAGGTGACCAGAGAGACACAGCTCACCTATCCCATTGTATGGTAGAAAAGAAAGATTAATAATATTATTGCAGATGCAGTGCCGCCTTTGTAGGAGAGACATGTGAACAACACTGGTACACTGTGGAATGGATGTGCTGGATTGGTCCATTGGATATGACCCAGCTCTTTATTTCTTAGGTATGCTCTTTTGTATATAAAACACAGTCTAAATAAGATATCACCCAGGAGACATTGTTTCATTATTACAGGGTCTTATCTGGCACTAGTCCGGTGCCAGAGTTCTATGTGAAAGCTGTTCAGGAGTTTTGGAGGCCAGTAGTGATAGGGGTCGCCAGTTTCCCCCTATTACTTTTGGAGCAGTGGTCATTCGGCAGAAAGAATTCAGACAGTTCCAGTGGGCCAGATAAGTGAAATATCTGGTGCCCTAACAGTACATCAACTATAAGAGCAGCATACCCCTGTATTCAAGAAATAAAATATTTCCCTAGTGAAAGTAACAGTGACCTGGTATTGTAAAGAGACTGGGAGTGATTGTAAGAATCCCAAACAGCCATCCAGTGTTAGAAACCAGTAATAGACAGATTTTAGTAACACCATTAGTATAAATTAACAGTATTTGTTTGGACACTTGTCCCTGTGGGTCTAAATTTACATTTGTATATATATCTTGAATTCTTTTCATTTTTAAAAGTCCTGACCAGAAGAATACTAGGTTCAGGACTAAATAAATCATACAGAAAATTATTAATTGTACAAATTTATCTGAGGTGTTATTTCCTTAATCATAGACCTTAATACTTGTTTGTGTAGAGGTGTATTATTGTTAAAGTACCATCACACCACACTTGCATATCCCTAGACATTAGACGTAGCTATCATTCATACTAGTCAAGAATAAGTCTGCTTGAGGCCATAAGGTGGTAGCAGAAAGGTACCCTGATACTCAACCCTAAATTTGTTAGAATCAGGGACCTTCACAGCTGGCCTCATTCAGTACATTAAGGAAAAATATCAACATCATTTCATAACATCAAAACTCCACCACGATAACGTGTTTGATGAAGGCCTATGTTCCTTCGGGAGCTAAAGGTATGCGTTTCGGACTTTGATAGGGGGCTTAAATGGGCATTGTTTAACGATTTGTATCTCATCTTTCATGGCAAGAGACAAATCTACGTGTGCGTGAGTAAGAAGTGACTGAGAGAGAGAGAGAGAGAGAGAGAGAGAGAGAGAGAGAGAACGAACGAACGAACTTTATTTTCCTGTTGTTGTTGTTGCTGCTGTTGTTGCTGTTGTTGTTTAACTAGGGCTGCTGAGCGTCTCGCTCTTTAGAAGCCAATACAAAGTTGACAGACTCCTTGGTATTATCCACATTGTAGATCTAAGCCTTTCCTGTGGCTTTTCTGATATTGCATTTAAAGGATCGTCACATCTGGTCGTAAGCTAGGAGTAAGAAGTATGTAGCATACTGTGCATTCCCCGCCATCCAAGGGGGCTATCCAACTATGCAGAGCTAAAATACTGTACTCTGGTATGGGCTCTCCTAAGGAATTGCCACGCCCTGCATAGAGCCACTTCTCAGCTTCCCCTGCTATCACTGGGTCCATAGTGAGATCCTTCTGCGTGCATTAGCCAAAGCCAAAGAAATACGCCAGGGGCTCCAGTGACTAACACTGACTTCTCCAAGCTTAGTGTGCAATTCTGGGTTCTCAACAAGTTTCACCATAGCGGGGATCCCTGGAAGTGTGTGTATGATTTCAAGAGTCAATGAGGATTGACATTTTGTCCTTCTCAGAAAGAAAGAAAGAAAGAAAGAACGAACGAAAGAAAGAAAGAGATAAAGATTGAGAAAATAGAAAACTAGATCAGAAGTTAGTATCTTCAATGAGTGTGTCCGATTTATTACATCCAAATCAATTACTTTCACGGCCAGCCAGCAATGTGACACAACTAGGGCACTCCTTTTCGATTGGGTCCACAAAGCCACACATGGTCATCTTTTGTTACGCTCGCCGTAACGGTCGTATATCATGAGAGCAATCACACGTCTTCTCATTTTATAAACTGGATGTGAAGAACCCTTTCCCCTCCCAAATCTACATTTTGCGCCCTTTTAGAAAATAGTTGATAGCTTGTTTAGTAAGGGTCAGCCAATTCCCTTGTTGTTCAAAGATGGAGCAATATTTATACCGTGTAAACATTTTGTCATGAAAAGTGATCCGTCCTCATCATAAAACCTAAACGTTAGATCAGAGGTTCCCAGGTTGGGGTGAGTGCACCCGCAGGCAGTTGCGAGAACGAACGAACCAACCAACGAACTTTATTTTCAAACGGGTAAGAGTTGGGCACGCAGGCCCGTCTGACATTCTGCCCTTCCTCTCTCTCTCTCTCTCTCTCTCTCTCTCTCTCTCTCTCATCATGTATACTGTATCCTTTCATCCTCACATTTAGTTTAAGCATTATTAAGGCATTTATCATTATAAAAGTAATATAACATCACACATTTGCAATAATCACCAAAATTAAAGTATGTTTTTAAAATAAATTAAAGAAACGTATCAAGGGGTCTATGTGGTTAATAGCTGTATAATTTCCTATCGTTGTCGTGAAAACGAGTTGTGTGTAACCCCACTACTTTGTTAAATCCCTATGTCGAGAGCCCAGCCAATCAACGCACAGTTGCTGAGCCGGAATAAATTACCTGAAGTTACGCCAGGAAAAACTTAAGCCCTGTTTTTTTCGGATGTGGGTCGTGGCCATCTTGTTCACGCAAGATGGCGGAAGAAAACTGAATAAAATTAGGCTGTACGAGCAAAAGACGAAACTGCAGGAAACCAATCATTTTGCTCCGCCAGGAACCAACCAAACGCTTTCCTTAACCAGTAGAATTTACTTTACCTGCCTATATAATCGGGCTGATTTTATGCATAATCACACATCACCGACCACGAAGCCAGAGACGACCGACTGAAGAGAGGAGCTGTCAGCTTTGATTTATAGCTTACCTGAGGGCATCGACCTGCAGCCTGCTTCGCTAAGTCGAGTCAAAAACTGGCCTGTTTGAATCTTAGAGGGTAAATATATTTACGATAACCTTTAGGAAAATAGGCCTTCAACAGGTATATAATGTTGGTATTTGTTGTGTGTCATTATACTACCTACACCTGTATATATTTTATATAAATTGTTTCAATATGAACGTATCAGGTTACTGATTGTATCTTAAGGGCATTAGGTATAATGATTGCATTTCCTGATATCATTGATGAAGACGAAGACTAATAGTACTCATACTTCAATCTATTGTCTCCTATAACTTCAGTCTATTATCTCAGATAAGACCAACTGTTTTGCAAGTAGACACCTGTCTTGTCTCGCTATTGCTAAATCATACTGAGCCATGTTGTCATTCATCCTACATGCAGACACCCGAGACACGCTTATTTCACCCACACTAGAAATAGGTGGGCTTGAGAACAGAAATTAGCCCCTATTTTTCCTTGTTAGAGGGTTTTATTCGTGTCATCAAACCTGAGGTCGTATGTCGTGTCAATCCAGCTGCCTGGAACGTCGCAGGAGTACAGTGATTGCACAGGATCAACCTCTTTAGTCCCCCTCAGTCTTGGGTGGGCTAACGAAACGATCATCAGCGGGTGTTTTGTGTCAACCAAACCAAGAAGGACAGACCTTTCAAGAGATGAGTACACATTAGTACCATTTCTGTCAGCATTGTGAGCAAAAGCTAGTGTCAGTGACGAGAAAGTGAATTAGCGTAGCAAGAGACAATAATAAGATTATAGTTGATAAATTATACGTAATTAACAGCACAGCTGATACATGTACTATAATTGAATAACAGCACAGCTGATATAATTTTTGTTCCTATAATTGGAAAACTTGTTGTAATATATTTACATATCTATATAAATATAAATATTTGTAAATCATATGTAAACTTACAAATTCATTACGTTCCATTTTTCAACATTCACCCTTCAGCACAAGAGTAGATAGTGTATATACTAAATAAATAATAAGGAAATTGTATTTGAAGACTTGTCAATTTTATCATTGTTAAGTAAAATCTGTTTCCTTGTCTTAATATCACAGTTAGTTACACAGCGGAGGTGGCAAGTTATGTCGGTCTCCACTCTACTAATTTTTCGAGATCAGATCATTCACAGCCGTAACTAATTTGTGATACCAGTAGTTCTCTCAGACACTGGGACTTTACCATTTTCTGCAGAAATTATATTTCTGTAATTGTCAGTACTATACTGATCCTAGAGCCAAATAAAAACCTCACGCCACAATCGTATGGCTATGAAACACGAAGAACAACAAAAACATAACCAAAAAGCTACAGATTTTCATAAATGGAGGCTTGCCTAGAAAAGAGGGATTGAAGTGGTGTAACAAGATCACTAATGTACAACTGATGATAAGAACCAGACAAGTGCTAGTGGAACAAGAGATGACAAGAACCAGACAAGTGCCAGTGGAACAAGAGATGCCAAGAACCAGACAAGTGCCAATGGAACAAGACATGTGACGAACCAGACAAGTGCTAGTGGAACAAGAGATGACAAAAACCAGACAAGCGCCAGTGGAACAAGAGATGACAAGAACCAGACAAGCGCCAGTGGAACAAGAGATGACAAAAACCAGACAAGCGCCAGTGGAACAAGAAATGACAAGTACCAGGCAAGTACCAGTGGAACAAGAGATGACAAAAACCAGACAAGCGCCAGTGGATCAAGAGATGACAAAAACCAGACAAGCGACAGTGGAACAAGAGATGACAAGAACCAGACAAGTGCCAGTGGAATAAGAGATGACAAGAACCAGACAAGTGCCAGTGGAACAAGAGATAACAAGAACCAGACAAGCGAAAGTGGATCAAGAGATAACAAAAACCAGACAAGTGCCAGTGGAACAAGGGATGACAAGAACCAGACAAGTGCCAGTGGAACAAGAGATGAGAAGAACCAGACAAGCGCCAGTGGATCAAGAGATAAAAAAACAGACAAGTGTTAGCGGAACAAGAGATGACAAGAACCAGACAAGTGCCAGTGGAATAAGTGATGACAAGAACCAGACAAGTGCCAGTGCAACAAGAGATAACAAGAACCAGACAAGTGCCAGTGGATCAAGAGATGACAAAAACCAGACAAGCGACAGTGGAACAAGAGATGACAAATACCAGACAAGCGCCAGTGGAACAAGAGATGACAAGAACCAGGCAAGTGCCAGTGGAACAAGAGATGACAAAAACCAGACAAGCGCCAGTGGATCAAGAGATGACAAAAACCAGACAAGTGCCAGTGGATCAAGAGATGACAAAAACCAGACAAGAGACAGTGGAACAAAAGATGACAAGAACCAGAGAAGTGACAGTGGAAAGAACAAGAGATGACAAGAATCAAAGAAGTGCCAGTGGAACAAGAGATGACCAGAACCAGACAAGCGCCAGTGGATCAAGAGATAATAAAAACCAGACAAGTGTCAGTGGAACAAGAGATGACAAGAACCAGAAAAGTGCCAGTGGAATAAGTGATGACAAGAACGAGACATGTGCCAGTGCAACAAGAGATGACAAGAACCAGAAAGTGCCAGTGGATCAAGAGATGACAAAAACCAGACAAGCGACAGTGGAACAAGAGATGACAAATACCAGACAAGTGCCAGTGGAACAAGAGATGACAAGAACCAGACAAGTGCCAGTGGAACAAGAGATGAAAAGAACCAGACAAGCGCCTGTGGATCAAGAGATGACAAAAACCAGACAAGTACCAATGGAACAGGAGATGACAAGAACCAGACAAGCGCCAGTGGATCAAGAGATGACAAAAACCAGACAAGCGACAGTGGAACAAGAGATAACAAGAACCAGTCAAGCGCCAGTGGAACAAGAGATGACAAGAACCAGACAAGTGCCAGTGGAACAAGCGATGACAAAAACCAGACAAGTGCCAGTGGAACAAGAGATGACAAGAACCAGGCAAGTGCCAGTGGAACAAGAGATGACAAGAACCAGACAAGTGCCAATGGATCAAGAGATGACAAGAACCAGACAAGTGCCAGTGGAACAAGAGATGACAAGAACCAGACAAGTGCCAGTGGATCAAGAGATGAGAATAAGACGCTGGGAATGGATAGGCCACAGATTGAAGAAAATTTTGGATAGCATTTCTAGTCCCTTTTCTGGAATCATCAAGGTAAGAGAGGTAGAAAAAGACCCAAAAAACACATGGAGAAGAGAGCTTGAGAGACATGAAGGTGATGAAGACGACATGGAAAGACCTTGACCTGATGGCACGTGACTGGCAGACTTGACATAAGTTTGTTGAAGGCCTATGCTCCTTGGGGCATTCAAAGGTGCTGAATGAATGAATGAATGAATATTAACCTACTGGTATATTCAAAATGTAGTATTGTTAGGGGACGAAATTTGTGGATTAGAGAGAACACGGTGTGTCCTGTTGTAATCAAATCCGAAGCAAGAAACAAAGTAGACGCTGAATTTGAAACACGAGTATCTGTGTTTAAAATAAAAAAAAATAAAAACTATTCCATAAACAAAATTGTTTGATAATAAGAAACAGAGTCATGGCTCTCACTCATTTCTGTGACAGCATTCTGATATACATTAAACATATTTATGATACTAAAAATGTAGTTACGAACCGAATAAAGATTTATTTATAAAAACGTTAACACATATCTATTTATGTATTTTCGAATATGCGCATGCTTTGTAAATTCGAGATTTTTCCCTCTTATATTAAAAAGAATGTACAGGACTGTTTAATACAATCCAAGGGGTATGAAGACTGGTAAAGTTTGAGACCCCTTGTACAGGATTTTCAGAAAGTAGGACACTAGGAAAGTCGATAAACGGTAGTTCAATCACATAGCCGACGTTTTCAGACTTTCAAGGATAACAGGTCAGATGACAATCTCAGGTCAGATGACAATCTCAGGAGCAACACTTAATGACAAACTTGGATGTGATAATAAGAAGCGGTCTGTTCATCTCACATAGAAGCTACACACTGTATATGTTAAGTATCACTTTATCAGACTGATCGCAAAAACAAATCACAGTTACTTAATTTTCCTAATTATATCGAGACTGGACCTCGTTAAATACACCTTTAATATAAGAAATACAGTAAGGTCTCGGGTTACCAACGAATTCCGTTCTTAAGAGTGTTCGTTACCCGATTTTGCATGTAAGTCGAAATCCACAAGTCCAGTAAATGTGGGTATGTGTCCGCTAAAAAAATATCTTTAAAAATTATGATTTAACATTTATTTATTTATGTTATCGACAAATGCCTAGAGCCTATGCATAATGAAACTGTTGTAATATAGAGAATTGCAAAATACAAACAATTCAAATCATTAAAAAAATAATATTATCACAGGATTTCTATCCTACGTGAGACAACAGTGAACAAGCGCACAAATTGACTTTAATGAGGTGCCGTTCCAACGCCTTGGCGTCATGACGATCGGCGTACGTCTGCTATTCACCCGCCTCAGAAAGTAACGAACAGATATCGCTACAGTAGTTGAAAATTAATTGGAATTCAATGGAAATTAACAAGCTATTGGGTATTATGGGCTGCTCCGTAAATAGAGACGGCCGTATCCCGAGATCGTACTGTAATCTGATCTTGATAAATTATATCCAAAGATATTTTGCATTGTGTACTTTCTAGTGGTCTATGAAATTTCTCCTGATTTCTGGTTTCTCCTGATGTCTGATTTCTCCTGGTTTCTGATATTTCCTGATTTCTCTTGATTCCTGATTTCTCCAGATCTCTGATGTCTCCAGATTTTTCCTGATTTCTGATTTCTCCTGATTTCTGATATTTACTGATTTCTCCTGATTTAACGTCATTATGTGTGTGTGTGTGTGTGTATATATATATATATATATATATATATATATATATATATATATATATATATATATATATATATATATATATATATATATATATATATATATATATATATATATATATAATTGAAGACACCTTGAACATGACAATGGAGGAGGCAGGAGGGCTGGCTAGAGATCGAGAGTCTTTCAGGCGTGCTGTGATGAGAGCGACGTTCTGCACAGGACATGCTACATGATGATGATGATATGTATTTATATAAAGGACTAAGTATAATCGCCGGAAACCTAAAATAACATTAACAGAGAAGTTTCAAAGAACTGTCCAAGATTTGTTTCTGAGTTTGCAAACATTTTGGAAAAAGGCTGATTTTGCGCATGAACGCTAATGGATGCCATTTTGTATAATAAATAATTTTGTAATTATCAAAATAGTGACTGTTATTGTTATGGTGTATTTCATTTACACATACCATTACATATTACATCCATATATTTTACCGAAAAGGTAAGGGACTTTTGGTCGGTAGGTTCAGTGTTCCTGTTTAGAGATACAATATGTGAAATGGAAAGTAATCCTTTAAAAATCACTACAGTGATGGTCAGTTTGAGAGAGTAATTAAGAAAATTTGTTTCCCACATTACATCAGATTATAATCATAATGAACGTCCGATTGGCCGAGTGGTTAGAGCGCTGGTCTGTTGCGGCAAAGGTGCCAGGTTCGAATTACGCTTCAGTCTACCCAGTTGTAAATGACTCTGCTCTTTGAGTTAGGGAAGAAAAGGCAGCAAGGAAGGGAACGGGTCACCCCACCTCTCGATGCTGGACCTAGTATGGTGAAGTCTCTAACACTTCACTCCCTTACGGCAGTATCTGCTACGGGACTACCTTTTATAACCATAATGGAAGAAAATTTGATGTAAAACACGCAAGAGGAAGGCTTCGCTATATGTGGGAAATAACATCAAGAGAAGGACAGGAAAGAGTCTATCAGAGTGCACCATCAAGACAAGAGACAGAAGACGTGGGAGATCCATTTTGCAGTCGACATTAGTTGCGGAGATGGCAGCAGATGATGTTATTGATGTCTTTGCGTCATTCTTGTTTGTTTACAAGATCATATTTCTGTCAACAATGTAGGCTTACATTGCTGTCGGATACATCAGATCTCAGTTTTTCCTTCCTCACCTGAAACATCCTTGGGTTTTCTGAGTTTCCTTGCTCAAACTGACCCCTACACAACGCTCATATTATCCAACCTAAGAATTCCGTCTTACGTCAACTCAGATTATTCTCTTCTTCAATCGTGTTTGATAGCGTCACGTTACGTGAGAAATAAAACCCAGAACCTCATATTATCTGAAATAATTTCCAGCGAGACGTGTCAATGGATCTGATTTTCAGCTTGTATTTCTTCAGAAACATGAACACGCCAACAGAAACATGAACACGCGCACTCACATAATGAGGACACATTTTTTAACTTAAAAAACCAGACCCTTGAGGCATTTGTCAGATGTCTTAAATTTATTAGACAGATGAAATTGGAAGATAGAAATAAAATTCTTCCACTTATGTCACAAATTTCAGCTTAAATGTCACGGCTATCATTTCGTATGGCTCTGGAATACGGAGGAAAATTAAAAATAATAATCTACAAGATACGCACTTTCCTAAGTGGATGTTTGCGTATTTCAGAATGATTGAAATGGTACGGTAATATGACTAATAACTGATGGAAAGAGCCAGATAAATACAAGTCAAACAAGATGGAAGGAAAAGATGTAAGCTTTCAATTTGATTTCTTTAGATGTGGTTTTAAGAACTTTCTTCATTGCACACGGACAATACCATCAGTGCACCGATCTCCTCCCTTAGATCACACAAGGAGGATCTCAGCACAGTGCACGAATTCCGTAGCACCGGCTATGATCCCATTGTCTGTATACAGGAATCGCACATTTTTAAAATATTTTTTCTGGTGGGTAGTGTCACGAAACGGCTTAATTAAGAGTCTGTCTGAGTAAAGAGACAAGACGCCAGTTTTGAGGAAAGTCTGAGAAGATAGATTAAGATGATAATTAAATACTGTGGAGGATGAGACTTATAGCTTCAAGGGTGAGAACCTAGAATGACTCTCCCTCGCCACTTGTGTCTTGTTTTTATAGCTGCTGTCTCACCACCTCTTGCTCAGCTGAGATAAGGTTTACACTAATTACTAGCCACAGACACAACTGTACAGTTAAAGAATACAGGTACAGTATAGTGAAAGACAAACCGATCCAGTGCACATTTTATAGTTTATCAAACAAAAAAATCTTTACCACAGCAAAAAAAAAAAAAAAAAAACAATAACGTGCGAGGTCGCACAACCTGAAAAAAAGAACAAATCAATAAATGACACAATTATCAAATTAACACGCTCTATTCCACAACTACACAAAAACCACTAAGGTTAAAGAAGTATACCGGGCGGGGGGGGGGGGGGGCTCTAAGTAAGAGCCACCACCACCTGAACTCTACTATTACTAACTAACTACACTGTGAAGTCCCACACACACCAGACTACTCTCCACTAGTTTTCCCTCTGTCCCGTTTAACCACTCAGATGAAAACTTATTAACTAATATGACTAAACTATCTCAAAGGCGCTCCTACACAACTAACTTATACACCACTAACTCCTACTCCACTGAATTCTGCAGAACTAACTCACAGGCTCTCCTCCAAGTATTCTCTATCTAACTCTACAATTCCTGGGGAAAAACAACTAACTCCACTCTCTCCCCTCTCCTTCAGTTCATTGCCTTCCTGGCGCTCTCGACTTCGTCTGAAGCTCAGATGTGTTACCCTTCGTCAGGTACCTCCTCCCGTTAGCATTTAGAAAAGTATGATCTCCCTCTCTCCTCTCCAGAATAGATGATGAAGGGGCCCTTGGTGACTATATTTGTATATATATATATTTTTGCCTCTGGCTGTAGCTCATGCAATGATGATGGCACTCAATTCTTCACAAACGACAATTTAAACCGCTTCGGATTTTGGCCTACTGCTTTATTGTGGCACTATGTAAACAATACCAGGCAACGTAGCTTGTTCTGTATTAGGCCGTGTGACGTACGTCTAAGTATGACAAATGAATTTCCCTGACTCGATGGATTATAACAGAATATTGGCCTCTCATAACTTTAGAACCCCTGGTCATCTATTGTAACTTTAACCTGCATGCAGCATTTCCACGAGAATTTTACACGCTGGATCATTAATATGTAGCCTGCTATCTTCTGTGAACTTTTGAGATCGCATGGCCTTTGATGGGAGGTTAAATCACGCCCACGACCATCTCTGAGAACGATTTATAGCAATCTTTTCCTTAACGCCGGCCCAAAAGAGGACGTGGCCAGAGACTCACTCCTGTTTCTAGAGCAATTAACAGCAGTTCATTTTCTTACCTGGCTGTCGCCCTGCCTGGTGGGAGTTGCCAAAGCTTCTCAGAACAGCGGTACCATCAAAGACAGGCTGATCTTCAGAATGCAACGTGGAGCGGTATACGATCTAAAGAATCAGGGAACTCTCAGCTAACGTAGTTAGCTTCTCGAGAAATTTTCGCACCCTTATGCGAACAGCCTGAGACGAAGAAGATCGGTAGACCGGGGAAAACGGAGGAAACACAGCGGTTAACACAACGGCGTTGTACCTCGGATTTTGCTATAGTTCAAGAAAAGTGCGAAAATCCAACACGTCCCATTTAAGTTACATTCGAGATGTATAAATAAAGAACTCCAAAAACTGCATTTTATCGTTCGTTCTGACAGAATCCTAGTTGCACTAGCATATAGCCTAGTCGGATTCCTGCTAGATTTCATCTACCTTCGTTGACTATTGGAGTGTATTCTTTCTGCGCAGACGGTAATTTATACATTAGCTTCGAGTGATCAGTGGTCTAGTTATTTCACTGGATTGTGGTGTAAATTTAACCTTATTAAATAAACCCATTTTCAAGTTCTAGTGCAAACTAATGTTACATCTAAAAGTATTTCCTAATACAATTGACGCGTAAATTAATTTTGCAGACGTTAAAGAGAATTATAACTAGTAAATACAGTTTAGTTCTGTATAGATAGATGTGCTTTTAATTATTTTTAACTCACGGGGAGTTTTCCTGATTTGTTAAATTGACGACGCTAATAAAGTAAATAGGCTAACTGTAATTTATCGCGTGTCAGACTATAATATGATTTGTAATGCATTTCTTGTTCTGATTATCTTTCATTCAGAACGATCATTCAACCTGCATCCCAGCAATTATTAATTATATACAGAGTTCTGCCAACTCAATTTGATAACTCCAGTAACATATGAACTTTTTTAAAGCTAAACTTGTGGCGACCTGTAATGGGCCCCGCTCCTCTGAATTTAACTGAGAATAAAGCCACCCAAGAAACACTTTTAAAATACTAGTTCATATAGTCCTTACAGTAAACTGGAAGCAGAACATACTTTATTCACTGCCCTATTTGTGAAGAAGAACATAGATCTACCTGAACACTGTCTGTCAAGTATATTCAGTGGATTTTACCCACCCCCGAAGAAGAACTTACCTCAGTGTTTTTAACTTGTGACAGTACGGAAAAAGAAAGTTATCTCCACCAGCTGTGCCAATTTTAGGAACCACACCATACTTCACGCCTAGCCAAGTGCCTGTGCCATTCATTAGGAACTTTATCTAAACCAACAGTAGCCTTTACGCTTCACCGTCTGGCGATTTTTTGAGACTATTTGTTACCTCGTTAAATCTGGGGCCTGACACGGAAGAAATAAGAAGACCAGTTCATTATTCCACGGTATTAGCTGCTGTGGTAAATGATTCCTAGAGTGCCAGAATTCACCATTTTGGTAAGTCTGCGTGTGTGTCTGTGGGATGGCCAGCCCTAGTGTGTTTTTTTTTGAATGAAAGGAGATTTAATCTTTTCTTTACCCTTTTAATTAGTTCCACCTAGTATTAAGGTGCATTATATTCATTGTACGGGACTTCTCCTAGCGGGATTGTGTAACTGTGTTCATTCCCCCCTCCCGTAAAATTTGTTGATTAAAGGGAGACATTTGAGAACCCTAGCTTTTCCTCTCCCCCCCCCCCCCCTTTATTGTAACCCCTTGCCTCAGAGTAATAAATTTACCAGTTGGTTAAATTGCCTATCTCTGATCACCCCCCCCCCCCCTTTCTTGTCTTTTGGACCGGGTCTTGTCTGTTAGTAAATACAAACGGGAAAAGGTGGATGGGATATTTCTCCTCAAACCCTTTTCTTCCCTTATCATATTTGTATTCTGTAACCTTTGATTTTTGACTGTAAATGTATCATTATTTGTGACTGATTTATGATAATAAAGGTATTGAACTTTATTTGTATTGGTTGTCGGCTGGCCCAAAACTCCAAACATTTCCCATCTGTGTAGGCTGTATTCATGTACGCTGTGCGACAGAATCACCAAATCGGTGAGTGCGCCTGAGCGACTGGAACTGACAAACTATTGTTTGTTCAGAAGAGAGATAGGAATAGTCTGTGAGAAACAGATATTGTCGTAATAAGAGACTGTCCTTGCTCTTCCAAGCGCTTGTGAATCTACTACCTCATTCTCCTAAATCCTTATTCTCACAGAGCCTTCAATATCACTCTACACTCTAAAGGCACCAATATCCATCAGAACCCTCTCAGATAAAAATTACGACAGGCCGTAAGAGCTAAGAGCTCCAATTTCTAGGCAATTCCACGCTGAGGTATATGTTTCCTCACGTCAGGAGAATTATTAATGGCTTTCCGTCGTGCAGACGTAACTAGGGCGCCCGTGACTTTGCGCGTGCCCAGTTTTTCAATTACACTGATGTCTCTTGCCTCCCTCTCCGAGAAGGCAAAGTCCGTTGCAGGCTTATGGTTATCTACCACGCCGTGAATCGCTGTAAAACCAAAATAACAACATGTATACACCAATTCACAAAATACATAATTAAAACACATTAATAACCAAAGATTTACCTACACCCCGTTTTCCCATACCATAATAAAGACTCCACTTAATACAAGCCCGATGCTCTACCCTATTTCTGCCCTCGGGTCAGACTTAACAGCTCACCCCTTCCCCTCTCTTTCACCGACAACAGCTTGTCTCTTACGCTTAACACAGACGCGGGCTGACCTGATTGCCTCTGAGGCCAGCTCGTGACCTAGGCAGCTACCCGTCACAACACGGCTTCGCTGTATCCCGATAAAATAACTTTAACTAAATAATTTCCCAGCACTATTCTTATGTTAAAGGCAGCCCATGGAGGGTTATAAAACATAGCACAATTATTTACACACAAATGCATACACAATAATATCATAATACTTAAACACCCTTCACCATCCGTATCCTTCAGCAACTAACTTAATTACCCATGGCCACTTTAGTTAAACAAAACTCCCGAGTTCATATACTATTATCTTCAAAGCTTATCATAACAAAGGCAGGTGCTCTTAATATATTACACAGTACTACACCAGCCTTAGGTCCTAAATTCATGTAGAGATATATCAACTAAAAATAATACCACAAAACTTTTTACACAGAACTACACTGGCTATACTTCGTATGATTACCACTGAAATTTACAATATACTGGCAGAAGTCAGGTAATTGATGGCAAACTACCGACTAAAAATAAAATTAAATCCCAGAAGAAAACTTACTCTGACTTGCTAAAATCCTTTAGCTAAAATTCTTACACAACTTATTAAGTCTACGTACATACCCAGACTTTCAGAATCTCCACTAACCGGGCAGACTGAGTTTATGTCTGACACTATTCACGGCAATAATAATCCAGAACTTGTGAGCTCCAACTAATAATTTGGCCCTGTATATCATCATGTGACGTATTCTTTCCAGAACGTTGTCTCCATTACAGCTGCTCTGAACGCATCACGATTCTGGGCAAGTCGACCTGCATCAGCCAAAGACAAGTTCAGACTCTCTGTGATGTTCTGGGTCCACCGTCGTCTAGGTCGACCCCTTCCCCTTTTTCCAGGGACCATGCCTTCCATCACTGTTTTTTCCAGACTATTATGTCTTTTTATATGACCGAAAAATTTCAGCTTCCTTATTGCGATGATATTTAGTAGCCAATGTTTTGGTACGTTTAGTGAGTGCAGTATTTCTCTGTTGGTCTTTTTTCTGTCCAGGGTATTCTCAACATCCTTCTGTAGCATTTCATATATAGTGCCAACATTCTGATGCAAGACAGACGCGGTGAGTCATAGCTCTAGAATTATCTCCCCAAAACAGCATCTATCCCACTTTGACGTAATCTAATGACTGCTAAATAAATTAAAAATCGAAACCAATCGTCAGAGCTTCCCGTTTAGCACCATACCATTATCTTAACATCTGACGAATCGTTAACCGTCTTAACACTACCAATCCACTAGCGACGAAGAGTTATTCCTCCTGCTGGGACGGGGGGGGGGAGAGGGGGGGAGAGAATCAAAGACAATAAATTCTCCACGAAGCCTGCACCCCCGCTGAAAAATGTACGCCATGTTACGTAAACTTACCTGACCGTTACACATTCATTATGACAGAGAGAATCACAGCCACTGACGCTAAACCAGACGGGAAAACTATATTAACTTATAAAATTTCCAGGACAGTGCCACCACATAGAACAAACTTATTCCAAACCCATACCTGCAGTAAGAAGAGGAATACCCAGGAAAAAAATAATCAACGCACCAATTCAGCGACTCCCGAAAAATAGCAGTTGCCTAAACGGAGAGTCTGGGGCTGAACTGGACAAATAGTAGGACTATAAATAGTATTAAATAACTGTGTGATTAATTCCAGGAAATGTATGCAGCGTCGGCAGAGGGGGTAAGCAAATTTGAAAGTGAGCTCACTGTATGTGTGTAGTGTGTGAACGGAACGAAAGAACTTATTTCTTAATTTACTACTAATATAAAATCTTTTATTTATCTCTCACTAATCTGAGTGTTCACGGGATAGTTAAATCCAGGACTTATTCTTTACCCGTCTTGACTGCCCTACTCCCATTGTTAATTATTTTGATCTTTTGCGTATATTACCTCTGGTGGGATCTTTGCTAGTTTCCCGATACTAGAGGGAGGGCCTATCAGATTTTTTTACATTTTCATTTCTCTTATGTAATTAAAATTTATGGATGTACTACTTTTCTCGATGTTGTGATATTTCTAGTGAAAAATAAACATAATAAACCTTAAGCTATCGTTTGGTCAAACCCCTGCCCTTATATGTTATCCATAGTTTGTTTACACGTCTGCACGTATTACTGTCACAAAAATTGTGTGTACGTGAGTGTGGTGTGACTCGTACTTGGTACAAGTGAGAAAGGGCGTCTACCTTAGAGTCGTAAAAGATAGGCTGGATTAGAGCAATTACTCAATCCAAGACCGTTCTTTATCTTACACCATTTCTCCTCGTGAAACAGGAACTATCTCTTACACCTTCCTCTCACATAGCTATCACTCATTACCTCTGCTAGTACGGGACCACAACTAACTCAGTCCTATCTTCTCAAAAATTACGACAGTATTGATGAATAAGCGTCATATTTTAAGATTGTTCTGGAAAGATGCTTGGTGGGATAGCATTATTATTATTATTTTTCATAACCAAGCATCGACTACTACATCTGTCAGAGGGATGAGCAATGGTCATTAGTGTCTGATGAGGATGATGGTGACGATGGTGATGATCATGATGCAATCTGCCTTGATAAAAGCTTGTATGTTTTCAGGTTTCAAATTATTTTGAATCAGTGCAACCTATCTGCAACTTTCATCTTTGCCAGGCGCTCTTCTTCCTGTAATCCCATCAAAAGAGCGGTGAAAAATAAAAAAAAGAAATTTTTTGTTACCGAAGGTTAACTTCACTTGAAAGAAAAAAAAATTGCATTCCTATCTTACGCAGGTCACGAATAAAATGACTTTTAGCAAGCTAGCTAGTGGGTTGTCATTGGGAACGCGGAAAAAGTAATTTTAATTCTGAGAATGATGCTCTTTTTAATGCCGGCGGAAGAGGGAATATAGGAAACTTCCCTAGCTTAAAATTGCTCTCTTTTTTCCGTCTCTCTCATATAGAGATCTACCAACTCATCACGTCAAACACTTCTTCCTCCTAGCTTGGAACCAGATGTGAAGATTCTTTAACTGCAAGTCAAGCTGGAGAAACTGGAGCTCATGACTTCAACTCAACATGTTTTGAATGGCAGAAAAACCACAGTGAGTCTAGATGAACAGTGTAGATAATGCCAAGGAGACGTCAGTTTGGTATTGACGGCAAAATGGCCAGAAGCTCAGCAGCCCTTGTTAAACAACAACCCACTTATCTCATGAGATCTACCAAAATCACGATCGACCAGTTGCCAATATGAATGACCTGGTGCAGGCTTCCTGCAAAAAGGGAGGGGATGCTGTTGCAGTAGTGGTTCCATGCTCTATGGGGAGCCAAAAGAAAGATTATAATGAAGACGACGAATTAGCTGCTTTCACATGGATCACCGCGCCTAAACTGTGCCTGAGAACCAAAGACTTATGACTACTTTGCCCTATAAAACTGGCGTGTAATGTGATTACAAAGGGTTGTACATTGTCTAGAAATCTCATCATGTATAATAACGTCATATACAAACCCCTGCAAAAACAAATGGAATCTTTGGCGCAGATTTCCCGAATGAGAACCACCAGCGGGTTTTCACCACTATCCTTAAGGAGACAAACGAGAACAAGCAACGGAAGAGTTAGAAGACCCATCAGCATCAATCGTTTTCTAAACGCCCAAGGAAGTGATGGAGCGTCAGGGAAATAAAAACATGCAAATAAACAGAGTGAACACCCGGCCTACCAGACTTTCTCATGAATGCCATTTAATCCTTCTTTAATCCTGCTTAACTGCAACAGAGATAGAAGAAAATGAGAAAGATTAAAGAAAGCAATCCTTATATGAGAACCATAGTAACATCATTAACATCAGTAGCTCCTATCCCTAACGTTTTACGGTCAGGGCTTTTGACTTGAAGATAGCTGTACCAAGTGTCCGAGGTTTGTCGTCTGCATGAGAAATGAGAGTGGTCACTTTAAGGGAAAGATGGAGTTAAGGTTCACGTTTAACCTAAATCCCTATAACTCCATACACATTACCACTCATTTTGTCGTTCCGTTGACCTATTTCACCCCCCTCCTCCGAGATTTCTTTTAGAATAACTGTAGAAATTACATGTGTTGATCTGTTCTGCGCTTTGAATCCTCTAAATTTCCATTTTTGCGTCTTCACTCTCTATCTCTCTTCCCCCCCCCCCTCTCTCTCTCTCTCCATCCGCTTGTAACTCTTATCATGTATCGCTTATGTTTTCACCATCCTTAACCTTAGCTCTCCGAGGAGCTTAGGACTTCAACATGATAAGCTTTCTTGTCCTGTACCATCCGTGTTAGGTCTTTCCATATATTTTCATTACTTTCATGTATATCTCTAGTTCTCTTCCTCGTGTGTGTGCGGGCGTATGTTTGTTTGTTTGTTTGTTTTATTTTTGAGTCTATCAATCTTACCCTAGGGATTCAAGAAGAACACTGCCTTGTTATGCCATCAACAGGTTTCCTCAATGTTTGTCCTATCTAACTCCAGGGTCTTCTTCTAACCTCTTGTTCATCTGGTTCTTGTCGTCATTTACACATTTATTTGGCTAACCGAAGAACAGTAGCTGGGAGACTTTTTCAGGCCAAAAATCGAGGATTCCTCAGCAAAAGAGAAGTTGGCAAGAAGACGAAGATGGCTGTATACTGCTCCACCTATGTCCCCGTCTTGACGTATGGATGCGAGTCATCGGCAATGACTACAACTCACAAAAGCCAGATCCAAACCTCAGAAATGAGGTATCTGAGGAAGGTGGTTGAAGAAACAAGAAGAGACCTGGTCCGCAACCAGACGATACGTCATGGCCTAAAAACTCAATCCCTGCAGACCCAAGTAGAACAGTCCCAGCTAAGATGGTTTGTCCATGTCTGCAGAATGGGAAAAGGCCGGCTACCGCGACAAGTATGGAAAACTAAGAGCCAGGGATCCAGACCTCCAGGACGACCCACAGTCCTCTGGGAGGACAACATTAGACAATCTCTGAAGGACTGGGGACTAGAATGAAACCATGCCAGGAGAAAGACAGCCGAAAGGATAGTATGTGGCTCTCTGTTCCAAATCTGGATCCATGGATCCAGCAACATGGGAGGATGAAGCTGCCGATCGCACTAAGTGGCGATGCTATTTACGGCACCACCTCAGACTGGGCGAAGAGAGGCTCACACAAGAAGCAGAGGTGAGGAGAAAACGTCGAAAGGAGCACAAGGAAAATAAACAGCTGAGGGCTGCCACCTCAGGGGCGCATTCCCATAGTCAGTTATGACTGAAGGGGCTATTATTATTATTATTATTGTTCCAAATCTCTACAACTCACGGTAGAAGAGGAGCGACTAAGTAAGTAAGTATTTACACATTTATGATATTATCGAACCATTTCAAACATTCTATTCTACGCACGCATCCATTTATGAGAGTCTGTAACTTTTTATTTGTCGTTTTTTGTTGTTTCCCATTTTTAACAAAGACTAATTATAATCCATACTTCTTCACCCCTTCAAAATTTCCTAATAGTAGCACCAGCTTTGGCACCAGAACCCAGACAGTTTGTTCAAGTCTAGAAGGCAACTGGTCAAGTGTTGTTCATGTCAACGAAAGTAGAACAAAGCTTCTCCCCTTTTGTCAATCTTAGACAAGCTTCTCACGTGCTAGAAGCACTCGCTTACAACCCTCGCCCTCACGTCGTTGTCAAAGTAATAGTTTCCTAGACAGCATTTGACTTGCACGCCTTCATACTGGAAGCAATTAGTTTAAGTGACTCGTACGTCCATCTGTTCAAGACTAGTGTCTTCACGAAGGGAACAGTGTTTCTTTGATAACAGGAGCACACAAATTCTTTCAACCGTATACAAAAAAGGTATGACAAGCAGGCAACGGAACTGGATCGACCATGTTGTCAGAAGATTCCCAGACATCATTGTGTGAATACCGTTGACTGGATTTCAAGACTTAGACTGGACTTCAAGAAGAAACTTTAAGAGATGAAGTTACAAAATATAATTAAAATTTAAAAAATTGGTGTATAGAAGAGAAACCCGAACTTTAGAGCAACAACTAACCGTGTACCGTCAACAGAATTGCAAAGAACAAGAAATATACACTTTCAATGTCAAACATAAATAGGGAATTATGAGTTTCAGATTACAAGACGAGCCGGGCGTATCGATATAGATGTTTTAGCGAAAGAGAAAAAAACAATATACGAAAATGGCAAAAATTATGAAGTTAACAACATAAATACACTGGATGAAATTTTAGTAACACAAAAAAGAGAAATATTAGAACTAACTTGAACTGATTTGTTTATCAACAAGGAAGATATAACTTGGAATGATTGCAGAAGTAAAAGAATATGTGTGCAGGGCCGGATTTAGGCATACGCTAAACAAGCTGGACAGCTTAGGGTCTCACAGTCTGAAGGGACCTCTTTAACAGTGGCGTAGCGAGGTGGGGGCCTTAGCGGCACAAAATATTATAGAAATAATTAAGGTAGTAGTAAGTTTGTAATGTTAATTTCCACATAATGACAATACCGCCGTACATCATACATGATATGTCTAAATGAATTTTTAAATGTAAGTATGATTTATTTCAAAGAAATTGCCTTACTTCTTCCTTTTGCACTTTTCTGTGAAAATTTCTGTTACCGATTGGCAAATAGCTTCCTAAAGCTTAAGCCTCCCCATGTCTAGATCCGGCCCTGCACGAGTGTTTACAGATAACAGGAGTGGCGGTCCTTCAACGAAATGAAACAAGCTGATGGGGGGAAACTTCAAATAGGAATAAGTGTTAAGTCTTTAAGTGAAAAGGTAGTCCCATAACATATACTGCCGTAGGAGAGTAAAGTGTTAGAGACTTTACTATATTAGGTCCAGCATCGAGAGGTGGGGTGACGAGTTTCCTTCCTCGTTGAGTTTCCCTTCGATAACTTAAGTGCAAAGTCAAGTACCCATTTACAGCTGGGAAGACTGAAGCGTGTCGATACCGTGAATCGAACCTGGTCGTTAAGTACAATGTTGAAAGTAACAACAATCAAATTACAGAGTTTTATAAATGGATGATTGCGTAGAATAGAAGAAGTGACATTGCAACAAGATCACCAATATGGAACTGATGACAAGATCACCAATATGGAACTGATGACAAGATCACCAATATGGAACTGATGACAAGTTCACCAATATGGAACTGATGACAAGATCACCAATATGGAACTGATGAGAGGATCACCAATATGGAACTGAGGACAAGATCACCAATATGGAACTGAGGACAAGTTCACCAATATGGAACTGATGAGAAGATCACCGATATGGAACTGAGGACAAGATCCAGACAAGTGCCAGTGGAACAGAAGGTGAGACGAAGACACTGGCGATGAATAAGATACAAATTGAAGACATCTGTTGATAGCGTTACAGGGTATGGCTCCTGCTGTAGAATTAGCAGAGTAAGCGGTAGAAGGAGACCAAAACAACTGCGCAGACGACAACTTGAGACAGAAATGACAGGGATGAAGAAGACATGGAAAAAAAACCTTGTGTAATGGGACTAGACAGAATGGGCAGGCATGAATTAGTTAAAGGCCTTTACTCCTCGGGGAACTGACGGGTCATGAAAGAATGAAGTACAGTGATGGTGAGAATAACAGCTCAGTGAAAACTAGTACGCAAGAAAGCAGATGGAGGGAAGGACCTGTACTGTTGGTGAGGACTTGTTAATGTTCTGAAGGTCAGGGACAACGCAGGCGTTCAATGACAGCAAAAACAGCAGGTAAAGATTGTCATGGAGTTTTCTGGCACCTATTTACGTTTTGTAACTAAAAGTAGCTTAACGTAGATCTCTGTTCTTTTATTTTCCAACTTTATTTACTTCCCCTGATCATTATAGAAAATGTCTTCTCATTGGTTACCTGACACTGCACTTGAGTTAGGTAAAGGAAAGCAAATGGATATTTTTTAAAAATTGAAAATAGATGATTCGTCTTTCTAGGACAAAAGATAAAAATAATAGCCAACGTTGCGGTCACAAGACCTTTGCCAGGGAAAGGAAAGAAAGTGAGAGCTAAGAAGGAAACATGAGAAAATAAATAAACGTGTGTACTACCCGTAAGATCCGCTAAGACCTAGCATATTAGATGGACTAGAGATCGCGCCATGAAAACATAAAAAGGCTGCCGCTTCCAGGTGTAAAATATAAATACTAAGTAGGGAAAGGGAACGAGAAACAAGACAAAAATAACCAGCATAACAATAACAGGTTAGAGAGAAGGTAGAGGAAGACAAAATGTGTGAATGGAGGAAGGGGAAAAAATAAATAAATGAAAAAATATATGTAGTTTTTTAGGGGAAAAAATACGGCGTTAGAAAGGGAAAATAGAATTAGAGTGGAAAAGGTCACCTTAGACAAAGTAATGTTGGGTGTTAAGACCGTGTGGTTTGAGGCAACCCATTCAGTAAATAAGGTGTTGTTCAAGGTGGACTCGACTTGCCAGTATCTGAATGCAGGATCTGATTGCAGCAACGACAGCGAGGAAGAGAACTGGTCAGCTCAACTCGTAAATCTGAATCTAGTATAGTGAAGTCTCTAACACTTCACCCCCCTGCGACAGTATGTACTATGACACCTCCTTTAACTGTATCATCCTCTGCCTTTTTTTTATATTGTCCGATCATACATGATCCGTGTTGTCTTATTCTCAGTGTCATCTATAATCTCTTCAAGCAGGCATCTTTATCACCACATGTCATCATACGTCATATATGCAAGATATGCCTTTTCCGTATGCTTTGGGGCATTCAATTTGCAAAGTGGCTAGAGCAATAGTCTCTTGCGCCAAAGTTACCGGTTCAAAACCAGAGAGCGTCAGAATACCCGGCTGTAAATAAGTACCTGGCTCTGCGCTTCTTCTTCTTCTTTTTCTTCTTCTTCTCGTTCGCTGTTGTTTAGTAATGTCTACACAAGAAGTCCGGTTCTCTGGATGTATGTTGCTGTGGTTAAAAGTTCGTCAAGACTCCCAAACAGCTTTGTGTGGATGTGCGTCTCTGTGGGCCAATGTTCAGTCCGCAATAGACTAAGCATGTGTCAGTCTTGCAGGATATGTTCGACCGTCTGTGCTGCCTGTCCACACGTACATTGGGGTGATGGGACAAATCTCAGTCTGTACAAGTGACTGTTCAGTCTGTTATGTCCTGTTCTAATACGGAACAGGATCACCTGTTTTTCTCGATCAAGATAGAGATAGTTGTCTCTTTGTTGGTTGACTGCGCTTGAGTTTAGGGAAGGTTAAGGCAGCCAAGATGGTAAATGGTCACTTCAACTCATGATAAAGCTGTATTTGAAGTCTCCTATCACTTCACTACCTTCGGCAGTATCTGCTATGAGACTACCATATACTTTACTTATCATTTAATGGTATTTGTTCCTGTCGTGATTTATCTGTTAATGCTTTATGGAAAGCTGTTTCTAATTGGTGCTTCCCATTATCCGTTGTTATTAAAGTGAACTATTTTTCTGATAAGAATCATTAAATGCTAATTTTATTCTTCACTACTGTGTGGTGTTGCAACATGGACAGTGAACAAGCAATTGGAAAGAAGAACGGAGGCCCTTGAGACACGGATATTTAGAAGAGTGGGGTGCATCTCATCGAAAGAGGAGCAAATATAAACAGGTCATAGAAAACCGAAGAATGAAAAGAGAGTTAACAAAGGAGATCAATATTACAGAACTACAATATTTTGGCTATATAAAAAGATATACAACCTCGCTGAAGACCATAATGGAAGAAAGAGTTGACAGCAAACGAGCAAGAGGAAGACAGCGCTACAAGTTGAAAGATAACATCAAGAGATGGACAAGAAAGAGTCTATCAGAGTGCACCATCAAGAGATGGACAAGAAAGAGTCTGTCAGAGTGCACCATCAATGTCGTGAAACGAGTGTGTGTAACCCCACTACTTTGTTAAATCATTATGTCGGGATACAAATTTGCCCCAGCCAATCAACGCACAGTTGCTGAGCCGGAATAAATTACAAGAAGTTACGCCAGGAAAAAACTTAAGCCCTGTTTTTTTCGGATGTGGGTCGCGGCCATCTTGTTCACGCAAGATGGCGGAAAAAACAGAATAAAATTAGCCTGTACGAGGCATGAGACCAAACTGCAGACAACCAATCAGCTTGCCCCGCCAGGAACCAACCAAACGCCTTCTTTACACAGTAGAAGTTACCTCACCTGCCTATATAATCGGGCGAGATTTTATGCATAAGCACACATCACGACACGAAGCCAGAGAGACGACCGACTGAATAAGAGGAGCTGTCAACTTTGATTTATAGATTACCTGGAGTGCATTGACCTGCAGCCTGCTTCACTAAGTCGAGTCAAAACCTGGCCGGTTTAAAAAATCTTAGAGGGTAAATATAATTTACTATAAACTGGTAGGAAAATAGGTACAGCAGGTATATAATGTTGGTATTTGTTGTGTGTCATTTATAATACCTACACCTGTATCTATTTAATATATTTTGGTTCACTATGAATGTATATGATTGATGAAGACGAAGACTAATACCTTCAACCTATTGTCTCCTATAACTTCAATCTATTATCTCAGACCAACTGAAATATAACCAAAACAGTCCTTGTTAGGACTCAACCTATTGTCTCCTATAACTTCAATCTATTATCTCAGACCAACTGAAATATAACCAAAACAGTCCTTGTTAGGACTCAACCTATTGTCTCCTATAACTTCAATCTATTATCTCAGATAAAACCAACTGAAATATAACCAAAACAGTCCTTGTTAGGGCTCAATCTATTGTCTCATATAACTCAATCTATTGTCTCACATACTTCAGTCTATTCAGATTACTCCCACCTGAAATATAACCAAACAGTCCTCGTCTCATATACTCCTATCATAAGAACATAACAATATTGTTAGGATATATGTTACCAGCTAGTATAGCACTTGTCAGAGAGGGCCTGGTATATTATAGGGGGAAGGAAATGGTTGTATCACACCTAGGTGTACATATTATTGGATGTATTCATGTATTGAATTTATATTATGGGATGTATTCATGTATTGAATGTATTCATATATTGAATTTATATTATTGGATGTATTCATGTATTGACTTTATTTGTATTATTGAATGTATCCATGTATTAGTTTATCAGAAAGAATGTTTTGCAAGTAGACACCTGTCTTGTCTCGCTATTGCTAAATCATACTGAGCCATGTTGTCATTCATACTACATGCAGAAACCTGAGACACGCTCGTATCATATACAATAGAAATAGGTGGGCTTGAGGACATAAATTAGCCCCTATTTTTACTTGTTACAGGTTTTATTCGTGTCATCAAAACTGAGATCGTGGGTCGTCAATCCAGCTGCCTGGAACTCCGCAGGAGCATAGAGGTTGCACAGAATCTACATCTTTGGTCCCCCTCAGTCTTGGGTGGGCTAAAGGAACGATCCTCAGCCGGTTTTGTGTCAACCAAACTAAGAAGGACAGAACTTTTGAGAGATGAGTACACATTAGTACCATTTCTGTCAGCATTGTGAGCAAAAGTTAGTGTCAGTGACGAGAAAGAGATTTAGCGTAGAAAGAGACAAGATTAACAGCATAGCTAATAATTGTTATAGACGTAATTAACAGCACAGCTGATACCTGTACTATAATTGAATAACAGCACAGCTGATATAATTTTTGTTCCTATAATTGGAAAACTTGTTGTAATATATATATATATATATATATATATATATATATATATATATATATATATATATATATATATATATATATATATATATATATATATATATATATATATATATATAAATCATATATATTAAAAATCCATTACATATATTCACCCTTCATAGATATATATACTAAATAAATATTTTGAAGACTTGTCAAATCATAAGTAAAATAAACTTACACAGCGGAGGTGGCAAATCCATTACATTCTATTTTTCAAACATTTGTGATACACCCTTCAGCACAACCATTTTCTGCAGAAGAGTAGATAGTGTATATACTAAATAAATAATAAAAGGAAATGATTCTTTCCCTCGTCCTCATTGTATTTGAAGACTTGTCAATTTTATCATTGTTAAGTAAAATCTGTTTCCTTGTCTTAATATCACCGTTAGTTACACAGCGGAGGTGGCAAGTTATGTCGGTCTCCTCTCTACTAATTTTTCGAGATCAGATCATTCACAAAACTGCCCATATCGTAAATTACTAAAACAGAAATTGTGATACCAGTAGTTCTCTCAAAACAATAAAGAGGGAAGAATTAACACTGGTGGGTTTTTTATCTTCACCATTTTCTGCAGAAATTTGCGAAAAATATATTTCTTTCCCATTTCTGTAATTGTCAGTACTATACTGATCCAAGAGCCAAATAAAAACCTCACGCCACAATCAAGACAAGAGACAGAAGATGCTGGAGATTAATCGCAACCCGACCTTCGTCGTGGAAAAGGCAGATGATGATTCTTTCCCTCGTCCTCATCTACTCTCATCGCTCTAGGTCATCAGATATGTACAAGATCTAGTGTTACCTTTTCTTATCTTATAAAGTTTACTCTCCGTGTAAACAAATTCCTTGATCTTTTAATGCGGGATATTGTTGATAACATTTCAAAAATTCTCCCCCATATATACACAACGTGTTCCTAAATTTGGGGATTGACGATTTTTTTTAAAGTTTTAATTTATTTAAATGATAAGTCAAGCAGTCGGTTTAGATCAAATTGTAAAACAACATATGTTTCTTTCTTTTATTGTGAAAACCAAACTTTCTAGTACCATGCACTTTCATTACCTGAACTGTAACAATTAAACAAACACACGCCAGAATTAATTCTTCCAGAATAACTTGTTTCAGCCCGTCGCGAAACTTTGACATTTTGACTAGTACGCACCAAATATATCCTTTAGCGGGGGAAGTCGATTTTGCGTAGGAATATTCTCGCCATTTCTTGAGTTTAGTACGTTCCCAAGGACTGTTTTCCTGTGTAAAGGTCCTAGAATTGAGTATGTTCCCAGAGGCAGCGAGCAAGTATTCGAGTGCATTTTTTTACATTGAAAAAGAATTCGTGTGCAGAATTTGTCACGTGATGACAGAATTCAACTCTGTGTGTAAACTCTTAGAAACCCTACTGAATAAACAAACCTAGAGAACCATATTGTTTTTTCTTAATTTTACAGGGTATTCAAACAGAAATGCAACAAAATGCGTTTCTTTTCTTTCACACCTAATGGCCATACACGTTTATATATATCTGTGTGTAGACTGTCTGACGCCTTTAAAAACAGTCGTGGAAGATAGGTGAGAGAGAGAAGATTATCTCGATTCTCAAAGACAGCTTCTTTATCACATAAGACTGTCTGACTAGCATGTATTTTCGTCAAAACAATAAAGAGGGAAGAATTAACATCAACATCCTAACCTTTCAACATTTGCCGCATACTTAGAAGATTGAGGGTCGTGCATGGAACTTCTTTCGTTGATTCCGAGCGAAGTTACTTTACATGTTTCTAACGTTTTGAAAAAGAATTTCAATTTTTCCTTCTTTCTTTCAAGGGATGTAATACACCACTGTTTGTTTCTTGTTTAACCTCCCCCCGACGTACAAAGGAAACAATCAAACCACAAACAAATATAAATGAACATGTGTTATGCGACATTTACTTGTGCATTTCCACTTATTCTTTTTAATATAAAAGTTATACAACTGTTTTAGATGTAATTTTAAAAAAAACATAAAATATATGATTCTTACCTTTAAACACCAGTGAGTCAACTGTTATTAAAAATTAAAAGCGTCATACATATTAACCAGACCACAAGGCCCTTTTATATTTTAGAGATTTTTGTTACGTCTACCGGCGGACACTGTATTATAAAAAAAAAACAAGGCGCCACTTACCAAAACAAGGCAAAATTATACTTAAAAATACTTTTAAAAAAATACAAAACATCGATCTCACCATCTCTAAAGTGACGCCCTCTGACAGCGTTACATTTGGATTTTATATTATTGATTAAAAAAATTGTTAAATGACAAGTTTAAATGACAAGTTTAATGACAAGTTTAAATGACAAGTTTAACTCAATGGGAGAAGATCGGATACCACGACAAGCATGGGAAACAAAGAGCCAAGGATCCAGACCCCGAGGACGACCCAGAGTCCGCTGGGAGGACAACATTAGACAATCTTTGAAGGATCGAGGACTAGAATGGAACCAGGCCAGGAGGAAGACAGCCGATAGGATAGTCTGGCGCTCTCTCTTCCAAACCTCTACACCTCACGGTAGAAGGGGAACAACTAAGTAAGTAAGTTAAATGACAAGGTCGTTATGATTTATACACGACAAATCATGTAATCTAACATATTTTTATACATCTCATTTGATATGCCGTCTACCTCCGACCAATTGCTAACCTTACCTTTGAGTTGTGTTTATGATTGAACATTTTGGTATTAACATCTGTGTGTAATTACCGTGGTGCATCCAGACAAAACTTTAACGCTAATTAGAAAGTTGTCTATTGTTTTAAATGGCGCTTATTTTCAAGAATGTGTGACGTGAATCCGAACATCCTGTCAGCTGATAATTGTTATGTTGTTGTTATTGTATCTTCTCTACAGCTTGCCTTTGAAAACACCAGTCCTTATTGTACGCTCATTATTTTCTCTGCCTTTCTATATATGTTCTTGCATGCTTCTCTCTGTCTGTGCCTCTCTCTATCTCTCTGTTCCTGCTTTTCTCTCTCTCTTTCTCTGACACACTGTCGGTTTCTGCTTCTCTTTGTCTGGGCCTCTCTCTCGCTCGTTTCTGCCTCCCTCACTGACACATTCTCTGTCTGCCCCTCTCTTTATCTTGCTCCTCTCTTTGTCTCTATCTTTGTACCTCTCTGTCTCTGCCCCTTTATGTCGCCTTTTATCTCTCTGCCTCTATCTTTGCACCGCTCTCTCTCTCTGCACCTCAATGTTTATCTTCTCTCAATCTCCGCCCCTCTTTCTGTGTCTGCCACTTTCTCTTTGACTGCATCTCTGTCATCGTCTCTACGGCTCTCTCTCTCTCTCTCTCTCTCTCTCTGTCATTTGAGTTGTTGTAGACCAGCGGTTCCCAAAATGTGGTCCGGGGACTTCTGCTGGTCCTCGAGACCCTCTCAGGGGGTCCACGAAGTCAAAATTATTTTCATAATAATCGAAGACGTAATTTGCCTTCTCCACTCTCAATCTCTCACGAGTGCACAGAGGCAGAAATGAGAACGCAGCAAAAATGTTAAACGCCAGACTTCGCACAGATTATTGTTTGGTTTTGGAAAATATAGTTATTTTTATATTTTTTTTTTAATTTATGTTATTTATGTTTACGTGTTAAGCGAAAAGGCAATGTAATAAGTTAGCGCCTTCGCTAAGCTTCGCAGATAACAAATGAGAAAACAACCTGGAGAGAGGAGAGGGTGAGAGGTGTGACAAGATGTGATAAGAAAACCTTGAATAATGAAAGCGAAAACAACGAATACTGGAAGAATTAGCACAAATAACGTAATAATGTCGGAAAGGCGTGAAGACCTAAAACAAAAGAACGAATATATTTCGTGACAATCCTCAGTACAAGGCGACTAACGTAAGGTTGTGCACTCACCTAGAGCTGACGCTCAGTGACAGAGGATCATAGTCAAGTCAAGGCGGTGAATGGGGCATACAACCTCATCACATAAACATATTGCTACAGAATCCACAGCTGCATGAGCGTGTGAATGCTTGGTGCATACTTCACGCAAAGTGGTAACATTCAATGGTGACCCTACGCTCCAAACGGAGCGCAAAGGAAATTGATGATGATGATGATGACAATGATGATGATGACAATTTTATTCAGAATATATGACGACATGCCTAACTTTCTGTGAACAAGAGATGAAACAAAACGGTAAGATAAATTAGAAGAAAACAACAATAATGACAAGAAGGATAATGAAAACGAGAATAAGATAAAGAAATTAAAACGAATGTAAAGAAGAAAAATGGAGAAAAAGAATTAAGACGAGAAGACAGTAAGAAAGGTTAGAATAAAACAGTTAGAAGAAAAAGAAATATATGTATAGGAGCTATAAATAGACCAGCAATACTTCTTAATGTTACGCCAAAAGTAGTTTGTCATCATCATAATCATCTTAATCATCACCATCATCATAATCATTTTCCCTTGTGCTCCCTATGAAGCATAGAGTCACCACTGCAGCTACACCTTTGCAGGAAGCCTGCACAAATAATTCACATAATCTTGCAGCAGTAGCGTCTATAGCAATATGTTGTACATGATGACGTTGCCAGCGTCATATACAACCTCATATTAGTGGCCTTGTACGACATGCTAGAAGCAGTTTAGGGCATGTGCAAACTCCGGTAATTCAATTTCGTTGATCTCTCTTCTGCTTTGGCTGCCGTTTCAGGAGTTTAGTTTGGAAAAAAAGGTGTAGGGTGACGGCACCAAATGTCGGAGTGACGTAACTGGGGCAGACGAGAAATATATACAAAATAAATACATATTCACACACACACACACACACATCATACAAACAAACCGGCTTTTATTAGTTACTCTACTACGCAGTGGTATAACTGTCGCCAGGGTTGACCAGTTATGTCACGGGGACCCCAGCACGCGTGGGCCCTAACAAGTGGTGGTTGCACGGGACGCTCGCTTTTATATGTGCCCGGGTATCACTCACATTGTAGTTAGCACGTAAACGGAATGGTAAAGTAAAAAATACAGATAATCTGATTACGTGGAGCAGCGGAAATCGCATGCTAATTAAAATCAGTAAAACAAAATGCATGTTAATACCAACTAGACAAAAATTACAAAATTCAGAGAGAGCAACACTTCATATCTACATTGGTATCTCATTAACTGAAAACGTAAATGAACATAAAACTCGGAATAGCCGTTGACCAGCATCTAAGTTGGAACTCACATCTACATGCACCGATCAAGCAAACGACACAGAAAGTTTACCAGTTAGCTAAAATCTAACATTTCCTAGATGAAGAAGCAAGAAAATTGTTCTATGTATCTCACATACAAACTAACCTTGACTATTGCTCCATAATCTTCGATGTTTGCTCCATGTCCAACACAAAAAGACTGCATTCACTATAAAAACGTGCAATACGTCTAGTTTCTGACAATTGCCAAGCACAATGTGTAGATCTATATAAAGATCTCAAAATACTGCACCACAGAAAGCGCCTTTTGTTCAACAAAGCCAAATTCATTCACAAAATCCTATCACAGAATGCGCCAACGTATATGTGGCCAATTTTCAAATACAATGAAAAACGCAGTCAACGTTTTAACAAATTACAACTGCCCACGCCTAGGGCTTTACTTATTAAAGAAAATATTAGCGTACTCTGCTGCTCATCTTTGGAACTATCTTCCACATAACCTAAGAAACAACCTCTGTCCCTATTCACACAATCGTAGACTTTTCGAATACGTTATGAGTTCCGATTGTATGCCTCCCCAATCGGATTATCTTTCCTTAAAATATCGATTTCAGAGCAGCTGTAATGGAGACAACGTTCTGGAAAGAATATGTCACATGATGATGATGAAAATATCGATTGTAGGTACTAATGATGATGCTTGTACTTAAAATATCAAATGTATGTTCTAAGGATGATGTTTGTACACTTCAACATATTTTATTTAATTAAAATAATTAGTTTGTAATTTTCACCATATTTTATTTCATTGTAATAATAAGTATATAAAGTGAATATGAGTATGCTATTTTATTTTACTTTTACAACGTTGAATTCCTTTAAATTTATATGTAAAATGCATGTGAGAATAAATGAATTCAGTATGAAAGACGAAAGACAGGAAGGGCAGAATGTCAGACGGGCCTACGTGCCCAATTCTCAATCCTTTGAAAATAAATTTCGTTCGTTCGTTCTTTCGTCCGTTACTCACATTATAGTTGCGCCACTGCAGTTACGGCTCAAATATCTGTCTGTTGGCCTGGTAATACAAACTGGAAGCCATGGATGACCTACTTTCGAAGATTTCCGTCGAACCAATCATGTTAATTTCGGTAAAGAAGAATAATTGTGTCAAGTTATCTGATAGGATTTGGTATCCTCTATCACTGTAACAATCCATCATTTCCGCTCTAATGTTAAAGAGTTCCCGCTCGTTCTGGCAAGGCACGCGTCGTTCATCGTCTGTCGATCCAGACGCATTTCCAAAATTAAAGCGACTGTTCTTTTCATCGCAGGGTTTGTTGGTTAGTGTGGTCGCGATTATAAGTCTATTTTGTATCATTGGTGTATTTGTATGGTTTATCTCAGCGGTAGGCAACCCAGGAGTTATGGGGTCCTCCTTTAAAAGCACTGAGATCTCCAACGATCTCCCTTGACAAAATCCAGTCTGCAGAGTTAGGTGGAAAATCGGTTTCAATTCTAAAATGAACAGTTTTAAAATATCTTTCAACATTATCTTTCTTGACAAAAATGATGGCTGCCTCGTGCTTTTAATTCTGGGAATACCCCGCTTTTAAATGAGGATGAAGTGGGCTAAGTCGAACTTTCCCTAGTTTAAAAATTCTTTCTTTATCCACCCATCCCCGTCCGTCATCCAAAAACCTACCATATAATAATAGTAGTCGAGATTGACCGGTTGTTGACCCCAGGCTTAGTTGATTGGTTGTCTTCTTTTTTTAATGGCAGTTGATTGGTTCGTATTGGATTGCTTAATTAGTGTTTATCTCATCGGTAGGCAACCCAGGAGTTGTGGGATCCTCCTTTAAAACCACTGAGATATCCAACGATCTCCCTTGACAAAATCCAGTCTGCAGAGTTAGGTGAAAAAATCGGTTTCAATTCTAAAATGAACAGTTTTAAAATATCTTTCAACATTATCTTTCTTGACAAAAATGATATCAATTATAATTGATTAACTTCATCGGTATAGTTCCGTTGCGTGTTGTTTGGCAGTTTGGTTCGTGTAGCTTTGGCTGTTTCGCTTTGTTAATTTGGTTGTTTGTTTAATATTGGCATGGTGACTGTTGGGAATGAAAAGACCATGTGTTATAAGACTGCGCAGTATATCATATCACATTTTTAAAAAATCTCATTGGTGTGTTGGCTGTCTTGCACCGCGGCATGCCTCTTTCAACCTAGACCAAAGTCTTTCAGGTTTATCAGAATGCAATTCATTTATCACTCTTCGGCTCCACAGGGAGGACAGACCTTCATCAAACTTATGCAAAGTCTTTCTGTCACGTGCCGTCAGCGCAAGGTTCTTCCATGTCTTCTTCCTGCCCTTCATGCCTATCCCCAGTTCTCTTCTCCGAGTGTTCCTTGATCTCCCTGTACCTCTCTCACCACGGGGATTCCAGAATAAAGGCTGCCTAGTAATGCTATCAACAGATTTCCTCAATGTGTGTCCTTTCCTTCTCCAGCGTCTTATTCTCATCACTTGGTTCAGTGAGAAAATGAGAGATTTTGTCATACCACTTCAATTTTTCTATACTCTTCGCAATCACCCATTTATGAAGGCCTGTAGCATTTTGGTTGTCGTTTTTGTTGTTCTCCGTGTTTCATAGCCCTACAATGGTACTGACTTGACAACAAATTGGACAGTTTTGACATCATGGCAAGAAAGAAGTCATATAAGTTTATAAACTAATAAAACGGTATTGAATCAGTTTTACAAATAACAGTTCACATGAGACAAGGGACGTTTCGGGTATTACCCTTCGTCAGCCACAAACAAGTGACAAAGACAAAAATTACATATAGGTACTACAAAACTATACGATGATGTGAAATATACAACAAATGGGTGATACAAGCAGATGGAAAAAGTAAACAACAACAGTGATGAGAATGACCTAAATTAATCCTAACATTAATTATATTACGTTACCAAAACGAACGAACAGATGGACAAAAGGATAAAGAGAGAGGGGAGGGCTGAAAACCGGGAACGCATGCAACACGCGTCGCGCGATACACAAATGCTGCCATCACGCGTGTAAGTCTACATGCACTAATTGTTTTTCAGACGGACAGTGATAAAATACACTACCCTTTCCCAGAGTTAGGTTTATAAATCATAAAAAACTCTTATTAGGAAAGACAACATTAGATGGGTTTACGGTTGAAAACATAACAGTACCCAGACAGCACATCTTCGAAACAGGAGGTAGAAAATACATATTTTGAACGCAGCCACGTAGCTCTTTCAAATTGGTATATTTGGGTTCCTTAGGGCTTGCTGACAAATAATATGTAAAACGTTACGCAAATAGTCCAGGAATTAATAAATTATACCCAAAATAAAATAGTGAGGATGCCTGACAGCATGGAATCATTTCTGCTCATAAAATTTTTTTTATATAACGTGTTTGAAAAAACCTTACGTTACATAAATAGCCTACCATGTAAACTCCAAATTGATTGGAGCGCAACAAATGAAAGCCTAACCACGATTGGTCGGACTATAAATACTATCTTTCGTTGTTAGGGGAAACGGGGAAAGGTAACATTTTTTCAAACACTTGTCGAAACGGGGCCTCATTGGCTAGACTCGCTGGATATAATCACTTGGGAGCGTTAGTTCGAAACCACTTGTTTAAATAAGCTTGATAAAGCATCAGTGCGTTGAAGCCAGCTCACAATTTTGCTAAAATAAAAGCCTGGAACATAAGCAGATGGAAATTTGTGCCAGTAATTGTGCCAGAATTCATTGCTAATCAACGTATCTGTGTTTATTTCCATGAAATTGTGGTAAGCTTGAACCATTCAGTATCTTTTAATGAAAATTGAATGTAAATTGCTAATTTATGCCTGTATATATATGTGTAGTTCAGTGGCAAACAAGAGATAAAGCCTATAATGCTCCAGCCTGAACAGAGGGTGTCGGAGGGAAGTAAAACGGCATGGAATGGCCAAATAGTACACTGACACCTAGATGATTGACTAGAAAGAAATAATGCTGGAATTGCAGAGGCGTAGTAACCATTAAGGAGGTTAATGCTGGTATAAAGTACTTCAGAATGAAGCTGATAGTTGGCCTAACGCTCTGAACTCAATGTTTGTGCTGTATTGTGATCAGTGTAAAAGAGAGTATAAGTTAGTTATGAAGTAGAAGGTACATCCTTCTTGATTTCAGGGACAGTGGTCTTGATGGTACTGAGCAGCACCTGGTCAGAGCTTTGCTGAATCCAGTGTCGGACAGCATACTCCTTGGTCCTTTTAGCTATCAGTGAGGTGTCTCCAGAGCCCAGAGGAGAATTCGAGCAGAGGAGTCCTTTCCTGCCGCCATCACGCCAGATAAGCTAACTTGGCCAGCTGAGCTCAACATTATGTCCCCTCATCTTGAAATGACTTTATAAAAATAACATTCAGAGGGGAATTTAATTGTCTTAATATCAGGAACTGAGAACATCTCCAATACTAGTCCCAAAAGACAAACTATTGAAGTCATGATGACAAATACCAACAGAGCTTGAACAAAACAAAACCAGTATTACCTCATTTTACTACTACACAACTGACATACATAGAATATTTGTAATAATATATGTCACTACAATATTCATATTAAATACATTCTGTACATAACTTGTAATTTAAATTGATTGTGATTCCTGGTTCCCTTGTAGTTGAATCAGGACACATATTCATTCATGCCAGTAATGAATACATATTGTTATTTGAAAAGTTACGAGTGACTTCTTTAAGATATTCTCATAGAGTGTTATATGTATGTGAGTGTCACAGTGTTGTTAAGAGTAGTGGATTAAATTAAATTGTTTATCTGTCTGTTGTTGTGACTTACACTTCATCATACACATACCCTAGACACATAACGTAGTCATCACACTATTCCAGAATAATTCTGACTGAGATATATAGATATGTGGTAGCAAGTAAGGTTATATATAATACACTACTCTTATTAGATATATATATACCTTCACAGCTGATCTCAGTCAGTACACTAAGTCCCCTATAAATATTTATAACATCCCACTTCACCACATATATTGGGGTCTCGCTCTTGGGATTTTGAATCTTTCCCTATTAAAAATATTGGGGGTAATTCACTTCAGGGAATATAAGAATTAAAAGGTATCCTTGGGTGGAATTAAATAAGGTTGAGCTCACGGTGCCTGTGTTGTCCATTAGAGATTGAATTGTTGGTTAGACATTGTATAAATTTACATAATAGACAATGGCGGACCTGGCCAAATTTCGATCTGCTGCGGTTCAGACTGCAAAAGAGTTAGGATTAGATGGGCAAGTTATGGTTGCCTATGTCACGACGGAATGTGACAAATTTATTGAACGTGAAGAAAGAAGGTTTGAAGCCGAAAGAAAGTTAGAGGCTGACAAGGAAATTAAGAAGTTACAGTTTGAAGCTGAGGCTGAGACTAAGAGGTTGCAGATTGAGGCTGAGGCTAAGAAATTGGAGGCAGAAAGAGAAGACAAAAGATTAGCTGCAGAAGAGAGGAAATTAGCTGCAGAAAGGGAAGCAGAAGATAAAAGATTACAAAGGGAACATGAGTTACGACTAAGGGAGTTTGAGTTTCAAGGCCATGCTCCTGAAAATGGTGCCAGTCCCTTTGCCTCTGATGCTACGGTTACTCAAGGAGCCTCAACCTCAGCTATGAATTTTCATTTAGATCATTTTGTTGAGAAAGACGATGATATAGAGAGCTACCTAAATAGGTATGAGCTATTAGCTACCACGTATGGGTTAGAGAGAGAAAGGTGGAGCTTAAAGTTATCTCAGGGACTTCGTGGGGCAGCTTATGAAGTTTTTGCAAAAATGAGCAGAGGTGATCAGGAAAATTATGACATGCTAAAGCAGGCTCTTTTGTTAAGGTATGAAAAGAATGCAGAATTTTATAGGAAAAAAATTTAGGAATGCTAAACTACTGTCAGGTGAAACATATCACCAGTTCTCTGCACGAATAGAGACATACTTGGAGAAATGGACTTCTCTGGGGAAAACCCAAGATCTTAAGGAAATGGTCCTTATAGAGCAACTAAGAGAGTCCATGGCTCCAGACCTGAGAAAGTTTCTCATGGAACAAGGTGCAGAGAGGCTGGGTGAGTTGCTAAATGTTGCTGAAAGGTATCAAGCAGCTCAAGCAGAGGTAACAGGTAATAAAAAGAAACAGGTGGACAACTTTAGGGCACCACAGAACTTTAATAAATTTGATCCTAAGGATCAAAATAAAGGTAAGCACCAATTTGATAGGCCACGGTATGAAAATAAAAATAAATTCCCACAATTCGATGAAAGGAAATATGATGAAAGAAAATCTTTCAACCAAGGAAAAAGGTGGTGTAAAAATTGTCAGATGGACAATCATGACACTGACCGTTGCAGAAGGAAACCTGTGTATATGGCAACCCTTCAGGTCAGGTCGACCTCAAGACAGGAGGAGGATATTATGTTAGATACCACTCCAGAAGAGATGAGGAAGGCACAGGCTGGGGATAAAACACTCAAGCCTTGTTTCAGAAAATTGTCAACTTGTCATACAACTCCAGGCAAGGGAGATTTTTACATGAAAAACAAGTTGATGTATAGGAAGACTGGAGCTAGATCCAAGGGTCAGGGACAACTGGTACTTCCTAAAAGATATAGGGCAGACTTAATAAGGAGCCTACATGTGAAACCAGATGGGGACCATGAGAAGATAGGTACCATCATTCAAAAGGTGGCTCACAATTATTATTGGCCCAAAGCAAGATGGGACATTGAGAATTTTGTAGAAAGGTGTAGCATAGCACATGAGGGAACACCCACAAGTGGGAACATGGATCAGGACCTGGACACGCCATGGGGCAAAATCAGGCCTAACAATAAAAGGAAAAATAGATTTGATAAAGTGGACCAAATGGAATGGGAAGCCCCTTTTCACGGACAAGCTTCACTTAACTGTTTTACAATGGCCACTATGCGGAGAGTGCAAACAGATGTCTTACCCCAGGATAAGCCGAAAATCCCTCAATCGGACTTAAACAAACTGGAGGAAGAGGATGTAGGGAGGAAATCTCTCATCAAGAATTTTAAGTGGGGAGAAAGCCCCAAAAGAAAAATTGGTAGCGGTCGTTTTGTGAATGATAATTCTGGGAGGAAAAATCATCACTATAAGCTTCGAGTGGAAGAGACCATACCGGTGCATGGACAAATAGGTCCACACAATTAAAGGTCCATATGTAGCTTTGTTAAGAACGTGGACTGATGAAAAGGCAGAGGAAAACATTACATCTTCATACCAATATGTGAATGAGCTGACCACTCGGTTAAAAACTGGTTGGAAACTTGCCAATGAAAATTTGAAACAAGCCAGGAAGAAACATGCTGCCTATTATAACAGGAAGGCGAAAGACAGAAATTTGGCTGTGGGAGAGAAAGTACTGCTTCTTTTGCCCGGGAGTCAGAATAAGTTACAAATTGGATGGCAGGGTCCATATACAGTTCTAGAGAAGGTGTCTAGGACAAATTATAAGATAGATAAGAAGGGGAAAGAAAAAAATCTATCATGTGAATCTCCTGAAGAAATATTTGGAAAGAGAACATCAGGAAGAGACACACTTGTTGACCTTGTCCATCGCCATGGAGATGAAAAAGGAACCACTTTCATCATTTGAATATCCATTACACCCCTGTGAGACAGCAGCACAGGTGAAAATCAGTACACATTTAACGAAAACTCAGAAAGAGAGAGTGCAACAGGTTCTAAATAATCATGCAGAGGTGTTAACAGACCGACCAGGGCATACAAACCTATTGGAATATGATATGAAACTAATAGACTCCACACCTGTCTGTATGAAACCATATTCGATTCCGTTTGCTAAGGAGAAAGCTTTGAAGGAAGAGATAGACTATCTGTTGAAGGAAGGAATTATTTCGCACAGTGAGTCTTCGTATAGTTCCGGTGTTGTACTTTTAAGGAAGCCCTCTGGAGAACATAGACTCTGTATAGATTACAGGAGACTGAACGCTATTACAGAAGGACAGGTGGATCCATTGCCGGATACAAATCAGCTGTTTGCCAGACTAAATAAAGCGAAATATTTCTCAAAAGTGGATCTGAGTAAAGGATACTATCAGATTCCAGTAAAGCCTGAGGTTAGACCATACCTAGCTTTTAGTACCTCAGAAGGACACTATGAGTTTAATAGATTGCCATTTGGATTGAAGAATGCGCCTAGTGTCTTCTCTAGAATGATGAGAAAATTATTGGATCCTCTGAATAATCCCTGTATAACAAATTTTATGGATGATATCCTTATAGCAACAGAAACATTTGAGGAACACATTGACTCTCTGAACATGCTGTTTGATCGACTTAGGGAGGCAAATTTAACAGCCCGACCAACCAAATGTTGCGTTGGATGTAAAGAATTGGAATTTTTGGGACACACAGTTTATCAGGGAAACATGACCCCTGACCCAAAGAATTTAGAGAAACTACAGAAAGCCCCGAGACCACAAACCAAGAAGGACGTGAGATCCTTTGTCTCATTATGTGGTTTCTACCAGAAGTATATCAAAAACTTTAATTCCATATGTGCACCTTTAACGGAATTGACACGTAAAGGACATCCAGATCGCATTACATGGACACCACAATGTGAAATGACTTACCAAGAATTGAAGGAAAAGCTCACAAGTAAACCCATTTTGAAATTACCTGACTTAAGTCAAGAATTCATTGTAAGGACGGATGCAAGTAATATTGGGTTAGGTGCAACTCTACTACAGAAATCAGATGCCTTGGATGGGGAATTAAGCCCAGTGGCATATGCTAGCAGAAAGTTGAATAAAGCTGAAATCAACTACTCAACTAGCGAAAAAAAATGTCTTGCAGTAATATGGGCGATAAAGAAATTCAATATTTATCTATATGGGAAGGCATTTAAGTTGCAAACAGATCACAAACCTTTATCGTTTCTAGCACAGGCTAAGCATGAGAACTCCAGGTTACTCCGATGGTCTTTACTTTTGGCTCCATATAATTTTAGCATTGAGTATATATCTGGAAAAACCAATTTGGGAGCGGATTTTTTAAGCCGCCATCCGTGTGATGAGAATCACCGTAAACCCCAGAAATAATAATGAATTTCTCTATGTGTATATAGAATAAAGGACTGACATATAATGTCTGTTTTAAGAGGGGAGGTGTCGTGGAATATTCTAATCCACATATATAAATTATCAAGTAAATATAAAGCCTAATAAATACATATAATAAATAAAGGAAGAAGAATGGTAAAGAACAGTGCTGTCACAATGACTGTACTCGAAATCCCCCTTGTTTTATGCTTCGTCTGCAAATTGTAACGCTTTCACGTTGATAGTAAAAGCTTACTGTATTATTACCCGCTTTCTTCAATGAAACGTGTGCTGCATTTCTAAGAAAAACATTGAGAGGCCCTGCGTAATGACCTAAATTAATCCTAACATTAATTATATTACGTTACCAAAACGAACGAACAGATGGACTCAAATATAGAGAGAGAGAGGGGCGAATAAAACCGGGAACGCATGCAACACGCGTCGCGCGATACACAAATGCTGCCATCACGCGTGTAAGTCTACATGCACTAATTGTTTTTCAGACGGACAGTGATAAAATACACTACCCTTTCCCAGAGTTAGGTTTATAAATCATAAAAAACTCTTATTAGGAAAGACAACATTAGATGGGTTTACGGTTGAAAACATAACAGTACCCAGACAGCACATCTTCGAAACAGGAGGTAGAAAATACATATTTTGAACGCAGCCACGTAGCTCTTTCAAATTGGTATATTTGGGTTCCTTAGGGCTTGCTGACAAATAATATGTAAAACGTTACGCAAATAGTCCAGGAATTAATAAATTATACCCAAAATAAAATAGTGAGGATGCCTGACAGCATGGAATCATTTCTGCTCATAAAATTTTTTTTTATATAACGTGTTTGAAAAAACCTTACGTTACATAAATAGCCTACCATGTAAACTCCCATTGATTGGAGCGCAACAAATGAAAGCCTAACCACGATTGGTCGGACTATAAATACTATCTTTCGTTGTTAGGGGAAACGGGGAAAGGTAACATTTTTTCAAACACTTGTCGAAACGGGGCCTCATTGGCTAGACTCGCTGGATATAATCACTTGGGAGCGTTAGTTCGAAACCACTTGTTTAAATAAGCTTGATAAAGCATCAGTGCGTTGAAGCCAGCTCACAATTTTGCTAAAATAAAAGCCTGGAACATAAGCAGATGGAAATTTGTGCCAGTAATTGTGCCAGAATTCATTGCTAATCAACGTATCTGTGTTTATTTCCATGAAATTGTGGTAAGCTTGAACCATTCAGTATCTTTTAATGAAAATTGAATGTAAATTGTTAATTTATGCCTGTATATATATGTGTAGTTCAGTGGCAAACAAGAGATAAAGCCTATAATGCTCCAGCCTGAACAGAGGGTGTCGGAGGGAAGTAAAACGGCATGGAATGGCCAAATAGTACACTGACACCTAGATGATTGACTAGAAAGAAATAATGCTGGAATTGCAGAGGCGTAGTAACCATTAAGGAGGTTAATGCTGGTATAAAGTACTTCAGAATGAAGCTGATAGTTGGCCTAACGCTCTGAACTCAATGTTTGTGCTGTATTGTGATCAGTGTAAAAGAGAGTATAAGTTAGTTATGAAGTAGAAGGTACATCCTTCTTGATTTCAGGGACAGTGGTCTTGATGGTACTGAGCAGCACCTGGTCAGAGCTTTGCTGAATCCAGTGTCGGACAGCATACTCCTTGGTCCTTTTAGCTATCAGTGAGGTGTCTCCAGAGCCCAGAGGAGAATTCGAGCAGAGGAGTCCTTTCCTGCCGCCATCACGCCAGATAAGCTAACTTGGCCAGCTGAGCTCAACATTATGTCCCCTCATCTTGAAATGACTTTATAAAAATAACATTCAGAGGGGAATTTAATTGTCTTAATATCAGGAACTGAGAACATCTCCAATACTAGTCCCAAAAGACAAACTATTGAAGTCATGATGACAAATACCAACAGAGCTTGAACAAAACAAAACCAGTATTACCTCATTTTACTACTACACAACTGACACACATAGAATATTTGTAATAATATATGTCACTACAATATTCATATTAAATACATTCTGTACATAACTTGTAATTTAAATTGATTGTGATTCCTGGTTCCCTTGTAGTTGAATCAGGACACATATTCATTCATGCCAGTAATGAATACATATTGTTATTTGAAAAGTTACGAGTGACTTCTTTAAGATATTCTCATAGAGTGTTATATGTATGTGAGTGTCACAGTGTTGTTAAGAGTAGTGGATTAAATTAAATTGTTTATCTGTCTGTTGTTGTGACTTACACTTCATCATACACATACCCTAGACACATAACGTAGCCATCACACTATTCCAGAATAATTCTGACTGAGATATATAGATATGTGGTAGCAAGTAAGGTTATATATAATACACTACTCTTATTAGATATATATATACCTTCACAGCTGATCTCAGTCAGTACACTAAGTCCCCTATAAATATTTATAACATCCCACTTCACCACAGTAGACAACTCGAAGGATAATCAACTTTGTCAGTGCATCCGTCGGGCCAATAAGCCAATACAATTTATATTCCACCGACGCTCTCCACAACCTCATAACTTCCACCCCTTTAAGATGACGCAAATAGGGTGGAAGTTACTGGGATACTGAAAACCAGTTTCTGTTTTCGAAGAGGACCTTTGTCTTCTTGGATGGATTCTCACTGATGTCTGTTTCTGTCCTTCCGAACTTTTCTTCAGTTTCTGGCTGGTTGGCATTGAATTGTTAGAGATTTAGTTTAGAATGAATTGAATTATGGAACTTTGCACGCTCTGAATGATTGTAAATTTTCAACCATAAGAGAAGGAAGTATGTTTTTTTTCTCTTTCATGATTTCCATTTTGTGTCTTTATCGTGTTCTTATATTATACTATTTGACGTTTTAACATTCTGATAGTTAAAGAAATTATGTATTTGATTAAATACTTTTGTTTTTCCAGTTTTATATTTACTGCTCTAAGAGAGTTCCTCAGTGTTATTTAGAGTAAATCCTAATATATGCGTGTGAGTCATGGTCAATTAGATGGAAATCAGGACATTACTTGGAGGCCACAGCCTTGTGGTTTTATAGATGAATGTTAAGCCCACCAGTTGTGATAACCCGGGCGAAAAAGAGTAGGTCTTGAATAGAAGAAATGTTATAAGTATGATAACAGTCGATATTTCGTTAAACTGTAGAGAAATTTCTCTGAAGATAAGTTTTAACTTTTAATAGATGAGGAAAATTCCTGACAGGCGATTATAAAAGGTTCAGAGAGACACTAACTGGCACAGGCGTAAGGAAAGAATAAATGACCTCTCCAGGTCTGGACCTCCGACAGGTCTCTTTATATAACTAACTATACGAGAGACCACGGGAATATCAGACAGATCAATCCGAAGATAGAATTGATGTAAACTGGCTCAGAACGATGCCCATCCCACCTGACATTTATATACGGGAAAATGGGTAATAGTCCCTTCAGTTATAACTGACTATAAGAATGAATGTGCCTATGAGATGACAGCCCTCAACTGATTTTTTTCTCAGGTGTTCTTTTCGACGTTTCCCCCTCTCTTCTGCTTGCTGTGAGAGCTTATTTTCGCCCAATCTGAGGTAGCACCACATGGTGCGATCGGCAGCATCATTTATCTCAGGTTGCTGGATTTATGTTCAGTGACGTCATGTCTTTCTTGCACACATCTTTGAACCTCAGCTACGGGAATAGTGTAGGATGATGATAATAATAAAAGACGGATACGTGGATGCTAGTAGTGGATACTTGTAGCGGATACTAATACTGGATACGCTGATCCGAGACGTACAAAACCTATTGTGAAAAAAACGCAAGACACTTATTTTATACGAGTAAGTCATCCGCCAAAATATGGCTCAAAATAATCATCTTATGCCCTTTCTGCTCCATGCCCTGATGACGGCATTAAATAACCATATGATCGTTTCCTTCATTTCCATTTTGCTTCAGAAGTAGGGAAACACGGAAAAGCGTTGTCTATACAAATTAGTGATATCTGACATTTTAGTGGCGCTATGCCCCTGTGTTGTCCGTGAGTCAAGAGCCACTATCCGTCAAAAAAGCGAGGACACAAATAAAACAGTCTGATAGTACGTCAGTGCAACACTAGTTGTTAAATAATGATGTCCACCGATTTCGCAGTGTCCGAGAAAAGCAGTTTATTTCGCTATACAGTCATGCGCCGCTTAACGTCCACGATACGTTCTGTGAAATTGGACGTTATGCGGCGCATGACTGTACTAGGTCCGGCTCTATGAGGTGGGGGAACCAGTTCTTGTTATTGTTGATAGGCAACCTACAGACAACCGATTTAGACAAGTAAGGATGGAAATGTTTTTACCACGGTTTTATAATGACAGAGTACAATAATTATATAAAGTTTTGCGGCAAAGACAAAAACTGTTTGCAAATACAAATCTTCGTCCACGGCGAGGCTCACGAAAATAGTTAATAATTAATTATGTTTTTCCACATCACAGTCACGTGTAATCCCAGGAAAGCCCTCAGAACTGGCTCTTATTTAAAAATATAAGCGCTCTGCAGGGACCTGCGAGCATTTCTCTAGAAATAGATTAGAACGTTTACTTTATCATCATCGTGTTCCTTTTCACTTCATATGAAGCATAGAGCCTAAATGCCGCTGCCCAACTTGCAGGAATTCTCTCCAAACAATCACCCGCTCTTACAGTTTAGGTTCCTGTTGTAACATGTGTTTAACATGATGAGGATGCATAACCTCATGTTAGTCGCCATGTACGACATGCCTGAGGGAGCCATAGGCTTATTCTTTCTTTGCTTCATAAAAGACTCCCATAAACTACATGGGGCAGGGTGACTAGGCGTCCGGATTTGTCCGGCTTTTCGCGCCCAACCTGAGCGTCCGGCCGGATTTTTTAAAATGTTCAAATACTCGGCTTTTATGTGATTGACTAAATTACTCACGTGAAAGACGCCATTTTTTGAAAAAATCTTCATTGCAATCCGATTTCCTAGTACAGAATTAAGAATTTTTTTCTACGCAAAATCGACGGATCATGCAAATTGCCAACAACACTATCGTAAGTTGTCATGTTGTTCAATAGTTTATAATAGATTACTATCATATTTTAACCCAGGTTAAGCGCTGTTTAGGGTTATTGGCATTTGTTAGGGGAAAATATAGAGGCTGCACATTTGTATCGGTAGCAAATAAAGGTGCAGCTGATTTTAAAAAAAAAAAACATAGAAACAGAAAAGCACAAAAAATGGACTAAATATTTTGAACAATCGAGAAACGTCGAATTGCATTCAGAATTCTTAAGACTTGCACAATTTATTTTGCGATTCCTGGGCACAACGCCAATGTTGAGAGACTTTTTTCGCTTATGCAGGGTCAATGGACAAAAGAAATGAACATTTTGAGTGCAGAATTGTAACTGTGTATTTTATCAGTGCACGTTGTAAAGGTGTATTTGGACTGTTTATCTTGAACACCGCGTTGATACAAGTGTATTGGTGTAACTGGTCAACTCTAATAACCGGGCACAGTGTCAGGTATACAGGTCACCTTGTTCCAAACGTATTGAGGCCCCGACAAGGATGTACTGTTGATCATGAGTGTTAAAGTGAATGCCAATACGCGAATGTGTAGACTGTTCTGTGGAGTTGACTGAAGGTTCAAACACTCATTCATACGTATCTAGAAGTTACTGATGCAGACTACTGTGGACGTTTCAACAGTTTAATTTGACACACACTCGGACAGCACAGGTACAGTTATTGTAAACAGGTTGGCACAACTCATCACACAGTTGATCAATGGTCTACAATAATAAGTCGGCATTCATGTTCACGAAAATCACAATGGAACGTCAGTAGACAAGCATACAGAGTTCCATAATTTATACATATATTCATCAGGCCTTACTGACCGATCATGTCAGTTAATAACCAATGTTCATATATGACTCCTAGACCGAACCTCTTTCTAACGAAGATTCCTTTAGGAAAAATTCAGCAAATATTTCCTGAGAAAAGGTTAAATTCCCAATAGTAGGTTTTCCTTTCATAGGTGTGATCTCTTTATCATCACCTGATAATAAGGGGCATCCCTGTTCTCTGATTGATGATCGACAATAAATAGGATTCCAAAATGGCTTCTGGTCCTGTGAGCATCACTCACCATAACGATGCATAATGAAGCTTCAATAAAGGTTCAGTTCATGAACACAAATATATTCTACAAGTATCAGCATAGTCTTTCATCTTAAATGCTGCATACAATCATCTACAGTGCTGCTAGGAAACATATCATTCCGACATATAGATATGGATCATCCTAATGTAGACATCTGCCCAATTAAGCCTAGGACGTTAAAAGTTCAGTAAAATGTTCCTTTACCTGGGCATAAGAAATACACTAGCAAACACAAACGCTCTCCTGGTGTTACTGAATCAACACTAGGGAACTCATAGACCTAACAGTCCTAGAAGAAACTATCTTCGTTCCCATAATAAATCATAGAGATCACAGACTTTGGACAGGTCTAAAGCCATGACATCCCGCCAGGCTCCTTCATCACCGAAGCACTCCCTAACGTATCTTCATGCGCCGAAAGTGCCTGACCCCAAAGTACAGTACAAGGAAAATAGTCCGACATAGACATACAAAGATAACACGATATAAGACCGAATCGTCTCAAACAGACAAGAAGTAAACATAGATTCGGATCATAAACATCCCTGCATAAACCTAAGCAAGAATAGTGTGTTTCTAACCAAACAAAGAATAGATCGCTGTAAACCTAGATTTCTACGCTGAGTTCGATCTTCAGGAAAGATACAAGAACAGATAACTCACAGAATGAATACACATCGACTAATCTGAGTTCTGTCCCTTAGACTAAAAATCGTGAATTCAAAGATAAATATATTTTTATCAAGACCCAACAGTTAGGTGGAATCATGTGGGCATCTATACAAAATGTCTGCCATCACATTATCTGATCCACGGATAGCTCGTACCGAAAAATGAAAAAGTTGAAGAGCAATTGCATATTGAGTAGACCTCGAGCTCTTCAAATTCTTACTCTGTATAGCCGTAAGAGCTTTCTGATCGGTTTCTACTATGAAATGTGCGCCTAAAAGGAATCTTTGTAGTTTGAGTATTGACCAAACCATAGCCAATAGTTCACGGTCTAAAACCGAATAATTCCTTTCTGCAGCATTAAATTTTCTGGAGATATACATTACAGGATGCAGAGTTCCAGAGTACTCTTGCATTAGTGCCGCTCCAATCCCAGTGGATGAAGCGTCACTACGAAGAACAAATGTCTTATCTGTAGAAGGTAAAACTAAAATAGGTGGTGTTGAAAACAAAGTTTTGATCTTATCCAAAGAGGATTGGCACTCCTGTGACCAGTGGACCATATTAGGCGACCCTTTCTTTAGTAGTGTAGAAAGAGGTGCCATGATAGAGGATAGATTCGGAATGAATCTTCCATAAAATTGAATAAGACCTAAGAGACTTCGCACTTGCTTTTTAGTCTTAGGAATAGAGATGTTAAGTATCTTAGTGATATTATGGTCCTCTGTCTTTAGGAAGCCATGACCCACCCGATGGCCTAGGAAAGAAATTTCGCTAAAACCAATGCAGGCTTTAGAGGGTTTCACTGTCAGGTTATACTCGCGTAAAGTAGATAGTAATTCAACTAACCCCGAATAGTGATCTTCCCAAGTATCGCTGAAAAGACAGATGTCGTCTAGGTACGCGATGACATCTGACCGATAAGATAGGATTCGACGCATCATGCGTACGAATGTAGCTGGTGCGTTCATAAGGCCGAAAGGCATGAAATTCCATTGAAAAAGGCCTCTAGGTGTAGAAAAAGCCGTAATTGGTTTGGCGCGTTCAGATAAAGGAACTTGCCAATATCCTTTAGACAAATCTAGTTTAGTGAAAAAATGAGATTTAGAAAGCCTAGTAAGTAGCTCTACTAGTAAAGGCATAGGTTCAGCATCAAACTTCGTAACTTGATTCAATTTGCGATAGTCAACGCAAAGACGTATGTTATTGTCTTTTTTCCGAACAATAACCATCGGCGAAGAATATGCAGAAGTGGATGGTTCAATTAATTTTAAATCTATCATCTCATCCAACTCCTTCTCAACCTGTGCTTGAAAATTTATAGGGATAGGATAAGGTCTGACCCTAATAGGATTATGGTCAGTTAGAATAATGTCATGTACAATGACATGAGTTTGTCCAGGGATGTCAGTAAGGACATCCTGAAATGTTTGTAACATAGCCGAAACTTGTCGCTGTTCTCCTAGAGACAAATCCGGAGAAACAGTAACGTTTTTCCATGATTCACTAGAATGAAGTGGAATCATCGGAAGCGGAAGATTAACATCCGAAAAACTTGTTTCCTCATCCTGTATCACGGACAGTGATGAGTAATGACCATGTTGGACTGGTGAATCGTCCGTTGCCTGGAAAATAGGCTGTAAATAATCCGGACGTTCATGGAATTCCGTAAGCATATTGATGTGGAAGGTTTTATGCTTTCCATCAATATCGACAATGTAGTCAACATCGGAAATTTTCGAGATTATATCGTATGGACCTTTCCAAGAAATAAGAAGTCTGTTTTCCCTACAAGGTAGCAAAACAAATGCTTTGTCACCAGGACAAAGTTGTCGTAAGGTTCTTTTCTTATTGGCAAATTGTCTTGCCTTCTGCTTAGAAAATTCAGAAGAAGAAGTTGCCAATTTGCATGTTTCGATAATCTTTTGTCTCAGCGCGATGACATATTCGTAAGAAGATTTTGTGTCATCGGTAATATTATCAGCGGTTATGAGATCATGAAGCAAAGACATAGGGCCGCGCGGTCGCGCTCCAAAGACGAGTTCAAAGGGAGAAAATCCTGTATGTTCATTGGGGACCTCTCTGTAAGCGAAGAGGGCCGCGGGTAAAACCCTGTCCCAATCTTGAGGATGATCCTCAGTTATCTTCCCTAGTAAGTTTTTGAGTGTTCTATTTAGCCGTTCGACCATCCCATTGGACATAGGATGATAGATACTACTCAAAGATCTCTCTATCTGCAGAGTAGATATTACTTGAGACATGGTATCCGATATTAGTTGGGTGCCATGGTCTGATAATATTTCTCCGGGGAATCCCAGACGAGAAAATATAAGCCAAAGAGCATCTGCAATGTCAGCAGTAGTAATGCTCTTCAGAGGAATAGCCTCTGGCCAACGTGTGCACATGTCCACACACGTTAAGATAAACTGATGTCCTCTAGCAGATTTGATCTTAAATGGACCAATGATGTCTATCGCCATTTTCTGAAATGGTCGAATAGGAATGTCTGCAGCCTGAATAGGTGCAGCATGGCGTGGACCTTTTGATTTGACTTCTTGACATACTATACAAGATCGACAATAAATCCGTATGTCTTTGTTCACAAAAGGCCAAAAGAAAGCCGCAAGAACTCTTGACTTTGTACGGGAAAAACCCATATGTCCAGCACACTGAGAGTCGTGAGCGTGCTGCAAAATTTTAACTCTCAAATTCTTGGGAACAAGAATCTGAGAATGACTTGACTTAGTGGAGTCTTGCACCATACGTACAAGTACGCCATTCTTCATTGTAATCCAAGATTTACGCTTTGTATCTTTATTCGGATCACCTTTTGTTGCAAGAGTGAAGAATTTCTTTAGAGTCGGATCATCTTCTTGCTGTTTTATAAACGAGTCACGAGAAATTACCAAGGGATCATCTTGGTTATGCGCTTCATTATCTTCAGTAGATGAAGTTTGAGGCATATTAAGAGCCTGAGCTCTAGTGACTACAGCATTAGCAGTTTGAATATTTTGTTTTTCCCAAACGGAAATTTGTTGCGGAGTGCATTCTTTGACTCCGTGAATACGACCGATGATAAGATCAGCGATCGGCTTCGGCAGAAGACATGCGTGTACATCTCCTGTAAAGAAAGGAGTAGCAATCCTAATGATAGCAGTAGAGTATTTCTCTAAGGTGCCGCCAAACGTTACACATTTGACTACTTTTCCAGTGGCACGAGAAGGATCTACAAGCGACTGCCTAACACCAATTGTGGTGCATCCAGAATAAAAAAGAACTGAGACTGTATTGTCATTTACTAAACCTTTATGTAAGACGAGAGAACCTCTTCCATCATGCGCGACTGACGCAGGAAGAGCGGGAAGAGGATGGCCACAACTTAAAGTGGACACCGTCGTTGGTTCAAATAATGTTTTGCATTGGGGCACTGAGATGCTCTCCCAAAATCAAAAGCGGAACAAGCCATATTATTAGCGTCATTATTATCTTTAGTCTGTTTATAGGCTTCATGTGACTCTTGCTGTGCAGAGTTTGCCTGATAATGTGATTTATGTTTTTTGTATTGTGATCTACCTCGATTATTATTGCCTCTGTAATCATTATTGTTTCCTCTATTGTAACCCCTATTTGGGTTTGAGTCATAGTTCTCATGGTTACCATTATCATATTCATTATAATGAGTATCTCTATAATTATGATCTTGTTGTCTCCATGATGGATGACTTGGATAGTTCCTATAATGACTTTCTCTGCGGAAATTCCTATAATTATGACCACCTCTGAATCGAGGGCTGTCGGCTCGTCTCAAGTACTTCGCAGAAGAACCCTGAAATGACTGGTTACCTTAGTTTTGATAACTATTATGGTTACCCTTTTTATCAAACCTGTTTTGTGGTCCCTGAAATTTGTGTGAATAATTAGGGTTGTATGGTGCTGCTGATGCAACTGGCATACTTTATTTAACCTTAGCATTGCTAAAAGCTACGTCCGGATGTGCCGTGACGTATTGGGTACAATATTCTTCCATTTCTTTTAGTGTCTTGGGTTTACGCTCATGTAGGAATTCAAGGAATGGTTTATTAACACTTGACATAATCTTGTCCCTGAGCAACAAGTCCATAAGAGCTTCATATGTCTTTTCTGTTTTGGACAACTCAATCCAACGATTAAATGTAAGACGTGTCCTTGCAATGAATTCTGAGAATTCTACCCCTGATTCAGGTACCATTTTCTTAAACAAAGTACGGTAACCTTCCTCTGTTAATTGATATTTTTTCAATAAAGCTGCTCTAATAACATCATAATTATCCTTGTCAGTCTCTTCAACCAAACTTAAACTTGTCAGAGAATCACCTTTCAAATTTTCTGATAACTGGTTAGCATATTGTGATTTATCCACATTATGAGCTCGACAAGAACGTTCAAAACGATCCAGCCAGAATGTAATATCGTCACTGGAAGGATTGAACGCTGGTACCTTGACCTTATAAGTAAAGGGTTTACCACTATTACCATTTGACTGATTAACATTACTCATATTTGTCAATTTCAATTTTTCTAATTCAAATGCTAAAAGTTCTTTTTGATGTTCATGTTCTCTCATTGCTTTTTTTCTCCTCAGCTTCTCTGTCTAATCTTTTCTGCTCAGCTTCTCTGTCTAATCTCTTTTGTTCAGCCTCAGCTTCTCTTTCTAATCTTTTTTGTTCAGCTTCTTTGTCTAATCTCTTTTGTTCAGCCTCTCTTTCTAATCGCTTTTCTTCAGTTTCTAATTTTTTTTTCTTCTATTTGAAGCTTTCTCTCCTCAGCAGCAGCTTTCTTCTCCTCAGCTTGCATCTGCAATCTTAAATTCTCAGCATCTATCTTCTTTTGTTCAACTTCTGCTTTCCATTTATTTTCCTCTTTTTGTTTCCTTTCTTCTGACTTTAATACCATGGCAAATTGAGCAGTTGCAAACTCCTCTAATTCCTTACCAGACTTATCAAGGGATTTCCCTTGTGCAATAAAGTATTCCAATGTAGACATGATGCCTAATAATGAAAGCAATCACTTGAAACAACAATGTAATCTATTTCCAAGTAAACAGGAACTGTTGGAAACAAGCCTTTAAATAAGGTCTTGTATAATCAACCAGACAATCCCAAGAAGCAGTAAATAATTTGTGTCATCTCTCGGTTAAAATAGGTCTCCAAATAAATGCCTCTAAAACTAAAGCTATGAACTTTTCTAACGAGACCTTTGATATCATCTTGAACGGGGAAAAACTACAGGAAGTTGAAAGCTTCAATTATTTAGGCAGTAAAATAACTCAGGATGGTGACACAACAAGAGAAATACATAGTAGAATTGCTTTGGTAGCTAGCGCCTTCAATAGATTATCTAATATTTGGAAATTACGATCATTGAATATACATACCAATCTTCGTCTGTTTAATTCAAATGTTATCTCAGTGTTAACATACGGCTGTGAGAGTTGGAAAATAACAAAATCATTGGAGAACAAGCTGAATACATTCGAGAACAAATGTCTTAGAAAACTCATGAACATCAGTTGGAAAGAATTCAAGACTAATCGACAAATAAGAGAAGACTCTAGGCAGAAATATGTCTCCGACTATGTAAGTAAAAGACGATGGTCATATATCGGTCATGTCCTACGAATGCAAAACAACAGAATACCACTACAGGCGCTCACTTGGGTTCCTGAGGGTAAGAGGAAAAAAGGAAGACCAAAAGAAAAACTCAGAAGAACAATAATAAGAAAAGGAAGAACGTTGGGCCTAAATAATGTGCAAGAGCTAAGAGGAGTGGCGTCACAACGAACAACCTGCAGAGCACTGGTTTCTGCCTTATGCGCCGTGTTTGGTGCTTAAAGAATTTATTATTATTATTATTATAATCAACTGTGTACCTTTAGTAACAGCAATTAGTCATCAGTTGATTATTTTTCATAAGTTCACTACACAGCTAGTAGTGTATGATCAAATATGTTTTATATAGTATATGACAGCCAACAACATAAACAAAGTACAAATAAGAAAGACAATACGAAAACATTTGCAGAAATCAAATAAATCAAATAGGGAAATCAATGAAAATAATCACAGAATCTGTGATGACAACTGCAAAGGACTAAACAAAACAAATGACGTCACAGTGTATAAATATAAATGTGTATAGAACTAAATTTAAAGAAAGGGTAGACCTACAAATACAAACAAATCAAAACAAAACTGAAGAACAGAAAAAATATTACGAAAACAACGATGGGACAGATCATCACAGCTAACAACAATAGCAACAGATGTCGCAGCAAATTTTCAACCAAGAAAATTGCATCTATAGAACGCTATTATATGACCTCTCTACGTGGTATATCATATAATAGTCACCTTCCCAGCCTCCCGCGACATAGACACACAAATAATATATAACATTTAAACATAAATACATATCATCATATAAATGGAATGTGTTGTTCAGAAGGTTCAGCTGTAATGGCAAAATTTCTACTATACTAAAAATAAACTGCCACTTTAATAAATACTAAATTTTTGCACTAAACTTATTACAAAGTTCAATATATAGAGTTCAAGAAGCTCCAACGTTGATGGTTCTAATAACTAACACACGCAGGACTTCCTACTTGCACTGCATTTTTCCAGAAAAGTTAAACGTATGTTAGAAACTTGCCGTGATGTCCAACAAAAAAAATGTCAACAAGCGCTGACCTAGATTCAGTATTCGCTTCATAGGTCACGTGAGGAACTGTCAATCAAGTGTAGACTATCACTGCTGGTGTGTCGTATCAGGCGTCAGGGAAACGAACTGGTATCAGTAGCTGTTAACTTCTGGCAATGTCCACTGTGCAGGTTAAGCCCAGAAATCTGGCCCACCAGACTGTAACTGTGTATTTTACCAGTGCACGTTGTAAAGGTGTATTTGGACTGTTTATCTTGAACACCACGTTGATACAAGTGTATTGGTGTAACTGGTCAACTCTAATAACCGGGCACAGTGTCAGGTATACAGGTCACCTTGTTCCAAACGTATTGAGGCCCCGACAAGGATGTACTGTTGATCATGAGTGTTAAAGTGAATGTCAATACGCGAATGTGTAGACTGTTCTGTGGAGTTGACTGAAGGTTCAAACACTCATTCATACGTATCTAGAAGTTACTGATGCAGACTACTGTGGACGTTTCAACAGTTTAATTTGACACACACTCGGACAGCACAGGTACAGTTACTGTAAACAGGTTGGCACAACTCATCACACAGTTGATCAATGGTCTACAATAATAAGTCGGCATTCATGTTCACGAAAATCACAATGGAACGTCAGTAGACAAGCATACAGAGTTCCATAATTTATACATATATTCATCAGGCCTTACTGACCGATCATGTCAGTTAATAACCAATGTTCATATATGACTCCTAGACCGAACCTCTTTCTAGCGAAGATTCCTTTAGGAAAAGTTCAGCAAATATTTCCTGAGAAAAGGTTAAATTCCTAATAGTAGGTTTTCCTTTCATAGGTGTGATCTCTTTATCATCACCTGATAATAAGGGGCATCCCTGTTCTCTGATTGATGATCGACAATAAATAGGATTCCAAAATGGCTTCTGGTCCTGTGAGCATCACTCACCATAACGATGCATAATGAAGCTTCAATAAAGGTTCAGTTCATGAACACAAATATATTCTACAAGTATCAGCATAGTCTTTCATCTTAAATGCTGCATACAATCATCTACAGTGCTGCTAGGAAACATATCATTCCGACATATAGATATGGATCATCCTAATGTAGACATCTGCCCAATTAAGCCTAGGACGACAAAAGTTCAGTAAAATTTTCCTTTAGCTGGGCATAAGAAATACACTAGCAAACACAAACGCTCTCCTGGCGCTACTGAATCAACACTGGGGAACTCATAGACCTAACAGTCCTAGAAGAAACTATCTTCGTTCCCATAATAAATCATAGAGATCACAGACTTTGGACAGGTCTAAAGCCATGACATCCCGCCAGGCTCCTTCATCACCGAAGCACTCCCTAACGTATCTTCATGCGCCGAAAGTGCCTGACCCCAAAGTACAGTACAAGGAAAATAGTCCGACATAGACATACAAAGATAACACGATATAAGACCGAATCGTCTCAAACAGACAAGAAGTAAACATAGATTCGGATCATAAACATCCCTGCATAAACCTAAGCAAGAATAATGTGTTTCTAACCAAACAAAGAATAGATCGCTGTAAACCTAGATTTCTACGCTGAGTTCGATCTTCAGGAAAGATACAAGAACAGATAACTCACAGAATGAATACACATCGACTAATCTGAGTTGTGTCCCTTAGACTAAAAATCGTGAATTCAAAGATAAATATATTTTTTATCAGACAAATAAATACATTTTACATTTGTATGCGTAACAACCGTAATCTGTGCGCCACACAAAAGAATATGTGCGCAACAAGAATCTATTAAAGACATTCTACTTGTGCAGTACAATTTCAAGGAGCTTTCATGCTCGAATATCTATGCATATTTAATACGTAGCCCAACTTTGTTGAAGAAGATTTTATCATCAAAAAAATATAAGTAGGCACAAAATCAATGTGATTTTATTAGCTTATTGTTTGAATGTTAAAAAAGAAAATTTGTTTCAGCGTCTTGTAGTTATTGAATAAAGGTGTTGTAACGAGATTTGGTACCTCTTGCTTTGTTGTGGGAAAAATGTGTAGCGCGACACACATACACACACACAGCGCAGTAATAACACTCGGCGGATCTTGCTTTGAAGTTTGAAGACGGCGGAAATGTGAATTACGGTTAAGCCAGACGGTATTGCTGAAAGTAGGAAATAGCGAATGTAGGAATGAATGGCCGACTTTAAACGTTTGCATTTACTGGACATTAAATTTAAAACTACAAGACAACGCCTGGTTGGAATAAAATTAAATAAAAATAATTCACTAAAGGAGATAGACTATGAATTATACCCAAAAGGATATTATTCAAATATAAATGGTTTTAAAAATAATTAATATTTTTCACCTTCATCACATCTGCTAAAAGTTAGCAAATAATCTTTAAAAATGTATCATGCATACATGCCTAACCGGATGGCAATAAAACTAGGATAGAATGAAAGCCGCATATGGGGAAAATGAAAGGATACCTAGGTAGGAAGGAAGGATATAAGTGTGTAGTGAACAGAAGAGAAAACAAGTACAGGAAAAGCACAGATTGCCTCAAATCGCCTCAAACCAGGAGATGAAACGAAAATCTTTTGGGACTTTAGGAGGTGCTTCCTCGGACGGGCAAGAGACCCAAATATAAGGACAGAGGGGCACGTTGAAAATCACATACACCAAATCCAGAAGCCAGAGTGAGAAACTGGAAGACAGCATCTGCAAGAAAAGTTCTTTTTTCACGCTGCATGCAGGGCAGATTAAATTCAGCCAATACAGTTTCACCGGGTGCTTATTAATCATAAGAGGGTATGTAAGTTTTTTAAGGAGATAGGTATGACTAATATCATTTTATTTCAGATTTTATTTACGATTTTATTGTATCAGATATAATAAAAAGGGAATGACGCTAACCAGAGATAACCTCCACCGGCATTGTCAGGAAGCATAACCATTAATTGGTTAGCCAAATATATCATGGCTAGTTCTTGCCTGGAAGTTTACGACATACCAGCAAGTACATAAGTGACTTGGCATCCATGAGTGGAATGCAAAGGTTATATCGTACCCATGTATCATAACATGTGATTTATTCATGTATTTTGTTAATTCTGCACAGCAGACATTATCTTATCATGCTATCTCTGTAACATACTACCATGATTCATTCATTTATATACAAACACTGAAGACATGGTCGCATCATGAACAGCAGTTGGTGGTGAGATTGTTGGAACACCATGGCCACCTATTTCCTTTTGTTCCAGGTTTTTATGATCAATTTTTATGATCATTCCTGATCGAGAAACTAAAGACTTGAAGACCGTTGATCCTGCTAACTGAAGCCTAGAGGTCAACCAATCTTCAACACCTTAGTCCCCCGTAGTTATAGGGTGGGCTAAAGGACAGTCTGTTTATTCAAGTGTGTCTCAGGAACCTCGAGCAGACGTGGCTAATATCAGATGAGTTATGTATATCCATCCAACAAACACTGTGAGCAGTTTCTAAAACGACTGTCTATGATGAGAACTAGATAGCGAGGGATATCAAAGAGATACTGTGACAAACTTTTTTTGTAATTTCAGTGGAAGATAAATCCAAGACTTTCTCTATTATTTATTTTAATTTGTAACTATAAATAATCATACATTTTACCATCTTCCAACCCCCATTTCTCATTACAAGAATATATAGATGTACATAATAAATATTGAAATTGTACTCATTTGACGGTAAATTTTTTTTACTGTTTAAATTTGAGTTACTTTTTCTAATTTAATTATATTATCACATAGGGTTACTATAGCGAAAGTAGCAACTTATACTTCGGAAGCCTAAATCTATTGTCCAGCTCAGAGTATTCACAGCTGTAACTCACTTGTGATACCAGTGTACTTCTCGGGCATTGGAACTTCATCCTTTCTGGAGAGAGATTCTACTTCTTCTCTACCACTATTATCATAATAGAAAAACCTTTCGCCACAGGTGTCCTACTTTTCGTCCTACTTTTTAACAATATTGTCCTCCCTTGCCCTCCTTTTTATGACCACAAAATGGCATTTGTCCTCCTCTTTGTGCTGAACAATATGGCCACCCTAACATGGAGCAAAACGTAAAAGTTTATTTATAAACACACTGTTGCCAATATAACATTAGTCTGGTCACGTGCAAGGATTGGGAAATAGGGAAATAGAGCAGAGCCAGCGGAGGTGCATTCTAATCACAGAACATTGCAAATCTTAAAGGTGACAACGCAGAATGTCCACACAATGTAGGCGTGTATTGCGCGCATTTCTTCTACTTCTTCGTACATTCTCAGACGTTTAATTAAATATTTTCAAAGACAGCAGTGTCAGCTTAGGCTATTTGTATCTCCATAGAGTTTTTTTTCAGGAATTGTACTGGCTACGGCCATCTGTGCCTTCTCTGTTCCTCATATGTAAGTATGTTGAGTGTTTTGGGGGGCTTGGTTAGTAACTCTTGTGCTTTGCCGCTGTGCCTTAACCCCACAGTTCAGTGGAAGGTAACCACCAGTAGCATGCGGTGGACCCCATCGAGGCAGGGGGTCCGGGACTCTCACAGTCTGGCAGGACTCAGAGGATTTAAATTAATATGAGACAAACATAAAGGTATGTTTTCAGGCACTCGTAAGAAATAAAGAAGTAGAACACTAGACAACAGAAAAACAACAGACGTGAGTGGCTTACCCAGGATTCGAACCCTTGACCTTTCGTGCGACAACTTTTTAGTGACGTCATCATCAAGCGGCGTACCTTGCACTGTTTCGTTAGGCCTGCGGTCCATGGCATCATGTTTTAACAGGCATTTATCTATCAGGTTGCCTTCCTTAGTCTTTGCCTGTCCCCAGCCTACCTGCAAGGTAGCAGTGTTGTGACTGGTCTTTACAAAACTTAGAAATTTGTCGACATAACAATTTAAGTCGCCATCTTGGCAAAGGGAGATCACTCATTTGAAAAGTAAAATGAAATAGTGAAGAAATTTTTGATAACTAAGAAAAATGAGAAAAATTTTATTTTGCTGTGAGGAAAAACAGATACAATTTTTGTTGTTGTTGACTATTTTGTACGATAACTTTATCTTCGGTTTGGTTTTGCTAAAATTCATTCATTCACCTCCATTTCCGCTTCTTGTGAATCATAGAGCCCTCCACTGCGATTAACCCCCTTGCAAGAAGCCTGCATTCTACACGTGTTCATATAGCAGAGGTTTTTCTAGCAACTTATATTACATGATGAGGTTGTGCAGCCCCATCAGCAACGTCACATTAGTCGCCGTTTACAACATGCATGAGACAGTAGTAGACACATTCTTTCTTTGTCTTCTCACTGAAGTACTGATTACATTTTTATTTAAACCGCGCCAATAAATTAATACGCCGATGACGTGGACATCTGGACAAGACAAGAAGACGGTGTAAAGGAAAGTAAAGATGTCAGTTCTTAATAAACAGTTCGACCCATTTGACATTTGTACATATATTATATTTTACACCTCTCAGTAACCACTTCAAAGCCACTCCTTTCCTCTTCAATGAACGTCGTTTCTCGTAAGCAACATTCAATTTCTAAGTGCCCTCAAAAACATCATTAGACTAAATTTATAAATTGCCGTAAAAACGCAAATACAACCACGTGGTGATCACGTGACTTAACAAACCATTAACGAAAATTGGGTTTGCCTTCCTGTTTTTGTGAAATTCCGGATATCGGTTAAATCTTCACAGAAAGGGTATGCCATTGAAAACCCAGCATAAGTGCAAGCATCAATCAGTTTTCAGTTTAAAAACCGTACTCACGTTACGATAACTTTTATCAGAGCTTAACGGCAGACACTGTGATGGCATTTTTGCACTGTATTGTCACGTTGTTGTTGTTTTGATGAGGTGATGGGTGGGTGGAGAGCGGGCACTTAACAGCTGACCGATATTGCCTCTTCTCGTTCCATCTTGGTCTACCCTGTTCAACCTGAATTTTGGTTATAATTGGGGTATTTAGTGTCATTTTATTTACTAATTTTGTATTCAATTTAAATAGCTATTGTCTTTAGCAGTTGCTGATTTTAATTTATATTAGTATTTGTCCATTTTATTTTCTCTTTTGTATTGTTTCTTGATAACTATTGTTCTTTACACTTGATTTTACTTTGTATTAGTATTTGTTCTTTTTGAGTTGTTGTTTTTTATTTTATTTAGTACCTTGTTGTCTTTCCTTGTCCTATGAGTAGTTAGTAAGTTTTTTTGTTTTTTTTATCTTGTGTTTTTTTTCTTTTGTTACTAACCTTATATGTTTTCCTTTCTTTTATGTATATATCTTTTAAGTATTGATTGGGCATCTCTTGGGGCATCTACACTTAAAACCTTATCACCTGTCAAGTCTATATTGTGATTTCTATAGTAAGTTTTTAATTCAAGCCTTTGTTGTTCATACTTTTTACAGTGGATCAGGTAGTGGTCTATGTCATTCTCTTCCTGACATTCTTGGCAGTGTGGTTCTTCTATCATAAAGTATGCCTGTATTGTCACGAGAGACAAGAGTGGCTTTATACCCGAGAACCGGCATTGTTATGTGAGAGACTGGTTTAATCAGTTGTTCTGTGAACACGTGCTTCTCTTGAGTTGTGACAATAATCTGGCAGATAGAGACAATCTTTAAACAGTCAATTGAGAATTCATATTATTATTATTATTATTATTAGTATTCGATAAATCCATTGTCTAAAGCGGTGGCATTCTAATTACATTTATAATTTTTTTCTCCGCTCCTCCATCCTAGATCCAGTTTTTCTCTCAGTCCAGCGACCAATGATATTGGTGCACGTAAAAAAAAATAGATGAAAACATAGACGTAATTTTAGAGGTAAAGATAGTCCCATATACTGCCATGGGGAGTGAAGTGTTAAAGACTTCATCATACTAGGTCCAGCTTTTTTTGTTTATGAGTGGAGTGACCAGTTCATTTCCTCGCAGCCTTTGCCTTCCCTAACTCAAAGAGTAGAATAGGGTACCTATTTACAGCTGAGTAGACTGGAACATGACGCTGTCGTGTTTCGATCCTGGAACTGAGTAACAATGCCGCAAGGGGAAAGCGCCTTAATATAGCCAATCGGATGGTCACATACAATTTAGGAAAATGTAATAGGACAATGCCACTCTATTCCGCGATCTTCACTGATCGTTCTGGAATATCCACGTGATCCCCGTGTGGTGGATTTAGATGTTATAACTTATTGTTGTTATGTACTTCTATTGTACTGAATGAGGTCAGCTGCGAAGTCTCCTGAATCTAACAATTATTAGGGTGAGTTTTCAGAGTGCCTTTCTGCTACCACCTTATGATCTCATTCAGACTTATTCTTGACTAGTATGTCTGATAGCTACGTATAATGTCTAGGGTAAGGTAAAGTGTGTTGTACTAAAATGACAACAAATACAACTAAGAACTCTATGAAAAGTATTTAACAACACCCAGAGTTAAGTTTAAATTGAGAAATGTTTTGTACAATTTATTGTTCCAGTATCACAATTTTGTGTATACTGGAATATTGAAACTCAAATGATAATGCAATGTATTTACATAAAATTTGATTCAATTTCGAACTGAGTATCTTAATATTCACAAATTTAATTAACTGTGTCAATCGGGAACATTGTCAATTACTCTTGATCCTATGAATGGGTAAGGTTAGGAAGAACGTTTCTGTTCATCACAATCTGAATAATTTATTAAACACTTGGGAAATGAGAGTATTTGGGTTTGATATATCCAGTGCCTGCAGACAATTTCTTAACTTTGTGTCTTCTGGTGTACAGGATGAAGTATAATCACATCACCAGCTTCCACTACCAAGTCAGGATTCTGATCTTGAAAGAGAACAGGGAGGCACACAGTTGACACTGCCTCACTTCTTTATAATGCAAAGAATATTCAGATCTCAGTTGACCTGGGCTCACTTCGATTCAATGATAAAACCCTGGAACAATATAAATGCGGCCTACATCACCCTCTGATAGACTCTCTTTTTCCCTAACTAAACCTTTTCAATCATATTCAGATTCAGCATGATAACTACACAATTAGTTAACGTTCTTAATTGGTGTGTTACCCCATTCATGGTCAAATAAACTTCAAACTACAGTTTGACACTTTCCTTCACAAAGGAAACATTTTAAGTTAATAATATCAAGTCAAGTACAAAGACAGTGACTTGCTGAAGAAGACGGCCAGTGATTGTCCTGGTCTTATGTCACAATACTGTTCAACAATTTCCCCATTACTATTTAATTTTATTTTCTCCCAAAGTGTCAGAAAACCTATTGGGCTTTTCTACAACCTGTTACTATATTTCTTAACAACTCCGTGAAACAACACAAAGTTTTATGTTGGCTTCACTCTAGATAATCCTTTCCCCACATCATTTTCATACAAATTCAATAATATATACATAATGATAATAATAATGATAATATAAAGGTTTTCTTTCTTACCGCATCAGAGAAATATTAAACACTAATAGTTTGAATTGAGATAATATGGTCAACTCCAGATCTCTTGCTGGTGTAGAACAGCTAAGCCAAGACAGAACTTTTATCTTGCTTTTAAACAACTTTAGTGTCGAAAATCTCTATCACAAGTGGCCCCGAACACTACTATCAATTAGTTTTAGTCCTCCCTTAGTATATTAGGCTACAGCCAATCAGGTACCGTTTGGCTTTTAGCGTCCTTATATTCAAACTCGAACTAAATTTTCAAATCTAGGACTAACTTCCCCCTTATCCCCACCACAGGGCAAACTGAGAAAGATTCAAGTCTGTTGGTCCATCTGTCTTCGTCAATATCTCGGTTAGTTCCTAACAGTTTATAATTCTGACCAATAATTAGTGATCCTGTTGTTACCTGTCACACAGTGATTAAATTTTTATTCTTGTATTTATTATATTCAATATTATCGTTTTTATTCTTCATTTCCTCAACTAACATATTTTCTATCTTGCCAATTCAAATTTATAAACACTAACTCGTAGTACCACCAACTATGCTTCTTCCCTTCCCCGTTCCATACTGTATTTTTCCCAAATATTCCACGTTAATCGTAATTTTTTTCTTCTCTTTAAACTGTTGTTCTCATTCATTACGAGACAACGCTTGTAGTAATACGTCACAAAAGCGACAAAGTGCTGTCTGTACGCTACAATTGCATTACTTTTTTCGCTTGAAATACGTGTGTGTATGTGTTTTGGTTGTCTCGCGTCCAATCAGTGTGGTAATATACATTCGCATCTGCGTTACAGAAAAAGGGGTTTTTCTAACGTATTTTTGAAACAAGCTACGATATCGGCATGCACTATCGTCTGCTCGGCTCGCGACGACCAAGCAGAACCAAACGCGTGTCGAAGTGTAGCATTTTCTCTCTCCCTCTTATGCTTCCTTTTATTCTTTCCCCGTTTCTGTCTTACTATCTTCTCGGAACAACTAGGCTTTGGTTTTGTGTCAAAATATGTTACGTTAGTGTCCCAAGGTCGAGGCATAAAATCTTAGCACTGACTTGCGGCGTAGGAGATAACGTTCTCCATAACTTCGCTATTTTATTCCTATGTTATTTTTACACTTATAAACACTATTTATATATATTTCGAGCGGTGAAATGTCGTACAAGGCCACTGATATGAGCTTGTGCATGGAGGCTGGTAACCTCATCACATAAAACAAAATTGCCGATGAAACAACTGCTGCACGAGCATGTGAAAGCCTAGTGCCAGGTTTCCTGCGAGGGTATGCACTATCAGTGTTGGCTCAATGCTCTGTAAGAGGTTATTATGAAAGTGATGATGACTCAGTAATAAAAGTAAGGAAACGCATTTACTACAAACAAGTTTCGACGTATTCTTCATATGCCAGTACAATGCCATGTTTCGTTCTAAACCAAACAAGCCAAAAGTGTCAGCTATATAAATTGACACTGACAGCCAAAAGTGCTAAATGAAATGGAGGCTGACAGATTACGTCGAAAGAATGGAAAATTCTGAAAAGACGAGGAACATTTATTTGGGCAAAATTACACGCGCGAGTCTAAGAAGCCACCAAGAAGGGTTACGTACGAACAACATTGTCGCAACTGGACGGGGCAACAGGGACGTTTATTCCTCGATGTCACAGTTCCGGGGAGTGACGGCTAAATATATGTTCAGTTTTCCTTAGTCGTTCCTCCTCTACCCATGGGCGTAAAGGTTTGTCAGAAAGAGCACCATACTATCTTATCGGTTGTCTTCTTCTTGGCCTGGGTTCCAATCTAGTTACCGGTCCTTCACACATTGTCTAATGTTGTCGTCTACCCCGTGTCGTCTTGGAGGTCATAGATTTCTGTTCATTTTAATACGAACTGGGGAAATCAGTTTAATAATAACTGTGACACAATTGGATATTTTCACGCTTAGTTCACAGTGAGGGAAGAAAGTTGAAATTGACAGATATAAAATGAATGTGAGACTGCTTGGCTGACGGGAATAAGACGCGGGTCAAAAGTAATGGTAGTGCCATTGCAGATACTGCCGTAGGGGAGAGAAGTGTTAGAGACTACTACCCAGCATCGAGAGATAGGGGTGATCAGTTTCCTTCCTCGCTGCCTTTTATTTCCCTAACTCAAGAGAAAATTCAGGTAACCATTTACAGCGCGGTAGACTGGCACGTGTTGACACCTTGAATCAATCCCGGTACCTTTGAAGAGAGAGAGAGAGACCAGCGCTCTAACCACTCTGCCAATCGGACGGTCAAGATTCGGGTAAGGAATGTTAAACTTTGAAGTTAGGATAGTTCTGTTTTCCGAGACATTTTGTATTTTCGTTTCTTTCATATTCTACCTACATTTTTTCACCTTCTCAACCCCACCCGAGGTTGTTTACGCTGGCCAGCTGCGGTCAGCTAACGCTAGACGTAATGTTATCTAAACGCACCTGTTCGACCAGAGAAACATTTCTCGGGTCCTCTTTAAGTGTTAGAACGAGCCAAGACGGTTTCTGTGAAAGAAACGGTTCGTTAGCGGCGGGTACCCTCTGTGGTCCCAACAGGGGAATTTCTCTGGTCGCTTTAAAACGTTTGATGACGAGCGGCTGGTACCCTTTGAGGCCTGGGTAACGAGTGTGATCTGTTTCAGGGGAAGATAACAACCCGCGGTCAGTCTTTGGGTTTTCGCCCCTTAGACAAGATAGAGCATAATGTTATGCATTTCTCTACCTGGGGAACTTTCGCACGATTTCTTTTGTCTTACTCTAGATTACGTCTTTCGCCGAACTTCTGTAGAAATACGCACGCCAGGTGTTCGGGGGGAGCGTCCCTTGTGATCTATAAGAGTAGACTGGTTTTAATAGACAAAGACATTCGTATATTCCTGGCCCGTAGATGACCATCATGAGATAAGGCAAACTTTAACACAATACTAGAATGTGTTTGCCTATGTTCTAGTCATTTTTCGGGGTGAGTTGACATATCTTATAATTATTATATTAGATTCATGTTAGCTTTTATATATCTGTTAGGAAAGTGAATTTATTTCGTAGGACTTCTCCTAGTAATTTATTCAGTGATAAGGTAGCGCTGTCTACGGCTTAATTAAGTGGTGCTTAAACTGTTACGGTTTATCATGGGTTAAATGTTAAACTTACAATAACAGATATTAGGCGTATAATCAGTCCACGAATGCTTACCATTGGGTTAAGAGTCAGAAAAATTAACTGTCCTTTCTGTAAGATAATGTCAGGTGTGGATTGTTCACTTTAAAACTGAATAGTGAGATGCAGGTAATAACTCTGGATTATAGGAGATAGTCACTTATTCCTTTTGATAGATATTTCTAGTGGCAAGGGAGGATCATTTTATGCTTACTTGTGTGGCTAGGCACTAGTCTATAACTTTCACTGAAAGCAGTCACCAGGCATAGATATAATTATATCGTATGATCTAGCCACAACTGTATTATTATAGCAAGAACATTGCATTTTCTTTGTACTCATTTTGTGGAAATGCTAATATATTTCCCAAAGGGGACATACGATTTATTTGTGTAATGTCAAATGCTGTAATCTGTTTATGTAAATTCATTTAATGTTGTAAGATGAATAAGCATATTCATTTAACTGTAACTACAGGTTAGGTTTCCTGTATGTTGAGATTGGGAGAAGAGGAGTAGATTTTGCTGTCAGAATATTTAATGACAGTTACATGGGTGTGCAAAAGATATTAAGCCTATGCGGGCGCGTGTTGATAATTGATACTTTTAAGGAACAGGAGACATGGTTAAAGACAGCCCTAAACTATCATAGCAATAACTACAATAAATTTAATCCCATAGTGGAGCGAAACTTTCTGTATAAAGTTAGTGTGATTTATTATTTGCTTGAAGTAAACGGGCGTCTCTTTTTGGGTCTCAGTTTCAGGGAGACCGACTCGCGAGAGCAGATTCCAGTCAGGCGAAGACCGAACTATTCCCCTCGATCTAGAGGGTTCTGAATACCGCTAGCGTCACGAATCGTCACACCCCGTTCCTGAATCAAAACCCCTTTTTGTCAACACCAAGTTAAGCTCACGCAGTGCAACGGAGCCAACGCTAAATCTGGAATCGCCAAACGCAGTAGTAGTTCTCTACTCGCCAATTGGATTACCAGCCAGAGCATTGCAACTTCCAGAATATCAAACCCGCTCAGCATGCCTATAGCAGAATTCCATATCACCCGCCTTTGTTGTGCCTAAACGGGGCACTCAGCAAACCACAGCCAAACCAGTTTAAAACAGGATTTACAGCCAAGCGGAGCCTTGCGCCGGATAAGCGCGCCTGGGTCTCTTTGTCCTCAAGTGACTTCTTCTGGTGTATTTCCTGGATACTTAAAACCTCGCACGTATGAGCAGCCATCTATGGACAGAGTTCCAGCCCAACTCGCGCCAGTAGGGGGGGTCACCAACGATAGCGCCTATACAGTGATGTTATTCAGGTTAATTCCATCACCGATGGAGGATATATACGAAAACACCACTTACTGGAGTTACTTCAGCTGGTCCCCGAAAACCGAAGGACTGTCACTCGATTATTTATCTCTTTGTGTTCTACAGGTTTTATGAATGGTGATCTGTGTGTGTGGTTGTTGGTGTATATGATTATTGATGAATATTTGATTATTGAGGTAATTTTATGTTGTTGTGATGATATGCATTATTTTCATGCTTTTCTTCTTTAATAAATTTTACACATTTATTAATGCGCTGTTCACGACCTTTCCATCCATATTTGTATTTTTAGCTCTTTACTATAATCTCTATGTATGATAAGAGAAAAGAGAGAGAGCAGGAGGTGCTTAGACAGACATAAGTGAGTTGAGGCTTGGAGAGAGAGATCATTTTGGTAAATCTTCTTCCAGGTTGTCTCAAGTCCATCTCCTATTACACCTTTCTGTGTGTGTAATCTATAACTCTGTCAGTCCACTATCCCTTGTCGGTTTCACTACTATTGTCCAACTCGACAAATACTCTACACTCTAACTCAACCACGACAGTGATGTAGGTGGATACTCCACTTAGATATACACGTGTCAGAAAATTATCTTAATAACTTATCCAGTATAAAAAGTCAACCACGAGATGTAGAAATACTGGGGTTGTTCCATTGTACAGAGAAACTCATTACGTTTTCTCATCTTAATTTTTTTTTTTCAGACCTTCATTCAGTGACAATGAATCCACATGAGAAAGCACAGTGTGTTGAGTGGTTTATTTAAACAAAATCTGATACATAAGACCAACGAAGGTTTAGAACTTATTACTTTTAAATATGCATGGAGGCATATCTAGAGTCATCCTTACATGACCACCAGCAATGCACGATGTTACAATATATGTACGTGGAAGTGAACCTATGTCTGTGAGGCTAATTACATCCTCATTGACTCTTGAAATCATCCACACACTTCCAGGGATTCCCGCTGTGGTGAAACCTGTTGAGAACCCAGCATTGCACACTAAGTTTGGAGAAGTCACTTGAGCCCCAGGCGTAATTCTTTGACTTGGTTAACTGCATGCAGAAAAATCTCACTATGGTCCCAGTGATAGGCAGGGGAAAGTGGCTCTGTGAAGGACGTGACAATTCCTTGGAAGAGCTCAGAACCAGAGTACAGTATTTTTGCTTTGCATAGTTGGAGAGATCCCCTTGGATCGCGGAGAATGCATAGTATGCCACGCACTTCTAGCTTGGGATCAGATGTGACTATCCTTTAAATGCAAGTCAAGCTGGATAAACTGGAGCTCATGATTTCAACTCTTTAAACACGTTTCGGAATTGCAGAAAAGCCACAGGAAAAGCCTAGATCTACAGTGTAGATAATACCAAGGAGTCTTCAACTTGCTATTGGCTCTAAAGAACAAGAAACTCAGCAGTACCAGTTAAACAACAATTACTTTAGAATTGTTTTTTTTTTACTTTTGTGCTTTCTGTGTCTAAATTTCCTTGATCGGTAATTCTATGTGTGTTAGTAAATATTTCATTTAGTATCAAACTTGTAAAGATAATTTTCGGACACTGTGTAGATAAATTATATTGGCCATTTCAAGGTTTGATATAAGACAGGTGTTATCTGATGGAAAATAAAATTTGATACATGGATACATTTGATACCCTCTGTCCTGTTCTTACTGTTCTAAGTCTACTATCATTTACTGGACACAGTATTAAGGTCTTTGTCTTGTGTGGACTGGCCTATACTGTATAATAGGGGAACAACAGAAGTGATTGCGTCATTAATAGGCTGAACTGCCCATGGTAAACTTCCGGTGTTATGTCTTGCGGTTCGCACTAATGACCTGTCATCGAAGCATTCATTTTTGGTGATGCGTAGATGGGCAGGGAGGATATGTGATTCGCTTGCATAGCTAGGCCGGGGTTGTCGCACGGAGGTCCATACTATAAGGTTCGAAATACTGGGTAAATCCCACTTATGTCTGTTGTTTTTCTGTTGTCTAGTGTTTAACTTCTTTATTTTCCTACGAGTGCATAAATACTGTTACCAAACAGATTACCTGGTGCAATGAATATATATTATATATTATATAAAATAAATATATAATATCATATTATATAAATATAATATATAATCATATAATATATATAAGATATATTATATATATATATAAAATAGGAAGATATTATTTGTTTGTATATTTGTTTTCGGAATAATATTTTGGGTCTAAGATTAGTCTAGTCAAAGGGCGAATACTCATTTTTTGCTTCGAGTGAAAGTAAATATGTAGTCCGCCCACTTGAATATAGTTGAAAGGTTAACATTAGCGTTTGATATAGACGATTAGTCGTCGTTGGCTCTTCCATTATACGATGGGACGGAATCTTGAAGGGGCTGTCGCACAAAAGGGAAAGTTTTTCTTCGTCATTGTGATTGATTACTGGGGAAAAGATATGAGTTTCTCTTAGTGGATACCCATGATTCGATTACTTCTCCCCAGAAACTATATATACTTTACGCGAGGGGAAATGGGCGTGTGCTAGTTACTAGTCTTTTCTGAACTTAAGGTAAAGAAGGAAGTATTTTTAGTAAAACTTTACCTAGAACCTAACAAATCATTAGATGGTTATATCTTTTATATATTTGATGGACCGTATAAATGTAGACGATTCCTGTTACATAGCAACACTGTGAGTGGACATATGTAACATTTCTTACGGTATGGAAAACCAAGATATTAGTTTAGCAAACCATGAACGGAGCTTTTATCATTTGTAGTGAGGATATCTTTTTTCGATGAACCGCCGCTCACTGGGACCAGCGCCATTTTGAACCACGACTGTTGGTCTGTTTGAATTGTCAGTCAGAGAACAGATTATATCTTATTACCTGATGGCGATACCAAGACTTACATTGTATTGAAGTCCACTCTTTGTTATTTGAGATTGTCAACCTTAAAAAAAAGACCCTGTTGAAGTTAAAGCCTAAAAGACTTAGCCTGAAAGACGTCGATCAGCAGAGGGTCTGTTAAGGGAGCATTGTGCTGACCCTTATTATTGTTAACTCAAAATGATGTGTTTAGTCATTGGAGATTAGAAGGCGCCACGATAGACCATCATCAACTACATATATTTGCTACCAATCGTTCAATGCTATGAGATTGCCAAATTGAGCTGTTGCCATCCATTTGTAAGTATCAATGATTTACTGTATGTCAACCTGTTCCAATGACTGTCACCTGCTGTCAGAGTGTGTGTCATTACAAACTGTGATCTAAAAAACATCTAATTTACATAGTTCCAGCTATCATTTACTTCCAGCCGTGAGGGTATGAGTGCACTGTTACCAACGGTTCACTCCACAGAAACCATTCATTCCATTCGCGTTACTGGACCAAAATATTTTCATCTCACACTTAACGTCAACATCCCTTGCCAGGGCCTCAACACGTTCCGGACAAGGCGACCTGTTAACTTACACTGTGTCTAGGTTTGAGTTGACCACTTACTCTCATCAAGCAGACGAGTACATACAAACATTCATTCCATCACTAAGACATAAAGAATGACATTTATCAACGGTGTGAAATATACACTTATCTATGTGATGGCTAGAAAAACGAGAGTTATCACATACCTTTATGTTTGTCTCATATTAATTTACTGTTTACAGGCCTCGGGTTTCCCTTCCTTATGTGTTATTAGTGTGCAATGATGGGTCCTCAACATGTTTCATCACAGGGTGAATCCCTGGAAGTGTGTGGATGATTTCTAGAGTCAACGAAGGTGTAATTAGCCTCACAGGCTGAGGTTCACTTCCGCATCTGTATACTATAACATTGTGGTTAGCTAGTAGTCATATAAGGGTGACTACAGATATACATCCATGCATAATACGTAGATATTTCTTGCATCTTGATTGGAAAAAAGATAGATTACACAAGGCCTGACATTCTGTTTAGAATCAGCGTTGAGTTCTTCATTTGAAACTATTTCCTTAAACAGTAATTTTTTTCCTAGATAAGAAAGTAGCATGAAAAAGGTATCGTTTAAAAAATACCGCACAGATTATGTATTAACTCAACAAAAATAAAAATAAATAAATCAAAAAAAACTTTCTATTACACCGTCTCCGTATAATTATTTAAGGGAGTATCGACTTGAGCGACTAAATCTACCGAGTTACTGCAAATGTAATTTAAACTCCATTCTTTATACATATTCATCCACATTATAAATATGGTAAATTCAATAAATTGTGTCCAAAATTAAACATCTGCCATTATTAAGAATGGGAATAAAATGCACATGCGCACAATCCCGAAAAAATATGCCATGAAAAAATTGCAAATTTCGTGGGAAAAGATTGGACTAATAATGTGACAGAGGAACACGAGAATTAGGAGGTTATATATATACGTATATATTGCCCTCCTTACGGAGTATGGAACTACCATTGCAGCCGGTCCCTTTGCAGGAAGCTCAGACAAAACAGGCATACACTTTTTAGGTGCTGGTTTCTGGGGCTATATGTTTTAATTGATGAGGTTGCCAGTTCGATGCACAATCTCATAATAGGAGCCTTGTACGACATGCCTGAGTGTGCAGTAACCTATTCTTTCTTTACCTCTTAAAAACCCCTGAAACTACTCGGGACAATATATACATCAGATAACCAGACATACAAAAACCCCTGGGACTACTCGGGACAATATATACATCAGATAACGACACATACAAAAACCCCTGGGACTACTCGGGACAATATATACATCAGATAAACACACATACAAAAACCCCAGGAACTACTCGGGACAATATATACATCAGAAAACCACACATACAAAAACCCCTGAAACTACTCGGGACAATATATACATCAGATAACCACACATACAAAAACCCCTGGAACTACTCGGGACAATATATACATCAGATAACCACACATACAAAACCCCTGGGGACAATATATACAACAGATAACCACACATATAAAAACCCCAAAAACCCCTGGAACTACTCGGGACAATATATACATCAGATAACCACACATACAAAAACCCCTGGAACTACACGGGACAATATATACATCAGATAACCACACATACAAAAACCCCTGAAACTACTCGGGACAATATATACATCAGATAACCACACATACAAAAACCAATGAAACTACTCGGGACAATATATACATCAGATAACCACACATACAAAAACCTCTGAAACTACTCGGGACAATATATACATCAGATAACCACAGATACAAAAACCCCTGGGACTACTCGGGACAATACATACATCAGATAACCACACATACAAAAACCACTGAAACTACTCGGGACAATATATACATCAGATAACCGCACATACAAAAACCCCTGGGACTACTCGGGACAATATATACATCAGATAACCACACATACAAAAACCCCTGGGACTACTCGGGACAATATATACATCATATAACCACACATACAAAAACACCTGGGGACAATATATACATCAGATAACCACTCATACAAAAACCCTTGGGACTACTCGAGACAATATATACATCAGATAACCACACATACAAAAACCCCTGAAACTACTCGGGACAATATATACATCAGATAACCACACATACAAAAACCCCTGGGGACAATATATACATCAGATAACCACACATACAAAAATCCCTGGGACTACTCGGGACAATATATACATCAGATAACCACACATACAAAAACCATACACACAAACCCAGGCACGATGACAAAGACAGACAGAGAGAGACAGAGAGGAAGAAAAAGGAATACATGTAAATTTATTCTGGTAGAAAGTCGACATTCGACCGATGTCCCCAAGATAATTACAGAAGGTCTGATAAATGTACGGTTGCAAAGCCCTTTTTGCCCTCGCCGACGCTTCCATTTTGATACGAAGTTCCCACGACTATGAGTCACCCTTTGACCTAATTCCGCTAAATTTGGGGTGGCGAAGTTCTAGAGCGGCTAAGGTGAAAGGATGACACGATTCGCATGACCCATTGTTGTGTTCGGAACTGGAACTGTGTCTTCCAGGCGATTAAAAAAAAAAAAAAATTAAAAGTATTTTGTTCTACGCAAGACTTCTTTGTGCCGTGAGTACTGAACTGAAACAGGAGTCACGATAGTTCTCTTTGTGTGAGCTGAGATGGTAGTTGTCTTAAGATCCTGCCGGCCTCTAGCGTGACTGTAGCTCATTGCTGGTGATGATGTCGATTATTTGATTATGTTACGACGGAAAAACGGCTTTCTTTGGGCAGTTTATGACGTAAACGTTTATGCTCGGGCTCATGTTTAATTTTATACAATCATCATTATTTTCGTTTTCTCTCCATATGGACAAAGCAGTCAGTAGCCATCACGCCTAGTGGCGTAACCTGCAATTTAGCAGCATGTAAAGCACTTTGTTATGACTGCGAACAGAACGAGAAAAAGATTTTTACGTTTTGCATTTTTAAATTTTCCCGAGTTGTCATTTTGCCGTCCATGACCTGGAACAAATAGCTCCTTTGCCTCCTTAAATACGCCACTGCTAAATGAGTCCGCACGATCGTAGACGATGCGGCCACACAACTACCCGACAAGATAAGCCTACTAAGGACGTTACCAGAAAAATGATAAGAGAAAGACAGGTGGCAAGTAGTTGATAGAACACATGATCGAATGGTCAAGAAAGAGTTTTAAGTTGACACATCAGGCAATGCAGACTGGTGCTGACACGTTAGAACTGATGACGCAGCTGTCACTCGAAGATGACGCCCTTATGAACACGTGGATTATATGAAGACGATAACTGACAAATGGTAACCTTTCCGATGAAAATGATGCGAGAGAAATATCTTGTGTTGTTTGTAGTAACTCTTATGCAGTTTACAATGGCGACTAGTATATTAGCTTCTTTTCTGTCTCCTATGGATCATACAAAACACAGAAGATAAGGAAGCCAAAATGATAAGTAGAAAGTTCAAAGATCAACTAACTAAACAAACTCTGGCCGTCTACACTGATGGATCCAAGGGTGATAGTGGGCAACTAGGTGCAGGAGTTGTAATACCGCAATGGGGAATTTAAAAAAGCTACAGTATAACTGAAGGGGCTTCGATTTTTACCGCAGAGATGGTAGCAATTTTAAAAAGGTTAGAAATAATTGAAGATAACCTACCAGAAGCTGTTACGATATTTACAGACTCACTATCATCACTACGAGCACTAGAATACCCAGGTAAATGTAGCCGGCCAGACATAAAGGAAGAAATTCTAGCAATTAATACATCACTAGGGAACAGAGGATGTAGTGTGAGGCTAGTGTGGGTTCCAGCACACATAGGTATAGCTGGTAACGAGTTGGCAGACCAGAACGCCAAGAATGGAAGAATAAGTAAAAACAATATAAGAGCAGGACTGGGAAGGTCGGAGATCAAGAGCCAAGTGAAGATAAATATAAACGAGGAATGGAAGACAACATGGAAGAACAGTAGAAAAGGCAGACACGCGTTCAAACTGCTGAAAGAACCAACAAGGACGTGCCAGGTCAGAGAAGAACTAAAAATAACCTCGACCAAAAAAATGTGGCGTCTCCGTCTCGGTGCAGCATACTTTATGATAGAGGAACCACACTGCCAAGAATGTCAGGAAGAGAATGACATAGACCACTACCTGATCCACTGTAAAAAGTACGAACAACAAAGGCTTGAATTAAAAACTTATTATAGAAATCACAATATAGACATGACAGGTGATAAGGTTTTAAGTATAGATGCTCCAAGAGATGCCCAATCAATACTTAAAAGATATATACAAAAAACAAAGGAAAACATATAAGGTTAGTACATAGAAATTAAGCAACAAGAACTAGCAAATCATTAAACAACAACAACAACAACAACAGGAAAAAAACAAACTTACTAACTGCTCATTGGACAAGGAAAGACAACGAGGTTTAAATAATTAAAAAAAAACGACAACTCAAAAAGAATAAATACTAATACAAATTAAAACCAAGTGTAAAGGACAATAGTTATCTATGAACAATACAAAAGAGAAAATAAAATGGACAAATACTAATATAAATCAAAATCAGCAACTGCAAAAGTCAATAGTCATTTAAATTGAATACAAAATTAGTAAATAAAATGTCACTAAATACCCCAATTATAACCAATTTTCAGGTTGAACAGGGTAGACCAAGATGGAATGAGAATAGGCAATAATGGTCAGCTGTTAAGTGCCCGCTCTCCACCCATCACTTCTTCAAAACAACAACAACAACAACAACAACCTATGGATTATTTCAACCCCGTGTAGTTCCTGTGAATCTCTAAAAGACAAACAAAGTATAGGACTAGTGTTCAATCATGCATACGGTGGGAGGCTAATAATATGGGGTGCGCGTGGGGCAAGCAACCTCATCATGTCAAACAAATGACTACAGAAATCATTGATGCAAGAGCACACACAAATCTTTGGTACTGACTTCCTAAATGGGAGGGGGGGGGGGGGGGGGTTAGGGGGGGGGGTAGCTGCAGGGTTGACTCCATGCACCGTTCCGTTGGGAGCAAAAAAGATTATGATGATCGCGATGATGACGATGATGATGATGGAGTATGTCAAAATCATCATCATCATTTTGTAGTTACTCCGTTTGAAGCATAACAACACTACATGCAGCTGCTCCCCTTGCATGAAGAATGCACAAAAGCATACATGGGCTCATGCAGTGGTGGTTTCAGCTTAAATATGTTTCACGTGTTGAGGTTGCCAGCCTCATGTACAACGTCATATTAGTCCGGCTCTTAAGACATACCTGAGCAGATAATAGTTATGTTCCGTCTTTGTTTCCTAAGAGATACACGAAAACTACAGTGATTATGGAGCATAACCACGAATATTACATCATGCCTTCCTGCCTAGCGAAGTAGACATCAGTTTTCTTGTTTTTCGTTGTATGTAATTTACGTCAAATACAAAAGACCAGAGGAGCTTTCATTGCATTGGGAAATATTAGGAGATCAAAATAAATCATGTGCAACACAAAAATCAGAATTTTCACTTCACATGTAAAGTCAGTCCTATAGTATGGCTCTAAAACACGGAGAATAACGAATGGAGAATAACAAAAGCAACAACCAAAAAGCTACAGACTTTCATAAATGGGTGCTTGCGTAGAATAGAAAGATTGAAGTTGAATGACAAGATGGGACCCAAAGACGCAGCAACAGAGAATGCAGTCAGCGACCCATAGCTTGACTGCTTACGTCAGGGTCAGCGAACCAGAGCTGACCAAGACCCTACTCCACCTCCAAGTGGTGGTCCTGGAAACAGGCTGCATCACTGCAGTCTGGCTGAGAGAGTAGGGATCGAAGAGGGAAGGCAAACCCGGTCCCCAAAATGGCCGTGCTGAAGTCGGATGTGTCGGCCGAAAGGCGCAGATATCGCAGCTTCGCTGTAAACAGACACAACGCAACCAACGTCCTTTTCAGGACGAACGAGGAAGAAGAAGAAGAGGAAGAAGAAGAATGACAAGATCACTAATGTGGAATTGATGACAAAAACCAGATAAGTGACAGTGGAACAAGAAATGATAAGAAGACACTGGAGAGAAATAGGACACACACTGAGAAAAAAAGTTGATAACATTTCCAGACAATCCCTTGTGACAAAATAACCTCGAACGTCACATTTACCTGTGCCATCATGTAATTCATTATGTGCTATTCACTTTCCGTTTTCCAACCTCTGACAATATTTCGTATTTTCAATTCATTGTTTACATTACATTCCTTCAATTCTTGTCATGTCGGGATTTCATCGCTATTCCTTGCGGATTATGATAATCAGTGACATTCGTTTAAACTCATACTGACACCTGCATATGTGGAGTGAAATGATGTTTACGTATTAATCATTACACACTTCCGAACAGACAGTGCATGGGAGCGCCCGATTAATAAGTAAACAACCTTAGGCTGGCCACAGTCATTTATCTTATCACTGATAATATTTCCTGTCGGGCCAGGTTGTTGATAGTGTTGGCTGGACCCGGTGAGTAACATAATCATTTCCAGGCAGAATTGGGGTAGGCGGTGGTTACGATAAGTATCCATCTTGAAAGATATTACCTGTGATAGATTATTAAATCGTGAGTGTAAACATGATCGATAATAAACGGAAGACGAGATGCCTTATATGGGAAGTGACTTGTAAACATCATATTTTTGGTGTGTCACGCAGGAACTTTCCGTGAGTGGATATTGGGAGATACCCCTACCAATATACGCAAATTGCATGCTATTGGTTTGGCATTTGAGATGTTAAAATACATTTCTGATAGGAGCCTTGTCATGTAGTAGCAATCTGGATGCGTGGGCTGGCTGTTGCCACATAATCTAGCGCCTGTTGAGTTAACGGCAATGTGAAATTCAACTCGTCAAGAAGTTCCATATGGAGCAAGAAGTGGACCAAGACAGAAGTGATGTACATACTTATTATATTAACCATTTCAACTAGTGCATACGTATATGTAAATATGTTTTATATAAATGCAATGGATGTTTCCGCTCACTGGAATTAACATTAATGCTCCAAGACGGTAAAGTTCTGAGGCAGATGGCATGGTGGAATGAAATTGGGGGGGGGGGGGGGGGGGGGGGGGGGGGGGGGGGCGGGGGCGGGGGAGGGGGGGGGGGAAAGGGGGGGGGGGGGGGGGGGGGGGAGACCGGATTTTCGTGACAGGAAACCCAATACTCAGGGTATTTGTTTCTCTCTTATTTCATGATACTAGTCGGTGGTACCAATTGATGGTACTAGTGTGTGGAACACATGTGTGGTATAAGTCGCTTTCAGACAAAGCTAGTCACCAACAGCAGACGGGTCTTAACAAACGCTGGACCATCTTCGCAATTACCCCACAATACTACGAGGGACCTGTTGCGGCCACCAGACTTGACCAGTGACGAGAAGAACCAGTCCATAACCTGCAAAGAACAAGCACCGGCTGGAGCAGAAACCAACCGACATATTACTGGCAGCTAAGTACCCACTTGAAGCTGCTAAGTGAACTTTTTTCCTTAAGAAATTTGTAAAGCACCCTATCCAGATCATCACATGTGATGGATCTTTAAAGGCTAACATTTTTTTTCTATCAAAAACGTTTTTCATTTTTACATTGTTATCTATAATTAACAAGTAAATTTGTAACCTGTAAATATACTAGTTTATAGTTGATTTAGTCATTTTGATTAAACTGCACCCGTATGTCTCAGTCATTTTATACACCTATAAACGGAGCTATTGAAATAATCTTTTACTGATTTAAATCAGTTGGGGGCTATATCAAAACGAGCAAAATCCTTACTCATAGAAGGCTAGGGAAGATAGAAAGTTTACACAACCTGGATCATATCAGCCATAGTACTTGCTTTCTTAAATTCTTATGAGGCTCCGTAGAATTGAAGAACCATACTTCAATTCACATCTCTTATGAGTAATCTTGCGAAAGGTAGACACTTTTGAATACCCTCAGTAGATCTCTGAAGTTTGGTCACTAGTGGACCATCACTGCAGAGCAAGGGGAGTAAATCCCGTGACATCCCTGTTCTGCGCTCCCCAGGGTAACAGAGGTAGAAGAAGACCAAAGAACACACGGAAAAGAACACTGGAGACAGACATGAAAGCGATGAAGAACACATGGAAAGACCTTGAGCGTATAGCACGTGACAGGAAGACTTGGCATCAGTTTGTTGAAGGCCTATGCTCCTTGGGTGTTAAAAAGCGAATGAAGAAGAATTTACATCACCCTTTCCGTTCTCCACAATTTCAGGAGTAAGAAAATTCTAAAGAAGAATATACTAAAGCAGCCATACTTACTTACCCAGGCGTTCCTCTTTCACATTGGGATGTAGAAATTTGCCATAGAGAACGCCTTACTATCCTATCGGCTGTCTTCCTTCTGGCCTGGTTCCAATCTAGTCCTCGGTTCTTCATGTCTGTACCTACTTCCTCTCTCCCTTCTTCTTTTGACCGAGTGAAATCGGGGTCCAGAAGGGAAGCAATGAATAGTAACAATGTTACATACCACGCGTCGTGGAAGGCGACTAGAGAGGGTTGGGCACCGGAACGACATCACCATCTGTAGACACTGAAAGCGAAAAACAAAAACTCCAACAAATACGAACATCATTTTCATCATCATTTTCATAATTTTCCTTTGCGCTCCTTACGAAGCATGGATGCGTTACTGTTGCTTGCCCCTAGCAGGAAATATGCACACAGCTTTCATACACTCTTGCAGCAGCGGTTTCTCTGACGATTTGTATTACATGATGAATGTGCCAGCCCCAAGGACAAAATCCTACTGGTCGCCTTGTATGACATGCCTGAGAGTGTAGTTATCATATTCTTTCTTCGTCTCTTCAGAGAATCCTCCCCCCCACCCCCGAAATACACGGGTCCATAATAGTAATAGGAGTAGTAAACCTGTCCTCTCTCTCTCTCTCTCTCCCTCTCTCTCTCTCTCTCTCTCTCTCTCTCTCTCTCTCTCTCTCTCTCTCTCTCTCTCAATAATTATAAAACATCATATGTAGGTATTAAAGATAATTTTGCCCTGTTTAGTATTACGTAATTATGATAAGGTACTGTAAATTTGTGTAACTGTTACTGTCTTTTGTCCTCGTAAGACGAATCACCTTTTTTCTATTTTTTTTTTTCAAACCCATCCATTGTACTGTACTGTTACAATGCTGGGATTTTATTTTATTGTATTTTATTTTGTTATTTTATTATTTAAGTAATATTTAAGATACATGTGAGAATAAATGGATACAGTATGGAAGACGAGAGAAAGGAAGGGCAGAATGTTAGACGGGCCTGCGTGCCCAATTCTAAACCCTTTGAAAATAAAGTTCGTTCGTTCGTTCTCTCTGTTAATATCAACTAGACAAAAATTACAAAATTCAGAGAAAACAACACATCAGATCTACATTGGTACCTCACTAATTGAAAACGTTAATGCACATACAACTTTAGGTATAATCGTCGACAAGCATCTAAATTGGAACTCACATGTACATGCACTGACCAAGCAAACGGTACAGAAAGTTTACCAATTAGCTAAAATCAAACATTTCCTAGATGAAGAAGCACGAAAATTGTTCTATATATCTCACATGCAAGCAAACCTTGACTATTGCTCCACAATCTGGGATGGTTGCTCAATGTCCAACACAAAGAGACTCCGTTCACTGCAAAAGCGTGCAGTGCGTCTCTGACAACTGCCTAACTCAGTGTGTAGATCTATATAAAAATCTTCAAATACTGCCCTTAAGAACGCGCCTTCTGTTTAACAAAGCTAAATGTGTTCACAAAATCCTGTCACATAATGCTCCAGCATATCTGTGGCCAATGTTCAAATACAACGAAAGACGCAGTCAACGCTTTAATAAATTGCAAGTGCCCAAGCCTAGGCTTGACTTATTCAAGAAAGCCTTAGCGTACTCTGCTGCTCATCTTTAGAATTGTCTTCCACATAACCTAAGAAACAACCTCAGTCCCTATTCATACAATCGTAGACTTTTCGATTACTTTATTAGTTCTGATTACATGCCCCCCTAATTATATTATCTTTTCTTATAATATCAACTGTAGGTTCTAATGATGATGTTTGTACTTTTCAACATATTTTATGTCATGTTTATAAGTAGTTAATGTTAATATGAGTGTGCAATTTTATTTTGCTTTACAACTTTGAATTCCTTGACATTGATATGTAAAATGCATATGGGAATAAATGAATTCAGTATGAAAGGTGAGAGAAAGGAAAGGCAGAATGTCAGACGGGCCTGCGTGCCCAATTCACAAACCTTTGAAAATAAAGTTCGTTCGTTCGTTCTCTCTCTCTCTCTCTCTCTCTCTCTCTCTCTCTCTCTCTCTCTCTCTCTCTCTCTCTCTCTCTCTCTCTCTCTCTCGCTGTCAAACTATATTTCTGTCCCAAGACAATACCCTAAATGAACTGTATTTCCCAGGGCCACAGGTCAAAAGCTCAGGACAACTAAGCCGAGACTCGTGTTTTACATGACATGCGCAGTGTGTACTCACACAACCCGGTCGTTCCCACACAAGGTCCCTTCAGTTCCCATGGTCAGGATAAAAATAGCCAAACAACCGCATCCGTCCAACAGCTTCGTAGTCCACCGTACTACTCCGGTAACTTCCGCTTCCTTCTCATGACCTGGTGCATTCTGTACAATTTTACTGCGTTCTCTCGCCCAGTGCCACATTATCATAATAATAATAATAACCCCTTCAGTCATAACAGACTATGGGTATGCGCACCTGAGGTGACAGTCCTTCGCTGCTTTCTTCCCCCTGATGTTCCCTACGGAGTTTTTTTTTTTTCTCTGCTTGTTATGAGAGCTTCTTTTCGCCCAATCTGAGGTGGCACCCTAGAGAGCATCGCCACTTGGTGTGATCGTCAGCTTCAGCCTCCTAAGTTGCTAGATTTATGTCCAGCGTTCTCATGCCTCTCGCACACATCTTTGAACATCAGCTGCGGTCGCCCAACTGTTCTTTTGCCATCTGCCAGTTGTCCGTAGAAGATATCTTTAGCGATACCACCATCTTCCATGCGGCGGACATGGCCAAGCCAGAGTAGTCTGCGCTATCTAAGCAGTGTATATATGCTTTGAAGACCAGCACGCCACAGAACGTTGACATTTCTCACTTTTTCCTTCCACAAAATAATAAAGGACGCGGCGTAGACACCGTAGATGGAAGGTATTGAGCCTTCTTTCTTATTTTGCATAGGTAGTCCATGTCACGCTGCCATTTAACAATGTGCTGGCGACGATGGCGTTATATACCGTAGCTTATAGTTGTCACGGGATTTGCCTCCCCTTCGCTCTGCAGTAGTGGTCTACCAGTGGCCAAACTTAAGAGTACCTAAGATTGGTCTTCAACGGTGTTTACCTTCGCACACGATTACTCTTGGCAGAGTTGTAGATAGAAAGACAATGACGCTTCTATCTCAAGGTAGTATTCACAAAATAATTCAGAAGTCAAAAACAATGCTGCATAAGGCAGAGCACTATTAACTTATATCTGGTCCGGCACCCTTTGTGAAGTTTTAAGCAATGGTTTGGCTTGTTCGAACCCCAGCTGGTTTAATCCAGCGAAATTCCTTTTATAATTAATTTTGGCTCTATGGCTGTAAGTATTTGTATATATATATATATTTTATTAAAGGTTTTCGATCATACATGCGCTCTCTTATCTATAAGAACTGTATCAACTATGAATTTGTAAAATAACAAATAACAAATTTAATAATAAATTAGTCTTTAACACATTTAAATAAATATGGATGAAGATGATTTTAGGAAGTTTTAGAAAATTTGTCTTCACTGAGACGTAATTGGGGACTGATGGTTATTAGTGTCCGTAGCGTGCCTGTTACAAAAGACTTAACTTGCTGAGTACTGCAATGGGTCGTTGTCAGTCTTTTTGTGATGAGGACTCTTCCCTAGAGGCGTCTAGATGAACTTCACTCCCAATGTCAAGGTAGGTGTCTTCACAAAATGTCCACTATGGGTAGTTGGTGTCGAACACAGCTCTTGAATCACAAAATTAGTGGCGAAGATTCTTACTTCTGACTGGTCTGGTACGAAGAACTGTCTTGTTCGAACTTTAGGAAAAATAAAAGAGCAAATGTGGGCTGAAGATTAACAGGCGCATTGTCTCACTGTCCTCCCACCAATGTTAGCCTCTCTGAATAATTATTCTCCCTGAGTATACACAGTAAAACTCGGGGAATATGATTAGAAATCACAGTTATTCTTCTGGTCACTTAAATGAGAAAATGTGTCTGGACAGCGCAAATGCAATGGCTTGCCTGAATTATAATTAACAAGGTACATATGCTCACAAAATGATACTATACAAGCTGTGCACATGTGATCTAATCCTCACTCACCTACTCACTGCTCCATTCGGAGTCTAGGGTCGCTTCTGCTTTCGCTTTCATGAGCGAACTAGCATAAAACAAACACCAGTGCTTGCTGTAGTGGTTTATGAACATACTATTTTCATATGTTGAGGTTGCCAGCCTCCTATGCCTTGTATAACCACTTACAAAGTACAGACATGCCACAATTCACATGGTAAAATAAATGTTTACAACTTACCCCAAATTACTTGGGAACACAATCTCCTGGCACAGCATTTTTGTTTAGATGCTTCGAACACTTGGTCTGGGAAATTTTAGTATTACTCTTATTACTGGCGCTCTGATTCCTTAAGTTTCCAGTCTTGGTATTTAAAATTGCGTGTTCCCTTTTAAATTATAAAGACGCCCAAATACTTTGATCTGTCCCTTTTAATTCTGGAATACTAGTTCGATGTCTCTCTGGCTCCTGGGTGTTGCTAATTTGACGATGCGATGCAGTCTGATCTGTGTCTCAGATTTCGCTAGATTATATTTCCATGTCTCAGTTTAAGTCCTAGATGTTACAACCTTGCCAATGAAAGCCAAAATCTATTCCGGCTCTCAAATAAAACCAATGGTAAGCTCTTTAGAACTATGTTGGTCGGGGTGTTAAATCATTACTATCCCCCGCGTGTTTTAAAATATCAGTTTTAAAATGTAATCTCGTGACCTCTTTCAAATATGGCAGTAATACTTCCTATTGTATTTGTACAAACTCACAAACACATCGGTGAACTTATTTCCTGGCTAATACCTTCCGCCCATATTGTCTCCTCTGACAGGTTATTCGTACTGTTGCTACAGAGATGGACCAGCGGAAGAGATTACGTATTATCACCTGTCTTTGCGCAAATCCCTCAAGACGGATTTCTTAGCCAGTCTGGCTTGCTTTCCATCGATCGTGCGCCACCACCTTGTGTCAACAAAGATCGTCTCTATCAAAGGTGGCTAGACGACTTAAGTGATAAAAGTATTGTCCGCTGACCTGTCAAATTACCCTTGTAATACTACGATTCACCTGGTGAAACGTAAGCAAGTCTAGGGAGTGGTCAGAAAAATGTGGGTGCATAAAACATGCGAATAATAGAACGATGAATGAGAAAAATGAAGAAATGAAGTGATACTGCCGGAGAAAATGAAAGTTATGAAAAGTCCACAACTGATTTCGTCACAATGGTCTTCATTGTGAGTTTGAAGTTTCTTAACATGCGTGTTGTGAGGCAGGCAAAGGTGGCCGCAGCTTTGCCAATGCGGCTGTCAATTTCTGTGCCCAGAGAGTTTTTCGTTCATGGTATGTGATACACCACTGTCAATTCATAGTTATTGATATCTACTTATCTACGTGTCTGTCTGCATGCCTGCATGTCTGCCTCCTATCTATCTATCTATCTATCTATCTATCTATCTATCTATCTATCTATCTATCTATCTATCTATCTATCTATCTATCTATCTATCTATCTATCTATCTATCTGTCTTTCTATCTATCTATCTATCTATCTATCTATCTATCTATCTATCTATCTATCTATCTATCTATCCATCTATCTATCTATGGGAGCCGCGCTGGTGTAATGGTTACCACATTGCGCTGGCTATCAGGTGTTCAAAGTGGGCATCTGAAGGAGTGCCATCGACCGGAATTTTGACTGAATAACCTGAACGGCTCCCGAGATAAACCCTCTGTGGATGGGAAGGATCGAAGCTCCTGACCGGGTTAGAAGGAAAGTCCACATGCTCCCCAGCCTCGCAATGACCTGTCATTGGGCCGAAGGGCTGAAAGCCCAAGTGCCGCTGGTTAAAAATAAAATTTCTATCTATCTATCTATCTATCTATCTATCTATCTATCTATCTATCTATCTATCTATCTATCTATCTATCTATCTATCTATCTATCTATCTATCTATCTTACCATAATAATATTTAAAGTAACCTTTATAGCCTAGAATCAACAAAGTGAACACCAAGCAAGATCCTCAGTGTTTTTAATGGGCTGCTGTTGCTGAAAGGTTAAGACGTTGGCTTGAATTCTTCCCTTAGTCATTGTCTCACGTTTATACTTGCTAGTCAATAAATTTAAAAAAGACAACAACAAAAAAAACCCTGTTATTAATATTCCTTGCTTGTGTTTTGTGACATTTAAAAACATGCATTATGCCTGGTGTGTGTTCTTCATTGTGACCCAAATTCTTGAACGTTATATAACTGTCCCATTATAAGGGACCAGACGTGTGTAGCAAATGATTTAATGTTTTTCCACGCCATCTTCATCTCCACACCCCGGATACCCTCAATTTCTGAAGAAAGGACCATCTGTCTGAAAAAAATATGGCTGATTGTTGACGAAGATCAGTAATAATTGTGCGATGACTTCAAGAAGGTTCATCTGTACAATGGCATGTATGAAAATTAGAAAAAAAATGAACTTCGTTCTTCCCGTTTTATTGTTTACGTAATTGGCAGTAACTTTAAACAGAGGCAAGAAGTCAGTTGGGTCCCCTGTGTGTGCGAATAAGGGCGATCATAACTTGATATTTTAGGACAGGGGTTGACCATGTGACATCAATTGGGGGAGGGGGAGAGAAGGCTGGCAGTACCATTAAGTGCCGCTTTGAGGTTAGAGAGGTCAATGAGTGCCAAAACATAATATGCTCGTGCCCATATTTGATGTTATTATTAGTGATCTGGACTGGTATTTTTAATGAAAATAAACTTGGTCGCATTTTTGAGTAACAAGGGTAATCATTGGGCAAGTTATCAACAAAGAAAAATTATACAAGTCACGAAGTCATGAGTTGTGGCTGGTAATAATATATCGTTATGTTTCAAACATAATTTATGTGTTGTGTTATGATTAAAATTCATAACGATTATGTCGTTATGATAGGTAGCTCAACAGGGCTCCTTTTTTGTTTATTTTATATGGAGTCACTTATTAATAAAGGAAATGACGTCATGCCGATATGGTTTTTTTTGGCAGAAGTGAACAATTTGAAGCAGAAGTGAGGTGATTGTCTGCAAGAGATATGCGACTTGTGTTTGGAAGTGAGCGGACGTATGTGTTTTGAACTCCTGCAGTATTCTCTGTTTTTCCTGAATTATTCCATCACCAGGACATCAATATACTTGGTTGAGGTGTCCCTGGCTTATTCTAGTAAGGAAATGTGTGCTTTTTCATAAAGATGTCCAAAGGACTATATTACATAAAGTTTGAATGATTGCCAATGACCAGCGTTTGATAGGGAACGGACTGGACTACTATATATTACGGAATTTGCCTTTGGGCCTATATATCTATTACCATGGAGCTTTTTGTCAAATCGATTAAAATGCATATTTGTAAAATCGTGAAGGAGGTGTTTGTCCGCTCAGTGCAGTTATGCTGATTTCGTGTTGTGTGACTGCCCCTAAAGTCTACCTGGCCACGGAGAACATCTCCGGTATATTGAACAATACGACACGTATCAGTTTTGGGGGCCAAGCCAGGATCATGAACATATTATGTGGAACTGTATCCAGTATTTTCAAGTGATTTTTCTAGTAATTTTTCAAGTCGGTGGGCTAACATTTTTTCAAGAGAAGAACAATTTTTCAAAATGGCGGTGCTGATCAGCAGCAAGTGTGAATACTGAATCTACCCCTAGTCGCTGCATATCTGTTGAATCGTTGTTTCCCTGAGGCAGAAGCTGGACCCAGGAGGATTTTTTTTCATAAGACAGTGAATTTCTTGATTCATACAGTTTGAGTCTTGAAGAATCTCATTTGACAAGGTTTTTTTTTATATCTTCTATGTATATATGTATCTACATGTTTGTGTGATAGGCGGGTTTGTTGGTGGGACCTATGAATTCATTATACCTCATTGACGGTCGTGAATTCGTAGGCGTTCTTTAGTTTTTGCATCTGATTTTTTCAACTTAAGGGGCAGGCGAACATAGCTGTGTGTTACTGCCTTGAGTGAATTAACCCGATTCATTATTTGTCTAGTTGTGAAGGTCCTGTAATTTTGTACATTTGTATTTGTATTTTATTTGGTTTACTCTCCATTATTGTTTGTATAATTGTGAACCTCATCTTGCTATCATTCATTTATTAGATGTATTATATGTTGTGATATTGTGCTTGTAGTGTCATAAGAGTGGTAGAGCTAATTTGTTTCATTTTTTACAGTTCACAAATTTCTGCCTTGGTTTATTCATTAGTCTTTTCTTGTGTTGGCTTTTTCTACTGTTCTCCTGTAATCTTGTTTGTATCTCTGTTTTTTTTGGTCTTAATATACAATCTATAGTTTAATGCAGCTGATTGATATTGAGTGGTGAAATAATTGTTGCTAATATTGCTCACATATTGGAAATATATATTAATTATATTATTATTGGACAATTTGGAGTCACATTAATAGTGAATTATGGCTACCTTGGATTATTTTATCAAGGTTGGAAAGGACTGTGGTATGGAGGGTGAGGCTTTCAAAACCGTTGCATTCACTGAGCATGCAAAGGAAATAAAGAGGTTAGAGGACGTGGCAAGAGATCAGAGACTCTTAGATAGAGACGATAAGAAGAGAGAGGAAGAATTAGCTGAGAAAAAAGACAGGAAGAATAGCTCTTGAGCAAGTGAATAAAAAAAGAGAACATGAACTTGAGGAGAAAAAATTGGCACATGCTCATGAACTTGAGGCGAAAAAAAATTAGCCTATGCTCAAAGAATGGCACAAATTGAGTTAGAAAAATTAAGAGTTCACCATAAACAGGTTAATTCAGCAGATGAGGAGGCTGGAAAGAAAGACCATGCCTCTACTTTTAAACTAAATTTGCCCAAATTTAATCCCAATATAGACGATATTTCATGCTTTTGAAATAGATATGATACATGTTGCCAGGAGTTTTAAATTGATAGAGCTACATGGCACTATAAAATAAATGCGAGAGGTCCAGGGTTCAGATCGCAGCTAGGCCCCCAAAACTGATTGGTGTCGTATTGTTAAATATTCCGGAAATGTTCTCCGTGGCCAAGTAGACTCTAGGGGCAGTCACAGAACACGAAATCAGCATAACTGCACTGAGCGGACAAACACCTCTTTCACGATTTCACAAATATGCATTTTAATCGACTTGACAAAAAGCTCCATGGTAATAGATATATAGGCCCAAAGGCAAATGCAGTAATATATAGTAGTCCAGTCCGTTCCCTATCAAACGCTGGTCATTGGCAATCATTCAAATTTTATGTAATATAGTCCTTTGGACATCGTTATGAATAGGCACACATTTCCTTACTAGAATAAACCAGGGACACCTCTACCAAGTATATTGATGTCCTGGTGGTGGAATAATTCAGGAAAAACAGAGAATACTGCAGGAGCTCAAAACTCATGCGTCCGCTCACTTTCCAAACACAAGCCGCATCTCTCTTGCAGACGATCTCCTCACTTCTGCACTTTTGCTTCAAATTGTTCATGTTTGCCAGTAAATCATATCGGCATGACGTCACTTCCTGTATTAATAAGTGACTCCGTATAAAATAAACAAAAATAGGGCCCTGTTGAGCTACCTATTATAACGACATAATCGTTATGAATTTTAATCATAACATCTTGTAAGCAAAAGGTAAAGGAACTTCCCTAGCAGTTACTACCGTAGTATGAGTGAAGTGGTAAAGACTTCATCTGTACTAGGTATCAGCTTTATAAGTAACTCCTGCTCATCCTCGCTACTTTTGCCTTCCATAGCGCACGAGCACAGTCAGGTACTATTTTTTTACAGCTAGCTGACTGGAGCGTGACCTGGTTCGAACCTGCCCCCTTCGCAGCGAGAAGTAAGTACTTGAACTATTCTCCCATTCCGATGCCCGCATGTTATAAGTACATTATCGTATTAAATTATCGGTATTGTATTTTATTAGCGGGCTTTCCACAGTGTCGTGGACTTTCACAACGAATACTGTTATAACGATGATAGGAAACTCTTTACAGAGCGATACAACAGGAGGCAATCTGATCATCAGAAGTAGTCCCCCCCCGTCAATCAAGTGTTTCGGCCCTGTTACTCTCCTTTACATTCTAAGGGGGGCGTGCCCACTTGGGCCATGACTCATAAGTGTCTCAGCCTCCTGTTGTCTTGTATCGAAAATGAACCCATTTCACTTTGGTAGCAACTTTTAAAATCCACAACTCCGCCAGCCGTGGAGGCAATTGTGAAAGTAACAAAGAGAAGGCAATTTATTGCGGTCGTTCCGCCGCACACCACGACTAGGGATAGACACTGACAAACCTACGCGAAGCCGACGCGGCTAGCTACTACGCGCTAGCAACTGAAATTCTGCGCCCAACACCTCTTATAATATACACCGCGGGTTGCCCGTAAGTCACAGCCCTTTCACCAACGTATGTTTTCTGAACCGCAGAGTTTACTGTCCCGAGTTCCATAACCCATTGCGGTTGTTCCACAGCCAGCGTGATGCCTTTTCGGCAGTTTCACTAACCCTCTTCAGTGGCCTTGTTCTCAACTGTCCCCTCAGCCCCAACAGTTTGAATAAATCATACACTAATGCAGCCACGAGCCCTCTTGCGCCCACCTCAACAGCCATGACCCTTGCAGTGAACCCATCGTGTCTCAGATCAGCGGCCAGATCATTATACTTGGCCGCTTTGAACGAATGTTGCTCGTCCAATCTGAATTCAAATGGCACTGTCAGTTCAATCAGTATAACCTGAAGCGATGCTGAAGAATGCAGCACTATATCCGGCTGCCTCCGTGACTTTTTGATACTCTCTGGATATGCCTCTCGTCCAGATAGGTCAACAGCCATCTCCCAGTCGTTTGCACAGTCAAGAAGAGATGGTAAACTGCTACCCGGCTTACTCGGTTTGGACTTTCCTTTCCTCAGAAAGTATGTATTTGTGGTGCTCGGCCTGGCTTTGCTATTCGCCTTCATCCTTGCCAGGTCTGTTGTCGCAGCCAGCTCATTGAGCACTTTGTTGTAGCGCCAAGTGTATCGCCCTTGGCCTAATGACACATTGCACGCTGAGAACACGTGTTCAAGTGTCTGCGTCTCCTGGCACAGGGGGCACTGCTCATCATCCGACTTTCCCCATCTCACAAGATTTGTGGCCGACGGCAGCAGGTCATACATTAATCTAATAATGAAGCTGAGCCTAAGAGGTGCCATATGATATATATCATTCCATGTCAAGGACCTTTGCAGCGCTCCTTCCCATGTTGGGTCTGCTGCACCGCCTTTTGCACCCTCTTACCATTCTCAGCTCCTCGTATCTCCTGAACTACCATGTATCTGCGCTCCCTGCTTGATGCCTTGGACCACCAGCGGATGTCTCCATGGCCAAATCCCCGTCTATTCGTCTGTGTGTATCCGATTACCTCTCTTAGTTTGAGCGACTCTTGGGCAGCATCAACAGCTTTTTCCACTTTCCTCTTCCTCCCTGTTTAAAGTGTGGGTTGAATGGACAACCACGTCATCTACCGACCCGCGCAGCATCATTGTGAGTCTTGCCTTTCCTATTTGTACTCTTCAACAACTGACTTTAGATGAAGCACAAGTTTTGACTCTTTGTTGTATAGTGCTACTTCTGACAGACCTGGTGGTACCCCTAGCCATTTCCTCATGAACTTGTTGACCTTCTGCTCTATAGCTTCCACTGTGCTGGTGCTTACTTCATATATAAGCAGTGGCCACATCAATTTAGGTATCAACATGAACTAGAGGCACCACAGTTTGAACTTTCCTAGGAGTCTGCTTTGGTCTATGATCTGTAGTTCTCTGTCAGCCATTTCCATTGTCTGTTTCACTGCCTTCGAGTCTTTTAATGAGGCATCGTACACCCTGCCAAGACTTTTAACAGGTTCCTAAATGACAGTAGGGATTCTTTGGTTGGAAACCATGAATATGACCTCCGCTATTTTCCCTTTCCTGACTGATAGGCTTCTCGACTTCTTGAGTTTGAAGCTCATTCTGCACCAGCTGACTAGTTCATCCAGGTGTGGTAACATTTTCCGGGCTTGGTGTTCATCTGATGTCAGAATTGTTGTGTCATCCATAAATGTTTTGAGCGGTGGCATGTGACACACTTCACTGAGCTTTGGACCTATTGCCACTCCTTCAGCCGCATCGAGGATTACCTGCATAACCAACACGAATAGTATCGGAGAGATGGTACATCCCATCGCAATTCCAAGTTGAAGGTCAATCCACTTCGTTGTTTACTCTCTGGTTGAAAATCTGACAGAGAACCCTGCGAAATACAGCTTCAGCATTGCTGTAATTTCTTGTGGAACATGATACATAGGACCTGCCACAACATCTAGTGTGGAACGGATCCATAAGCATTTGCTAGATCCAACCAGATTACATGGAAGTTTGTTCTGTCAGACTTTGCCTTTTCAATTGCTTCTCAGATCATTGTGGCATGCTCAAGACACCCTGGTGTACCTGGAATACCTCCTTTCTGGATGGTAGTGCCAATATGCCATTTTTCAGGAGGTATGTGGTGAGCCTTTTTGACATCACTGAGAAGAATATCTTCCCTTGCACATTAAGTAGTGAGATTGGCCTGAATTGACTGATGCCTGTGGAATTTTGTTCCTTCGGGATGTAGACTCCATTCGCCTTTCTCCATTCTTTGCTTATAAGTTGGGTTTTCCACGCACTTTTTAGCAAACAGAGCAGTCGTTTGAGCTCTTCAGGGCATCTCTTATACACAATATATGGGACACCATTAGGACCTGAAGATGCCTTGCACTGTGCTTTCTGGACAACGCTTTCTATTTCTTGCATTGCTGGGGGCTTGGTGTTGAATTCAGCTCCTGGCTTACTTGGCGATCTAAGGCCTGCCATGCTGCTAAGCGGCTCATCTCTGCGACCATCTGAATACGTCATTCTAAGGTGTTCTTCCAGGTCTTCTTTCCTGGTGTTTAGCGTTCCCGACCGCGGCTGCTCAAACAGTTCTTTGGCGAACTTGAAGGGCTCCCTGAAGAATCTTTCCCTATCCCTCCGTGTTTTCCTTCTCTTCCTGCACAACCTTTCTGCTCTACAAAGGGCATTAAGTTGGCCTTTCAGATGCTCACAAACCTGTCGTAAGCCTTCCTTCTCTGCGGATACAGCGTTCTTGAACTGTTTTCGGGCATGCTTCTTCTGTTTCCTGATCTCTTCTATTCTAATTTGTTTTCTACTTTTTTGTGGTGGGGTACTTTCTTTTGCCTCCCTGACTCCAAACACTTTGCGCCAGTGAAGATATATTATGTCGCCGAAGATTTCTAGCTTCTCCAAAGTTATCTGCTTCAAGTTGTTATCCAACTCTTTTACCAAGGCTTCGTCCAGCTGTTCCCAAAGCCCTTTTGCACTGGCAGGTGGAAACTTGATTGCATCTTCTTTTCCCTTCCAAGAAGTGTGTGAGATCATCATCAGGCAGATCAACTTGAATGTTCTCAACACTGGGGATTGACTCCTGGCTGAGTTCTTCTAACGTCTCACCCGTCGAAAAAGAGCGTTGTTGATCAACAGAGAGCCGTTGAGCTCCCCCTGATGAGCTCCCACATCCCTTTTTCGTTCTGTGGATTCTCATGCCTTTCTGTGTAGAGAATCTCCTACCACAGATACATGGAATTTCCAGCCGTTGGTCACAAATCAAAGTACGTGTACCTTGCCTGGTCGCTTCCAATAAATCACATGTGGATTCATCATTCTCCCCCCCCCCTCTTTTTCGGTGAATCCCGGGGGCATCTATCAATTGTAGGTTCTGTGGCGATTGTATACAGCTTACGAGGTGCTAACCCGATCAGCCGGTTCCTAGTCTTTCCCAGTGTCATCTGTCTTTCCAGAAGTCCATCGGTCCTTTCCCGATTGTCACTGGTCTGACCATGTATTTATGATAGGAAACTCTGTACAGAGCGATACAACAGGAGGCAATCTGATCATCAGACGGAGTCCCCCCGTCGATCAAGTGTTTCGGTCCTTTTATTCTCCTTTACACTCTGAGGGGGGCGGGACCACTTGGGTCATGACTCCCAAGTGTCTCAGCCTCCTGTTGTCTTGTATCGAAAATGAACCCATTTCACTTTGGTAGCAACTTTTAAAATCCACAACTCCGCCAGCCGTGGAGGTAATTGTGAAAGTAACAAAGAGAAGACAAGTTATTGCGGTCGTTCCGCCGCACACCACGACTAGAAAATTAGCTGTCTTGAGAAGTCTAAATTTTGTTTAGTTATAGAAATATGTAGGCCTACTCTGTTTTTTGTCTTTTTTTTTTTTTTTTTTTTTTTGTTGTTGTTGAAGATTTAACATTATTCAGTGCAACCTTTTTTTTATTGTAGTCTATAAATGATCAATAGTTTCTTGTTTTAAATCAAATAAACACGCATCACAATATAATAATTCGCGTGTATGTCCAACAACACCAGTTCTGGGCCACGCTACAAATGGTGGGACGAAATTTCAGTAGACTGCATGTAGTACAGAAAACAAGCAGACGTTTGGGTAAAAAGTTCTTAATGCGATAAAAATCGTGAAGAAAATTATTTGTTTTTAAGTTTATATGTACTTTAAAGCGTACTAAAAAGTATGAAAAGTACAGCTCTGATTTATAAGAAAATAATCATTATGAATGACCAGCGAAAGCATTATTCCATCAAGGTAAAGAAATAGGCATTATTGCTGTTCAGTTCTACTCTCTAATAATACAATTCTAAAAGTATTTTCAAGTTAAGACATTCTTAACTTCAACATTCGTCTTCTTCTTTGATCCTTAGCCGCCGACTGTCACAGCAGTCAGTGGCCATCACCCCTGGTGGCGTCTTGTAGGACAGCAACAAACTGATTCCACTTTGCTAAGTTGGCGGCCATCCTTCGTGCAGTGCCCCAGCTTTGGTTCATTCTTTGCATCTCGGCATTCACAGTTCTCCGCCAAGTTGTTTTTGATCGGCTCTTTTTTCGTTTTCCTTCAGGGAAACTGCAACATTAAGTACTTACTATTAACATTACATCCATTAATTAAACAATGATTCGAGCTTTAAAATCACTATTAACATTACATCCATTAATTAAACAATGATTCGAGCTTTAAAACCACTATTAACTAAAGAAAGGAACTACCGATGAGTGTAGCTGTAGCACCGATAAAATGACTGTTGAAAATCTGTTTCAAAGATGCCCAAATGTGTGAAACAGAAATCACATAAGGCCGTCACCATTACTATTCCTGGAAAAATTATATAGAGATACAAGTAGCCTCAAGCTGACTACTGCTTTCTTTGAAAATATTCAAGTAGATGTCTGATAGTGTACGAAGAAGAATATGAAGAGGTTGTAGCGAGAGGAAAGATATAATGATGGTGATATTATCCTGGACACATAGATTTATCAGATGATACCAGGATAGTGCCAGATAAGAGACTGGTCTTAAAAGAAATACCCCATTCTCTGAAAATAGTAATGGTGTATCGACATCAAAGGTATAGTCAAGCTGTATAGGTTCCTAGATGAGATGGTAATGTGTTATCTAGATTCCTATGGGCTCCTCTCCAGACTCTGCTTGTAGCGAAATCTGTGAGATAATCGCTTATTTCAGTAAGATTTTAGTCCTATGATAATAAATACACCAGCCCTCGGGTGTCTGACTATTTTCATCTTCGACGCCAGTAGAGCGCTGCCTTTTGTGCAGTGGAAATGCTTAAAAAATGACCCGCCGTAAAAATCTAACACGCTTTTAGTTTCGGTTTAGAAACGTACAATAAACATTTTAACATCTCGCCGATCTGCTGCACGAAACGGTGGGAAAAGTTTCAATTAACGTAATATGTTAACTTTAACACTAAAATTTGTAATAATTCGGACATTTCCCAGTAGTAAGAACGAGACGATTGTAATAATTAACGCCAACACTACCAAAGTTTTGAAAAAACCCCTCTTCGCTCTGCAAGCGGTCTCTTTAATATATACACGCTGTGGGCAAAGCCAGCAGAGACAAACACACAGACAGTTTTCCACTTCCTCCTAGCGGTAAAATTCTGACGTCACTCAAACTAGTTGGTTATTTGAATAATAGAGACGGGGGGGGGGGGAAGATGGCCGACTTGTGTAAAAGTTATATTTGACGATTGACAGTGACAAAATTGAAAATCTAAACAATAATGAAACTGACCATAAAATCATATAGTAGAATAGCTTAGTGTCCCCTGAGCAAAAAAATGTTTTAAAAAATATGGTAGTCCAAGTATTAGCCAAGTTATTGAGAAAATACTAAAAGTCTAAGAACGCTTGGACGGACAGACTGTTGTTCTCGCTCGTTACACATAACGTTATTGGGGACGCTAGTTTAAAAAAGAGGCATTGGAGTAATTCAAATCCTATTGGTTGGTATAAGAGTATAGGAGTAAAGGGGGGGGGGGGGGGGGTAGGAAAATGTAACTAAAACTAAACATCTTTTTCTATTGGCATAACTAACGCAGACTGACCAATGGACTAAGAGGCACATAGTTTGTTTGGAAGTTGTTTTGTTTTTTCAAACTAAATTCAAAAAGATTTAGTAGTGCCTGCTTTCATTGGTCGGCTCTAATAGATATTGGCAAGAGGCATAGTGGTCTCGTGGCCATTTGATTAGAAAATTTTATACAAACAACTACGTTGAGAGCAGATGTGATAAATTGTAAAATTAACTATTAATTCACAATCTGGACGAGGCAGAGCAAAACTGAGGCCATATTCTTTGCCAGTCAACGTTATTTGTGACATATTTCTTTGAACTAGTGGTAAGAATGCTTTATGTATTTACATGCTTTGATTAAAACTGCACAAGTTAGATACTGCTGTGGGAAAGTGAAGGACATGCCGGGAGCAAACATTATTGAGTCCTCACATTGAACTGTATTTGACTGTTGCATATTATTATGATTTTGTATTAACTATTTTGTATTGGAAGATGTTAGGAAGCCTCCGTGTTCCATGAACACTCTTCAACATGCCTAGAGCGTTTATAAGTTAGAAAAGAAAAGGAAAATCATATAAAAGGAGATGTGGTTACTTCACGTTATTGTATTGAAGCAAACTAGGTAAAAGTACAGTGGCGTATCTGCCATAGGGACCTGAGGTGTGGTCACAGAAAGGTGTGAGTCATTTAATTAGGGGCTGATGCACATGAATGCACACGAGGCTGACCCCATACCTTCAAGTATACATAGGGATAAGAAGTTGTGATCAGATATCAAAAGGCCAGGGTGTCTTTTTATTGCAGAGTTTTTATTTCCTGTTACCATCCGGTGACAGGAAACCTGATGAGTGAGTGAAAAGTGAAAAGTCTCCATTTAAAAGTTGCTGTCAGCTGATAGCCTGAAGGAGCTTGTGTGTGTGGGTGCTGATCTATTATATCTGCAACGACATCCTGACTTATTATCGTCATACCAAGAATCCCAGGTGACACGTTAACAGCTGGGACATCTGACACTTCAGCATAATAAACTGGTTCTTATAAAAATAAAACTGAATTATATGGGGAATGACGAAAACAACAGCTCCTCATAATCAATGACTATCACTAGCAGTTATTAAAGTTTTAGTCTGTGAATACACCTACAGGAACTCTATATAATAACATTACATTCATAGGACCAAGAGTCCATACCTTTTTTAGTTAAAGCATTATATGTAAATACATTTCCTCATTTTCAAAGACCTGTCCAAAAGAGATGGCGGGACAGGCAGATTAAATTGTACAAAGAAAAAAACATTCCAATTTTAAAAGAAAACTTTAACCACAGTCTTATTTATTTTCTTATAGTGAGTTAAAGTGTATTGCGTTGATGTACCATCATTTTCATTTCACCCCTAGACACTAGAGACATCATACACCAGCCACTAGAATCAAAATACGGACTGTGTGAGATCTAGGGAGGTAGCGTTAGGCTCCCTATATATATATATATATATATATATATATATATATATATATATATCATATATATATTATAATATATATATATATTAGGGAGCCGGGCGCGCTGGTGTATGGCTTCGGCGTTGTACTGGCGACCAGGTGTTCATGGTTCAAACCCGGGCGTCGGCGTTTGAAGAAATGTTTACGGCCGGAAATTTGACTGAATAGCCTGAACGGCTCCTGTGATAAACCCTCTGTGGATGGGAAGGAGCGAAGCTCCTGAACGGGTTGGAAGGAAAGTCCTCAGGTTCCCCAGCCTCGCAATGACATGTCATTGGGCCGAAGGGCTGAAAGCCCAAGTGCTGGTTAAGAAAAAAAAAAAAAAAAAAAAAAAAAAAAATATATATATATATATATAATATTTATATATATATATATATATATATATATATATATATATATATATATATATATATATACATCATTTTCATCATCATCATCTTTTTTAGAGTCAGGGACCTACATGGGCTTGACCTCACACAGTTGACACAGAAACAGCTATCTTTCTTGTTAGGTATAACATCTTAACCTCCCCAGCAAAAATTACCTTTGCTACACTGCTAGGGGTAATTAACTGACCAACGAGAATTATGAACCAAACTTAAATAATTCGATAAAGACTGTGGGTACAATTTAGAATTTATTTATGTACAAGATCTTTTCTTCTTTTTTCTTTGTTAATTTTTCAAATAAAATTCAATTGAATACAAAATAAAATTATGGGTCACTTTCATATATATATATATATATATATATATATATATATATATATATATATATATATATATATATATATATATTATATATATATATATATATATATATATATATATATATATATATATATATATATATATATATATATATATATATATAAAACACTGTTGCGTACTTTTTGGGTCCTTAACAGTAATAAAGTAGTCATGGGTCTTACTTCTGTTAAGAGGGTACGCATCAACATATGTGGTAAGAATACATTGGTAATTTAAATTCATCGCGCACGGAAGCGCACATATTTGTGCATAAGTATTTTTCTGGTTTTGTTGCTAAACAGTAGATGACGTAGTGACCTGAGAGAGATGTAATGGCTGGTACATAAGTCAGACATTGGTCTGTTGGTTTTGAACCCCATTTTGGGGGTAAACTTCAAGTGATTACTATTTGATAAGGCCTTCCTAATGGAAGCTATCGCCATGTGGTTCTCACCGTAAGTCTTTTTATTGAAGTAAAAAGGAAGATAAATATTTATGCAATTTTTGCCATCTTGGAATCTAGTCAGCACATTCAATGAGAGTGTACTGAAAAGAATCAACGATGAAGTAAAGTCAGTGAAGCCAGCCTAGTATTTTGTAAGTACGTGCCATTTGAAAGAACTGTATTTCCAAAAAAACGTGAATACAAAATATAATGTACATTTCCGCCGTCCTACGGAATACGGCAGATGACGAGAGGTAAACTGAATTCTGGAATTAGGATTGAAAATGCACTATTTACCATGACGCCTCAATGACGATGATCGAATGTCCTACATGTATATTATTTACGAGGCCAGTTTAAAGATGGGATTTTCTGTGATGTCTGATATACCTCATGACCATAAGATGTACGTCTGTTCTTGAAAGGTCAGCCGTTATGAAATTCTATGTTGATCATCCATGAACATAGATACACTAACAAGATGTCCTGAGATTATAAGATGAACTGTTGATATAATACTTATGATGATGTTCATAATCGTCTGTTTTACGTCCGTCAATAAAAAGTGATGTCTATTGTGAGGATCGGATTTCAAGATGAATATTTTGACAGTTCCACGTTATTTGATATTAACCTTGGCCCACGTTTTCGGCCCTGATCAATACATTCTCATTATTTAAATTTGTCGGCCTTATGTAAGCCCGACCGTAGCTGATGGTAATTTAAGTCAGCCCTACCAGAATAAAAGCACGATTCTAGTTGGCGGCCGTTTGGATCTGAAAAGAGCCTTTACAAACACATTTACAGTTAATTTCTTAAACTAATATTGTTCAGTTTCACTGCTTTCATGCTTCCTCTACTTTTGTGCTTTCTTGAATAGATGAATCTAAATGTTACTTTATGATTCATATGACTGTCAAATGTCTTTTATATACACCACAGTTCTTCATCATTACATAGTCTATTCGTAGGTGGGTTAATTTGGTGTTGTTTGAAAATTGAATAGTAGTCCAACACTGAGCTACTTATCTGAAACAAAATCCTTCCTAGGCCTCGTACAGCAGTGTGATTGGATATAACCCCACCACTGCGGGTCCTCCACTCGTCAAGATGACACAGTTAATACTGGCAAAAGCTCTGACAAACTTGAACATCTGTTTGCTGGCTTGGTCACTAGAGATTGTGTATGACACTCAAGGCAGGATATAACCTGAAACAATATATACAATCTACTTAGTATCGCTCATTGTCTCCTTAGCCAGACATGAGATAGCATGAGACAGTTCAGACACGCTGTGGTAACTCACAAGAGACATAGTAAGTCATGAATAACACAATTCGTTCAAGTACTAGCACAATAGTTCAATAATTCACTTGTTACAGTTTTGTCCATGATTTGTTTCAATAAAATCATATAGGCCTTATGGTAATCATTGTGTCTGTCACAGCGTTATTTCGCTGTGCATTTTATGTCTAGTGATCGTTGAAAAGCCAGTCAGGAAAGGCCGAAGTTAGCCGAACCGGCGGGTCATGTGACTACCGGAAGTCGGGGAAAAAGGCACAAAATTTAGTAGAGAATTTAGCCTCTGTCCGGAAAGGACATGTTTTCTTTCCCTTATGCCAGCGAGATCGCTGTGTGCTCTATATTGGAATACCATAAACTGAGTGCCTGCCATGTTATCGGATCGTGGTGATAATTAAGTCTAGAGCAGTGAAGTGTCTAGATCGAATTGTCTACAGGCCGTAGTTTGATAGTATGTCAATGATTTTGAGTGTGTCATTGTCACAGCTTTTGCCGCTCGGTTGAGCGATATTCATAGCAGCCATTTGTGATATAGTTTGTTCCTTCGTGTGTGGAGGTGATAGTTTAAGCTGCTGAGGCAGGTTTACAGTGGTTTTCTCATTATTGTATTTGATGCGTTTGATGGCCGTGTGAGGCCTTATTGTGTGTGTATATTTAGTAAAGGGAAGTACCTGTTGAAGGTGTTTATTACTTTGGTCAGCCATTGTTGTGTGGTCATACCCTTAGGAGGGCGAGCCTATAGTTGATATTATAAACCCACACAGCAGCGGTGTAACCAGTGGAGTGTTCTCCATGATGAGTGGTTCCTGACAGTGTCATATATCAAATAATACAGAAAATCAATCTGTTATAGTCATTCCTTTCTCCAGTTTGGATAGTCCTTTCCAGCAAGCATAATATCTTGAAAACGCTTTCCACAACCAACCTGCTCAACCCATTCGTGCTACTTAATTATTACACAATTAAACTAAACCTACACACTTCGGGTTTTCCTCCAGAAATAACACAATGATTCTACACATGCTAATATTTCTTTAACACGCATTGATAATATATTTACATATATATATATATTTAATTAACATATCGCTTACCCTCAATCACAGTCAGGCTTTTAATGGTTACACAGTCTGCTCATACTTCTGCAGATGGCAACGGAGTTGATATAACTGCTTGTGCTCTGTGTCTGTAGTTTGAAATAGGCGGCGAGTGTGTCTGTGTCATGCGTTCTCTCCCCTTTTATAATGGCCTTGCGGATGTACGAGATGGCAACTGGCCCAAGGTACGTTTGCATGCATCCAAAATCGTGTAGGCAAGGTAAGATGTGCTAAGATAGAAAATCCAAAATAATTCTGGACTCCTTATTTCTGCCCCGATTTCCTCCATTTAAGGCTTATTTTGCTCATAAGAATGAGCTCTATCACTATAAATATTCATTTTATCCTATAGTTTATCCGCCTATTCACTGGAGCAGCCGAAACAGGGGAAAAACACAACATGGTTCATGTTCTACCGTCTTCTATTCATAATAACTTCGGCTCTACCACACATCCAGTGAATCTATTGCTATCTGCCTAAAACTAATGATCCCTATTATCGAATTGGGTCCTTCTTTATCTAGGTATTCCATGATTAGTTGCACACTGCCTTCCGAAATATCCTTAACATCTACACTTTTGTTTACTCCATGTCTAGCGATCTTCTGACACTATTTATACCAAGCTGGCTTTTCATTGGTCAGTTACATCCACGGGGTTTGTACGGTGATAATTTTTGAATGATGCCGAGATATGAATCAGACTTCATTACAGAGGTAGAAACCACACTTTACAAAGTGGTATAACCCGGATATACTACCTGCCTATTGCATATAAAGTACACATCTGCACAGGAAAAAACCCCTATTACCAACAGAATTATGAAGTAGAGCGGACATAAACAGACTGAAGATAAATCCATAAAATATACCCATTGTTATAATTGTTTGCATCTTATCCGCCATTACAAGTCTAAAGTAAACAATGAAACAAAAACTTAACAACATATCTAGGACTTTTGGCAGGACGTTTACGATGCTGAAAGTGCAGAGTCATTCCCTGCCAAAAATACAGTTCAGTTAAACGATTCTGTAAATGAAGAAGAAAACAGAAAGACACATCAGAAATTCGAGGTCATCACTCTGATTGTTCCTAGTTGTTAAGAAATTCATTTGAATTGTTTTTTGTTTTTTTTATGATTTAAATCGTTGTCTATGTTCAAGATAAATACTTCTGGCTTAAGCATCTGATTGTGATGTGTTTTTTTTTCTACGCGTGCATTTGTGCATTCTTGACCGATATTATTTTCTATTTCTTATTTCGCAGAAATAAACACAGGAGGCAACCCAAGGTTCGTAAACAATAAATAATGCAAGAAAAGAAGTATGCGGCTTGACAGAAAGAAAGAAGTAAAAACAGTAAACACCGCGTAGTGTTATAGGATTGACCACGACTAACAAGACATTTTTATTTGTGGGGGGAAGGGGTTGCGGCACCAGGGGAGACGGAAGGGGTGCTAAATTAACCCTAAGCGCCGATTGGTAGAGTAGTCAGAGCGCTTGTCTCCCAGGCAGAATTTCTGGGTTCGAAACCTAGAGTTCTACTCCAGTCTACTCAGCTGTAAATGGATGCCTAATTCTGCTTCTAATTTCGGGAAACCAAAAGCAGTAAGGGAGTAAACTGGTCACTCTAGTTAATAAAGCTGGACGTAGCGTGGTGATTCTCTCACACCCCCTCCCCTCCAGCAGTATCTACAAGGGGATTGACATAAGTCTTGGGCCTGACCATGAAGGACATGTCACAGAGAGCTGAAATTTTGTATAGTGTTTATTCCTTTTCAATATAGCCACCGTCTGAATTGACACATTTCTGCTTGACCTTGAAAAGACCTTGGGAGTAGAACACCCTATTTTTCAAACTAAACCAGTCATCACATGCCAGTATAACCTCTGCATCGCTGTCAAAATGATTTCCTTTTAGCTGTATTTTAAGATTTTGGAATAGAAAAAAGTCTGATGGAGCCAAATCTGGAGAATATGGTGGGTGTGAAAGAATTTCAATATTCAAATCGTTGGCTGCTAGCTGCACAAGCCGTGCTTTGTGAGAGGGCGCAATGTCTTGAAGTAAAGGAAGATTTTGAGTGCGCGTTATCCCTCGTTTCCTGGTCACAACCTTTCTTAGTTTTGTGAGAAGATCTGCATAGTACTGTCCATTAACTGTGTTGCCACGAGGCAGATAATCTTTCAAAAGGACACCTTTGCGGTCCCAAGAAACAGTCAGCATCACTTTTCCTGCAGATTTCTGCGCCCTCGGCTTGACATGTGTTGGGGAGCCCGGGGTTTTCCATTGCATGCTGGCAATTTTGGATTCGGGGTCATAATGGTGTACCCAAGTCTCATCTACTGTCACCATGGTCTCCAAAAAATTTTTTGACTGACACTTTTTGAGCAACTGTTGACAGCAATTTACCCTCGTTTGCTTCTGTTCACGTGTCAACAGTCGCGGAACCAAGCGTGCACACACTTTTCTCATGTTCAGTCTGTTGTGTAAAATTCTATAAACTGTGCTTTCATTTAGTTTTACTCTACTAGCTATCTCCACAATTGTCATTTTTCGATCCTGGTCAATGATTTTCTTCACTCTTGTTGCATTTTCATCGTTGCACTCTGAAGCTGGTCTACCAGATCTTGGCAGATCAGCAACATTTGAGCGGCCGCACTTAAACTGTTGACACCAGTTTTTTAACCGAAGTATATGAAGGACAAGAATCACGAAACACTGGTTCCATCTCCCTGTGTATTTCTGTAAGTGTTTTTCCCTGAAACATCAGAAATTTTATCACAGCTCTGGCCTCCTTCTTTTCCATTGTTTTGTCAAATCTTTGGAGCAGCAGATCCGGTCAATAGGGTACATTGCGCCGTGCACCGTAGCTGGAAAACCCATTGAAGAAACCAACGCGTACTTTACACATTCAGTGCAAATATGATGAACTTTAAATGTGCCAAGTTTCATCTTCCTCCTGTGACTCCGTCATGGTCAGGCCCAAGACTTATGTCAATCCCCTTGTACTAACGGGCTATCTTTATCTTTAAAGTTTTTAACATGGCCACGTGCTCTTTCACGATGATTCATTCTTGTAGCTAGCGGATGACAGCTTTCGAAGTCTTGGTTTGGTTTCCCTGTCAGGCTACCATCTGACATCCCACATCACTGGACCTAGTATTTGTGAAGTCTATAAAACTTTACTTCCCTCCAGCAGTTTTTTACGTGTACTTTCACAGTTCACTCCCATAAAATATAGATAGCGCCATTCGGATGGTTCTGGTTTGAGTCCCCGAAGGGCACTTCAATTCTGTTCCTTAGCTGTTGTCAATGTAATGGTCTGAGCTTCCGATTGGCAGAGTCGTTAGAGCGTTGGCCTTTCGAGGCCAAGGTACCGGGTTCGAAACACGGTGGCGTAATACTCCAGTCTACCTAGCTGTAAATTTGTACCCGATTCCTTTTTTTAGGGCAGGCGAAGGCAACATAAAAGGGAAAGGGTCATCGCACCTCTCGAAGCTGGACCTGGTATACTGGTGTCTAACACTTCGCTTCCCCTACGGTAGTATATGTTCTGTCGGGACTTCCTTTATTTTTTAAGTAATGATCTATTTGGTTCTTTCTTGTATTTTTTTAAAACGTTTGCCTGCATTTTCGCTTCTTTTTTTTCTAACTGACTTCACTCCTATAGGTTGACAGCGATCAAAACAAGACTAAAGGGATAATTAATTCAACAGGTAAATGGGAATGACTTGCAGATATTTCTAGAAATAGGAAGGCAAAAATTCACTCGTAAAAACAAAATAGAATGACAATAGGGAAATACTTTACAACCAGTATTGAATCTGTGTCGCAAATTCTGTCAATTGTTTGCTCCTGTTGTTTGCAGAACACCTCAATCTTTGTGGGACACACGATAATTGTCTGAAAAATAGCTAGATCTCTGTTTTTTCAATTACTGGCTCGTTAAAGCTCGGGATTAATGGAAAGGGTTCTCCAACTCTGACATTGAAGCCAAAGAAGAGCCGACATCGATAATTTTATCATGGTTGAAATGAAGAACAGTAGGACATGTATTCGATAACAGGTAAAGGAAGTCCCATGGCAGATTCTGCTGTTGGGAAGTGAAGTGTTAACAATTTCTCTATACTAGGCCCAGCATCGAGAAGTGCGGTGACTAGTTTTCATCCTCTCTGCCTTTTCCTTCCCTAACTCAAGCGCAAAGTCAGGTAGCCATTTACAGCTGAGTAGACTGAAGCATGTCGATATCGTGAATCGAACTTGGCACATTTGCCGCCAGAGACCAGCTCTCTATCCACTCTGCCAATCGGACGCTCTAAATGTTAGATACTGGCCTTAAAAAAAACAACAACAAAAAAACAAGAATTCAGAGAGTCAGAAAAAAGAGGTAAGCGTTAGGGTTAGGAATCCAAAGCTTAACCCTAAACCCTAACCTTAATCCAAACGTTAACGACCTGGACGACTTATTTGGACGTTCATTTCAACATTTTATTATTATACCATATTGAATATGTGATATTTAATGGTTTACTTCTCCACTTCTATATATTCTACGCCAGGGGTCAGAAACGAGTAGATCTTGGCTACCGGTAGATACCAAGGCATCATTTGATAGATCTCTAGGAGCCGGTGGGAGGGGGATGTTTTTTTAAAGCTAGGTAAGGGGGGAATTTTTTTATTTTTTAACCTAGGTAAACTTCAGACCAGCCCTCTCCCACGGGCAGTTAATAGCACGGAGCTCCCAGGCTTAAAGATACTTTCACCACATTCCCACTGAAAACCCGCTTCCTTAAATTCATTTTATTCGTGAACTGTATGAGGTAGAAAGTAATCTTTTCTTTGAAATGATGTTAACATCCAGTAAAATAATTACCTATAATTTTCCACATCGCTGTTCTACGCCATGTAATATTGGTGCCCCGTGTAGTTCTGAGATGTCTCAGAGTAGGCACAGATAATAGGATTACTACTCCCCAGAGATGTCTCAGAGTAGGCACAGATAATAGGATTACTACTCCCCAGAGATGTCTCAGAGTAGGCACAGATAATAGGATTACTACTCCCCAGAGATGTCTCAGAGTAGGCACAGATAATAGGATTACTACTCCCCAGAGAATGTTTATGTAAATGTTTATTTATCATAATTTTAAAAAAAACTTTACATCGACAATATTGAATATCAAATCAAATACAATAAACATAGGTTTAGAATCAATTAAAGAGATAGACTCATAGGTGAAATCCTTTCCCCTCTCTGTTGCCAAGATCCCGTTATAAGAGAAGTTATAGCCCCAAAGAGTCACAGATTCATACGCTAAGGTCCAAGGTCTTCCCTCTCTCAGTAAAGAACAGAGTTTATATATATTAATCTATCCTAAGAGGAAAACAGCACTAGCAAAAAACTTGCTTACAAGAGAAAATACAAAGTTATTACATGGGTTAAATCATAAACGAATTATTCATCCCTGTTATTCTCTCGCTCTGACAGCTGTGCTCACAGACAACATGCGCACTCTTACCTAATCGTTGTTTTTCATAACATCTGGAACAAATTGTTCAGTCACTCACAGACCATCCAAGTTTGAGTTTACTGGTGAGTCAAACCCCAGTTTCTCCAAAGACTAATTAATCAAAATGTTGGGAAACGTTTGTCTCACTGTTGTAATAGGAGGCTGATGAAGGTCACTTCAATTTTTGTCCAGTTAGGAAAGGACCTATGATATCTAATGTTCACAGGGTACAATAGCTTGGAACTTCACTCGTTAAGTTGAATGTCAGGTACATAAATCGGTTTAGGATAAATCTCCTTCACAACACAATGGTTGTTCTATGGGAAGTGTCAAATGTTATTTCAGTCGCCACCACAGGTGAAGTATATATGAACTTGAGAAAGAAATCTAGATATTCTGTCAGTCCAGTTACCATTTATTCTTAATGTTACTTTTGGGCCAGTACTCTGTCGTTCTTCTGGGAGTAAAAAACACGAGGCCAGACAGGTCACTTGCAAAACCCGGTAATTATATTCAGAATGTTCTTTTAGTAAAGTTCTTCTCAGTTACATAGGTACTGAAAGCCGCTGGTAAGATTTAGGGTTTATGACCCAAAATACTGTATAGGGAAGAAAAGAACACATAAATACTCAACCCTAATAGTATATCAAATCCTACGCATAAATAATATTCACTTCGGTTATTCAACTTACATTAGAAACCATAAGCTTAGAGCTAGTCTCATCGTTAAAACTTCCGTGAAATAAATTCTAGTCATTTAAAAAAACCCATCATCATGAATTAGAAATACATATAAATATATTTCGTCAATACTCATGAGTCATCAGTGCATTTACTTAGATGGTTAAACTATTCTCTGACTGGTTATAAGCAGTTCAATCAAATTTATTAATAGCCGAATGAGTTTAGCTAGAAATATAATTTATTTGCTCTCCACTGTAACGCAGTATCTTTAGAGAATACAACTGAATTATCATTTAATCTCTCTACACAGAAATTAACTAGTGCAATTGTAGTGGTTTTTGATGGTACTGTATGGTTGTGATGTTACCTAGTGTAATGTATGAGGTCAGCTGTGAAGGCTCCTGAGATAAATGTAGATGTGAATTACAGAAGGCCCTTCTTACTACCACTTACGACCTCAAACATATCTTTTTTACTAATATGAATGTAGCTACGTTAAAAGTCTAGGGTACTGAAATGTAATGTGTTGTAGTAGAATATACAAACACACACAGATAATTAATAAGTGTAATAATATTAATAAAATTCTATAACACACTGAACTAACTCAGGCTGTTTTAGTTTAAATATTAAAATTTTCTTTAAATTTATTTGTTCTGAACCAATGTTTTAGTTGGTCAGAACATATGAAATGTTATGGAGTTATAAATGGAATGCATAAATATATGGCATAATAAAATGGAATGTGTGTACATAAGTATTTTATAAAACTGGTTATTATTACTTATATTTATAGTGTCTCTGGGAAACTATTACTGGATATGCTGTTGGGGTGGTGTCATCACACCCACTCTGTGACTAGAACAAGCTTTGTCCATTGTCTTATAAACTTTAATAAATGTGTCTTTCCCAAAGTTCAGTATATTGTGATGGGGAAATATTTATAAATTCTTTAGGAGTATGGTGAATCCTCAGCAGGCCACTAAATCACTCATCTTGTCTGCGAAGATCTAATGCTGGATTCCGGTGGCCCACTCCTCTCGGTAGCTAGAATACAATGGTAGACTGCACCGACACACTGTTTGGCTGCACACACATCTGCTTGTGCAATCTTGATTACTTATGTGGCACTACCCTAGTGCCACAACAGAAACTCACAATTCTGAAACAAAATTTGTGCTGTGTTAGTACTCTATTTACTGCACCACTCTTACACACAGCACAGCACATCAACATTACACAGAATGGGTCAGATCTCTCTGACCACACAGCACATCTTACCCAGTTGTTTTCATATAGTACTAGTTCCCCAAGACTGCATTGCATCTGAGATGTGTTCAATAGTTTCCTTTTATTCAATAAGATAGGTGATATGTTCCCACTGATCTCAACAATAGATCCGCCGTCCATAGTCTTAGTTAGGCGTCCATATATTTTGTTTGTCTCTAGACCCTGAACTTGGGCTGGGGACCTAGAGCGAACACTTACTTGTCGTAATCATTTTATATGATATGGCAGTATCAATCACTCAAAATATTAAAATGTACAAAATAAATGCTTTCATTCTTACCAGAATTCAGAATTGAGAACACAGTTAATTGCTAGCAAAACTCAGCTGAGCTGCTGGCTATATGATGGCGTCCCTCTAAATGTATGTACTACCTTCTAGGAACAACACCACAGGCAATAACCGACTGTGTCCCTGGACAGTATTGTATCAAATGGCAAAAATGCGCATCTCTGTCCCGCTAATATGATTACATTTGCCCAATCACCGACTTCCCCCCTAACTTTTCAAATCTACAACCAAAAGTCAAATTTCAGTCAGATCTCAGTCAAGTGTGCATTATTGTCTGTTGGTCCGTCTGTCTCTACTTGTTTTTTCATAAAAAACACGCTTGGTTCTTCATGCGATACCCTACACAAATCTGCCTCCTAAGTTATTTTTAGCCACGATTCTCCACCTTTCCCCTCTCTTTCATTACAGCTTGATTTTTGCATTTGCGTGTCTCAAGGACAAAAATTTTGAAACTTTAGTGAAAGTATGGACAGTACAGTCGCTAGTCTGATATGAACAACACAGTCTTTTGTCAATATCTTCCTTGTTATCTATCCGTCTGTATAATTTAAAGTATATTAGTTCTCTGCTCAAGATGGGCTATCAAACTAGCTAGGTTTTATATTCGTAACTCTATTATTAAGAAAAAACATATTTTTTCTCATGTTTAGTTTTTTTTTTGGAAATTTGTTCGAGAACCTTCTCTACGGCGTTTGCCGCTGAATTCAAATAAAGGGACCAAGTATCGAAAAAACGTCCAAGAAATGACTGTTTCGAATAAGAGCCAGGATCTTTTTTGTCAATTTCCTTACATTGTGTTAACTAATGACGTGAATTTTTTTTTCTTTTACCACCAATTGCGTCCTTTTAGCCTTGCTAGATTCAAACACGTGTTCAGTCATATTTTTCCTTTTTTGATCTCCGTTTCCCTCCCGTCTACAAAGGGTAAACCGTGTCGTCTGCACGTCTAACTAGTTAGTTTGACTGGCGGTAGGAAATGCGGGCATGGGCGAGCATGTCTCCTAGTATCTTACGCATTATTTTTATCCCTACATTTTATCCTTATATTTGGAGATATTTTAACGTTGTATCACGGTAAATTCACCACAGATCTCCCCACCTGAGAACATGCACTACGGCAAGTTCCAAAACCAGTGATACACATAGATAAAATTACTCCTCATGCCTACCGATACTCTAATTTTGATCACAGGGGTGCCGACTGAGGAAATCTGCACCGACATTCAATGAACCTGGGATATACTCAATACTAAACTGATAAGGTTGCAATAATAAAGACCATCTCAACAATCTAGCATTTTCATGCTTAGCCTGAGATAAGAACACCAGGGGCTGATGATCCGTCTGGACCACAAAAGTCCTACCATACAGATAGATTTGAAACTTTTTTATTGCCCAGATTAACGCTAAACATTCTTTTTCGCTTGTGGAATATCCTTGTTCCGCTTTATTCAATTTGCGGCTTGCATAAGCGACTGGGTTCAGTTCCCCATCGGGTGAAGATGACCTTTGCAACAGAGCCGCCCCAAGGCCTACATTACTTGCATCTGTTCTCACCACGAAGTCCTGTGTCAAATCAGGCAATTTGAGAATAGGCTTGCTAGTGAGTTTTTCCTTTAACTCTTGAAAAGCCAATTCACATTGCGCAGTCCAAACTATTTTATCTGGATGTCCCTTGCGAGTCAAATCAGTCAGAGGAGCACAAATAGAGTTAAAATTTTTGATATATTTTTGGTAAAATCCACATAACGACACGAATGATCGCACGTCCTTTTTTGTTTGTGGTCTAGGTGCTCTCTGCAGTTTTTCCAAGTTCTTGGGGTCAGGGGTCATGTTACCCTGATATACAGTGTGTCCCAAGAATTCCAACTCTTTGCATCCAATACAACATTTTGTTGGCCTAGCAGTTAAGTTCGCCTCCCTAAGCCTATCAAATAACATTTTTAGGGAGTTAATGTGTTCTTCAAATGTCTCTGTGGCGACGAGAATATCATCCATGAAATTCGTGATACATGGGTTATTCAGGGGATCCAACAATTTGCGCATCATCCTTGAAAATACACTCGGAGCATTTTTCAATCCGAATGGTAGCATGTTGAATTCATAATGTCCTTCCGAAATGCTAAAAGCTAAATAAGGTCTCACTTCAGGCTTCACTGGAATCTGGTAATAGCCTTTACTAAGATCCACCTTTGAAAAGTATTTTGCCTTGTTTAATCTGGCAAATAACTGTTTTGTGTCTGGTAATGGATCCACTTGTCCTTCTGTGACAGCATTCAGTTTCCTGTAATCTATGCACGGTCTATGTTCCCCAGACGGTTTCCTCAACAAAACTACACTGGAGCTAAAAGATGATTCACTGTGTGAAATAATCCCCTCCTTCAACAAATAATCTATTTCTTCCTTCAATGCCTTCTCCTTCGCGAACGGAATAGAATAGGCTCTCATACAGATTGGGTTTGAGTCTACCAGTTTCATGTCATACTGTAGCAAATTTGTATGTCCTGGTTTATCTGTTAATACATCTGTATGTTCCTCCAGAACCTGTTGAACTCTCTCCCTCTGATTTTTAGTCAGGTGCTTACTGACTTTTACCTGTGCGGCTGTTTCACAAGGATGTAATGGGTATTCATGTGAGGTGAGTGGTTCCTTTTGCATTTGAGTTGCGATAGCCAAGGTCAGTAAGGGGGTGCTTTCATGGAGTGGTCTGTCCAGATACTTCTTTAAAAGGTTTACATGATAAACTTTCTCCTTCCCCTTTTTGTCAATTTTATAGTTTGTTCTAGACACCTTCTCTAGAACCGTATATGGACCTTGCCATCCAATTTGTAATTTATTCTGGCTGCCGGGTAAAGGAAGAAGCACCTTCTCTCCCACAGCTAGTTCTCTGTCCTTTGCCTTCCTATTAAAATATGCTGCATGTTTCTTCCTGGCTTGTCTCAAATTATCATTTGCCAGTTTCCATCCAGCTTTCAGACGAGTGGTCAGTTCGTTCACATATTGATACGATGAGGTAACAGTCTCTTCTGCCTTCTCATCTGTCCAGGTCCTTAATAATGCTACATCTGGACTTTTAATTTTTCACACTTATGTTTCATGGCACCCGTCGGGTCCCTTCCATTGGAAGCATTATAATGAGGACTTTTCTTCCTAGAATCATCACTCACAAATCGACCACTACCAATTTTCTTCTTGGGTTTATCTCCCCACTTTAGATTGCTTATGAGAGATCTTCGCTCTCTTTTAGTTTCCTCCAGTTTATATAACTCTGACCGAGGGATTGTCAGTTTATTCTGGGGTAAATGTCCTCTTTGTACTCGTCGCATAGTGGCCATGTTAATCCATTCAAGTGAAGACTGGGTGTGAAAAGGGGCTCCCATTCCACTTTGTCTACCTGAGTATAATTATTTTTCCTTCCAGGCCTAAGTTTGCCCAGTGGCGTTTCTAGGTCCTGCACATATTTTCCCTTTGTGGGTGTTCCCTCATGAAATACGCCACATGCTTCTACAAAGTTTTCAATATCGACATTTACGTCGGGCCAATAGTATTTCCGAGCAACTTTTTGGCAGATGGTACCTACTTTCTCATGGTCACCATCTTTTCCAACATGTAAGCTCCTTATTAAATTTGCCCTATATACCTTGGGAAGAACCAACTGTCCGTGACCAGTGGATCTAGTTCCTGTCTTCCTGTATAACAATCTGTCCTTCATAAAGTACTCTCCCTTGCTTGGAGGTGTGTGGCATTTGGGCAATTTTTTAAAACATGGCTTGAGTGTCCTATCCTCAGCCTGCGCCTTCCTCATCTCCTCTGGATGAGCATTTATAGGTTCATCTTCTTCCTCCTTTTTCTGTGACCTGGTCTGCACTGTCGCCATGATCACAGGTCTCTCGGGATTCCCCAAGAAGACGTATCTACACCCCAATATCAGAGGGTAGATTGGTTCATCTATCACTGCTGCTCTGATTTCTCCTTCCACATAGCGAGTTTTCACCGTTATCCTTGCGATGGGAAGTGTCATGAGTGGTATGTCCTTAGTCGCCCCTTGTATTTCCACTGTTTCTGTGGTATACTGACTTGGGTCCACTAGGCTAGACTTCACAACTGAATCATAATCCAAACCTGTATCATAAAGGCACCTTATGGTGATCCCATTACAAATAACATCCTCACAAACTGGGGGTGATAAGGTTCCTGCTGTCCATTACGATTAACCTTTAATCTTTGAGTCCCCGACTTCATTGCAGCAATGTTTGAAGGTTTCCTTCTACAAAATTCGGTGTTATGGTTGTCTTTCTTACACCATTTGCACCATCTTTTTCCTGGGTTAAACGGTTTTCTTTCATTATATTTTTGGTCATTGAACTGTGAGTTTCTGTCACGATAGTCATTTCTTGGCCGTTCAAAGTTTGTCCTGCCTTTATTACCCTGTTCTCTATTATCAAATTTACTAAATGGCTGTGGAGCTTTAAAATTTTCTATGTGCTTCTTTTTAGTGCCACTTACCTCTGCCTGGGCTGCCTGATACCTCTCAGCGACATTTAAAACCTCCCCCAACCTCTCTGCACCTTGTTCCATGAGAAATTTTCTCAAGTCTGGAGCCATGGACTCTCTTAATTGCTCTATCATGATCATCTCTTTAAGATCTTGGGTCTTCCCCAGAGCAGTCCATTTCTCCAAATAGGTTTCCAGTCTGGCAGAAAATTGGTGGTATGTCTCCCCAGACAACAGTTTGGCATTTCTAAATTTCTTACGGTAAAATTCACCATTTTTTTCGTATCTTAATAACAAAGCCTGCTTTAGCATGTCATAATTGTCTTGGTCTTCTCTATTCATTTTAGCAAAGACTTCATAAGAAGTACCTCTCAGTCCCTGTGATAACTTTAGACTCCACCTCTCTCTCTCTAACCCATATGTAGTAGCTAATAACTCAAATCTACTGAGGTACCCCTCGATGTCATCGTCTTTCTCAACAAAATGGTCTAAATGAAACCCCATAGCTGAGTTTGAGACTCCCTGACTGGCTGCAGCATCTGAGGCAAAAGGGCTGGCACCATTTTCAGGAGCATGGCCTTGAAATTCCAGCTCCCTTAGTCGTAATTCGTGCTCCCTTTGTAACCTTCTATCTTCTGCTTCCCTTTCGGCCTTTTTATCTTCTGCCTCCCTTTGCTGTCGTTTTTCTTTTTTGTCAGCCTCAATCTGCAACCTCTTAAGTTCTTTATCAGCCTTAATTTGTAACCTCTTCTCTTCAGCTAACCTCCTATCTTCCCTTTCAATATTCTTGTCACATTCAGAAGTTACATACTGAATTAAAACCTGACTCTCCATTCCCATTTCCTTCGCCGTTAGCGCAGCAGCCGATCTAAATTTTGCCAGGTCAGCCATCATGCAAGATAACAATGATCAAGATAAATCTAATTAATTAATGACTAAGGTAATTCTAATTATCTAATGACAGGTAATTCTAATTAATTAATTAATTAACCAATTACCACTGGCTGTGAAGATTCACCAACTTTTAGTTTCCCCTTTTTATTTTAAGGGACACTTTTTTAAATTTTTACAATTTGTCCCCACTGGTTTAATTCTCCCACCAGGAGATTCTAATATTTATGATAAACTAATTATCCCTGGACAAGACCCCAATATTTGTAGTGGTTTTTGATGGTACTGTATGGTTGTGATGTTACCTAGTGTAATGTATGAGGTCAGCTGTGAAGGCTCCTGAGATAAATGTAGATGTGAATTACAGAAGGCCCTTCTTACTACCACTTACGACCTCAAACATATCTTTTTTACTAATATGAATGTAGCTACGTTAAAAGTCTAGGGTACTGAAATGTAATGTGTTGTAGTAGAATATACAAACACACACAGATAATTAATAAGTGTAATAATATTAATAAAATTCTATAACACACTGAACTAACTCAGGCTGTTTTAGTTTAAATATTAAAATTTTCTTTAAATTTATTTGTTCTGAACCAATGTTTTAGTTGGTCAGAACATATGAAATGTTATGGAGTTATAAATGGAATGCATAAATATATGGCATAATAAAATGGAATGTGTGTACATAAGTATTTTATAAAACTGGTTATTATTACTTATATTTATAGTGTCTCTGGGAAACTATTACTGGATATGCTGTTGGGGTGGTGTCATCACACCCACTCTGTGACTAGAACAAGCTTTGTCCATTGTCTTATAAACTTTAATAAATGTGTCTTTCCCAAAGTTCAGTATATTGTGATGGGGAAATATTTATAAATTCTTTAGGAGTATGGTGAATCCTCAGCAGGCCACTAAATCACTCATCTTGTCTGCGAAGATCTAATGCTGGATTCCGGTGGCCCACTCCTCTCGGTAGCTAGAATACAATGGTAGACTGCACCGACACACTGTTTGGCTGCACACACATCTGCTTGTGCAATCTTGATTACTTATGTGGCACTACCCTAGTGCCACAACAGAAACTCACAATTCTGAAACAAAATTTGTGCTGTGTCAGTACTCTATTTACTGCACCACTCTTACACACAGCACAACACATCAACATTACACAGAATGGGTCAGATCTCTCTGACCACACAGCACATCTTACCCAGTTGTTTTCATATAGTACTAGTTCCCCAAGACTGCATTGCATCTGAGATGTGTTCAATAGTTTCCTTTTATTCAATAAGATAGGTGATATGTTCCCACTGATCTCAACAATAGATCCGCCGTCCATAGTCTTAGTTAGGCGTCCATATATTTTGTTTGTCTCTAGACCCTGAACTTGGGCTGGGGACCTAGAGCGAACACTTACTTGTCGTAATCATTTTATATGATATGGCAGTATCAATCACTCAAAATATTAAAATGTACAAAATAAATGCTTTCATTCTTACCAGAATTCAGAATTGAGAACACAGTTAATTGCTAGCAAAACTCAGCTGAGCTGCTGGCTATATGATTCTCTAAATGTATGTACTACCTTCTAGGAACAACACCACAGGCAATAACCGACTGTGTCCCTGGACAGTATTGTATCAAATGGCAAAAATGCGCATCTCTGTCCCGCTAATATGATTACATTTGCCCAATCACCGACTTCCCCCCTAACTTTTCAAATCTACAACCAAAAGTCAAATTTCAGTCAGATCTCAGTCAAGTGTGCATTATTGTCTGTTGGTCCGTCTGTCTCTACTTGTTTTTTCATAAAAAACACGCTTGGTTCTTCATGCGATACCCTACACAAATCTGCCTCCTAAGTTATTTTTAGCCACAATTCTCCACCTTTCCCCTCTCTTTTATTACAGCTTGATTTTTGCATTTGCGTGTCTCAAGGACAAAAATTTTGAAACTTTAGTGAAAGTATGGACAGTACAGTCGCTAGTCTGATATGAACAACACAGTCTTTTGTCAATATCTTCCTTGTTATCTATCCGTCTGTATAATTTAAAGTATATTAGTTCTCTGCTCAAGATGGGCTATCAAACTAGCTAGGTTTTATATTCGTAACTCTATTATTAAGAAAAAACATATTTTTTCTCATGTTTAGTTTTTTTTTTTTTTTTTAAATTTGTTCGAGAACCTTCTCTACGGCGTTTGCCGCTGAATTCAAATAAAGGGACCAAGTATCGAAAAAACGTCCAAGAAATGACTGTTTCGAATAAGAGCCAGGGTCTTTTTTGTCAATTTCCTTACATTGTGTTAACTAATGACGTGAATTTTTTTTCTTTTACCACCAATTGCGTCCTTTTAGCCTTGCTAGATTCAAACACGTGTTCAGTCATATTTTTCCTTTTTTGATCTCCGTTTCCCTCCCGTCTACAAAGGGTAAACCGTGTCGTCTGCACGTCTAACTAGTTAGTTTGACTGGCGGTAGGAAATGCGGGCATGGGCGAGCATGTCTCCTAGTATCTTACGCATTATTTTTATCCCTACATTTTATCCTTATATTTGGAGATATTTTAACGTTGTATCACGGTAAATTCACCACAGCAATAAAATAGGCGATTTACCACTTAAATCACTCAACAATACTAGATATATAATATTACCTCCAAACAGAACTACAGGCGATCACCACGAAACTAGAATTATTCACTTATATCGGTATTCTAGAAGCTCGGCAAAATTGTCGAGAAAAACTAAGAACTTCGCTATACAAGCTTATTCTCTAGCACGAAGCGATCCGTCTACTGCAACTTAGGAGGACTGAATGATTGAAGTCTAAACTACTCTTGTATAATATCTGAAAACAGACAAAGGATGAAAGCTATTCTCGAAAACCCGAAATTAGCGTCCCGTCTAAACACTTCACATTAACTCAGGCGCCAGCAATAAAACTGCCAGTGCTCGTTCTAACACCTGCCCCTACCTCTGGTCATTCCCGAGCGATGCATGTTGGCGCCTCTCACACCCATCACCGAGAAACTTAACCATAGAAGCTTCGTGTCAGATGAAAATGTTAGACGATTGTCTGCCATCATATATCTGTCGAGAACGAATTTCACACTATTCGGTCTACTCAAGAACTTAGCTTAACAGCAATAAAAATGCGTTGCTACATAAGAAAAGAGACAGGCGAAGGTTTGAATGGGAGAGTTATATTTTCACAATCAAACGAATGCGAAAAAAAAGAAAAAGGATAAAAGAGCGATAATAAAGTAGAAGACACGGGTAGAATAGAGAAAAGATATAGAAATTTATTAATCATAAATCTCTCTGCGACAGCAGCTGGTCTCCGAGATGCACAGCCTCTAGTCGACAGAACAATGTAGGTAAGGGACGTCGGCAAATTGGATCCGTAACATCGGAACAAGGATTGGCTCTGAGAACTGGGTCAGTCGGGCAGGGGTACGAAGCGGGACCGGGATGGGCCCCGGGTCGGGCGAGGTTGCCCCCGCTGGGTATCTGCTGTGCCGTTCCTCTGGACTCACCAGCAGAGACATGTTGCATGGGCAACAGCTCGACTTCTTTATCCAAGAGCCCAACCTCGTGCCTTCCGAGATATCGTTTCGAGGGCGCGTTCCTATAGTCAGTAATGACTACTTCTACTACTACTACTACTACTACTACTACTACTACTACTACTACTATTACTACTACTACTACTATTACTACTTCTACTACTACTATTATTGATACTACTACTACTATCGTATACAGTTCACAAATAAAGTGAATGTTAATAAGCTAATGTGCGGGTATTTTACTGGAAATCGCTGAAAATAGCTTTAAAGCAGAGGACAACAAGCTTTTAAGTGCCGGCCAGAGAGGGTTAGTCCGAATTTTACCTATGTTAAATTGCTTAAATAAAAAATGTGTGTTCTTGCAGAAAATATTGTCCTAAGAAATTCTCTTTCCATTATAAGGTAGCAGCCTGATGCCCAACCTCACATTAGTCAGCACTTACGACATGCCTGAGGGAGCAATTGTTCTATTCTTTTTTTATCATTTCATTAACTCTGCTTTACCCCGCCCCCCGCCCCCCCCCCCCCCTTTTTTTTTTTCCTCATCAAGAGCTCTACCAAATGTTACATTGTAATCTACCGTTGGTGCAAGATCGACCGGTTACTGACCCGGGATGTATAGTTTCTATGATTCCTTACAGGTTGAGAAACGCTGAGCTAGCCGTGGAAGCAATTAAGAGGATTTCTTTCAGGCCAAAGTGGTTGAACTGTTAGGTCTGGGCGCGAGGGAGAAATAGTATAAATGTGATTTAAAGGTAGGGGTTCTTATGATGCGTGTCATAGTATTGATAACTAGTGACGCAGGTAAAAATAAACACAGACCTGAGACTTACTCACTACTTACTCAGTCGTTCCTCTTCTACCCTTGGGTGTTGTAGCAAAGTTGATTTTGCTGGAGAGGTTATGATGGTATCCTAAAAGAATGAAAAGGTGTCTGCTTTAACCGTGTGAGGTCAAGCACATGTAGGTCTCTGACTCTATAAATGATGATGATGAATTATGTGCAGAGAACCTACCGCTACCTCCCTAGGTCTCACACGGTCACTATTCTGGCTCTAGTGTATGGTGTATGGTGAACCTAGTGTCTAGGGGAGAAATGAAATGATGGTACACAACAGTCAAACACTTTAAGTTTCTATAAAGAAGATAATAAACTAGCAGTTAAGTTTTTCTTTAACAAATCTTCTTTACAATTTATTTTGGCTGTCCATTCATAGCTTGTCGACAGGTCTTTGAAAATAAGGACAAGATAGTTTACAGAAAAGAACAATTAAAATTTTGGGACAATTTGCCCAATAACTAAAAAGTTATTATGTATATATATGTATATATATGTATATATATGTATATATATATATATATATATATATATATATATATATATATATATGTATATATATGTATATATATATATATATATATATATATATATATATATATATATATATATATATATATATATATATGTCTTTCCTGTAGGAAATATTAAAAGAATTCACTTTATTCATATAAAGGGAGAGTCACTGTATATGAGGGCTGTAGTTCATCCTACCCCCATAAATGTCCTGTGTATTGTTTTGAAACACAAGAAAATGTCAGAGATGCCCCAGATGTCTAACACATCACCTGGGAGTCCTTGATGAAAGATATTTCACTGTGTAGTTGCAGAAAGTTTCAATTTCACCACTCGCCAAAGCTCCTACTGGTATATTCGACAGCATATAAGTCTGGTTGGAGACTGGTTGGCGTTTATTAGTACTCAGCAGGTTTCCTGTCACCAGCCGGAAACAGGAACATAGACCCTCTGCAACAAAAGGACACCCTGGCCTTTTATCTCTGATCACTTATTCTAACACTTAATTTCCTACGTGGGTATGGGGTCAGCCTCACGTGCCTTACAAGTGCACTAGCCCCGAATTGTACAGGACTCCCACCTTGTTGTGACCACAACTCAGGTCCTTATAGCAGATACGCCACTGTACGTTTACATACTTTTCATCAATACAATAATGTGGAGTAACCACATTTCCTTTTATATGATATTCTCTTCTTTTCTTTTTAAAATATATTTGCTTCAGGCATGTTAAACAGTGTTCATTGAACACAGAGGGTTACTAGTATATGCTAATACAATAATATGACAACATAATCATAACAACATACATCAGTTAGATGCCGTTTAATGTGAGGACTCAACAACGTCTGCTCCCGACATGTCCTTCACTTTTTCCCAATAGCAGTATCTAACTTTGTAGTTGGACCAAACATATTAAATTTCATAAAATATCCTTACCACAATCAAGAAATATATAAACAAATGACGCTGACTGTGTGAAGAAATGGCCTCAGCTTCCTCCGAACTGCACAGACTGTGAATTTATTCTTTAAGTTTAGAATTAACACAGCTGTTTCTCAGCGTATCTGAATACAATTTTTAGTTCAACTGGCAATGAATAGTCAAAGCCTTTTGCTAATATTTACTAGCACTGGCCAATCGAAACGTTTGACTACTTGAATTCAAAAGCAGTTTGAATGAAAAACCAAAATAATTTCGAACAATTTCTGCGTTTGGTGGTCGATTGGCCAGTCTGCTTTTGTCATGCCCAATACAAAAAGATGTGTCGTTTAGGATTACATTTTTCCTACCACTCCCCTTTCCCATTCAAACTCTTTTTACCCAAGCGAATTTGAATGTACCTCCCTGCCTCTTTTCCAAGCTCGCGTCCCCCTAACGTTACCAAAAAACATAAGCAGGAACGCTAGTCTGTCTGGTCGAGTGTCCGTAGATATTAGTATTTCTTCAATAACTTCTCTAATTCTAGGACTATCATATTATTTAAAGTACATTCTTACTCAGCGAACTCTACGTCATACTATCATATAATTTTTATGGGGAACTTCATAATGGTTTAACTTTTCAATTTATGTCATAGTCAATCGTCAAATAAAATTTTGCACAAGTCCGCCATCTTTCCTCTCCTTCATCTCGCTAGCATGTATTTTTCAAATAACTAACTTGTTTTAGTTACGTCAGAAATGCTACCACTAGGAGAAAAATAAAATTGTCTGCGTGGTTTTGCCTTGGCTGGCTTTTCCACAGCGTGTGTATATGCATTGCAGACTGTGTCAGCGAAGCGGGGTGTAGACGGGGCGGGTTAAGAATAGGCGTAATAATTAGTATTGTATCGTGTAATACTACCAAACAATGTAAGGATTACTACTAAATTTTTGCGTTACAGTTGACAAAAAGCGTTAATTCAGATAGTTATTTTGCGGCACGCTTACGCCAATAGTTAATTATAAGGCTAGACTACAAAGTGTATGCAGCAGATCGGGCAAATGTTAAATATTAGTAGTGTTTCTCGAAAACGAAACTAAAAGCGTGTCAGACTATTACCGTGAAATTGGTCTATACGCTTAGCACTGTGCAAAAAGCAGCGCTGCTGGCGTCGAAGACGCCAACCATCAGACACATGCGGGCTAATGTATTTATTATCGTTTTATGCCTAAATCTTACTGAATTGAGCGTTTATTCTCGCAGATTTTGCTACAGGTGTAGAGGTTTTCCAAAGAAAGCGTTATACAGTCTTCCTCCTGGCCAGGTTCCATTCTAGTCCTTGGTCCTTCAGAGATGATCTAATGTTGTCCTCCCATTGAACTCTGGAGCTTCCATCCTGGACGCCTGGACCCCTGGATCTTGGTTTCCTGTATTTTTTGTTGGTAGCCGATCTTCTTCCATTCTGCAGACACAGCCAAACCATCGTAATTGGGACTGTTCCACGTGGTCTGGGTTTCGAGGCCATGCTCTATCGTTTGGTTGCGGACAATGTCTCTTAAGACCTGAGGCATACTAGGTAAAGGGCTAAAAAAGTGGAAATGGTGACTTGGTGAAGACTGTGATCCAATAAGTGCGTACAATAAGGGAGGGATATGTGAGTCATTAAGTGAAGACTCTATAACTCAATAAATGAACACTATTTAACTCAATAAATGATGGTTCTGGGATTTAATAAGTAAAGAGTCTGCAACTCAATAATTGGAAACTTGTTACTCTATTATTTGTAATATGAATACATTAAAGTACGAACCACACATTGTAATATAATGCGAATCTTGACATGTACGATATCCTGTAAATAAACATGGCTACGAACTGAACATGCTTTTACTGAGTGCTTTCTGAAACATGTGTGTGCTTGTGTAGATGACGAGGTAATGCTTATATACATACATCATAACATTACATGGTGGCAGCGGTCGATACCGGACTGACGCAAAACAGCTACACGATAACACGTGAGTACAGTTTATTCGGCTAATTTTCGTCATCGAGGTCAGCCATGGCGGCAAAACAATATCGCAACGCACCGCAAATGAGATTCGCCGGTCAAGATGATAAGAGTGAAGCTTTCTTGTTATGGCGCCAACGCATAGATCTATATTCCAAGACCACTGGTCTGGAAGGACAAACCCTAACTCCATATATCCTAGAAGCATTGGACGATGAAGGTTTGAAAATTTACAACAGTTTTGCTACCGCCATGCCTGTGGAGTCGGCGACAGACCCCGCAGCCATATTGGACGAATTTGAAAAAAACGTCTGATAATAAAGCACACGAACTTTAGAGCGGCAAGATTAGAACTTCACCACCTGCGACAGAAACCTGGTGAAAGTCTAGATGATTTTTTTCACTCGCATCAAGGAGAAAACAAGTGTATGCAAATTTAACAAAGAAGAAGAAAAAAAAGAGAGCGAATTATCGAACAGATCCTTCTCAGCACACCAATGCCAGAGTTCCAGAAATGGATACTGAGCCAGAGTGATACACTAACTTTACAACAACTTCTGGATGAAGGCAGGAAACACGAGGCACAAGCACTAAACATTAAACAAATTCAGCAAGGTACAGTAACAGCCCAGGTGGATGCAGTAAAAAGCTATAAACCCAAACAAAACAAAGCAACCGGTTCGAAGCAACAAGAAAAACACAACACAAGCAGAGGTGCTATGTGTAAATGTTGTGGCCTAAACCACATACAAAACCACTGTCCAGCTAAAGACTCTACATGTCATTACTGCAGAAAGAGGGGCCACTGGATAAAATTATGTTTCAAGAGGAAACAAGACAGTGCTCAACACAACCTTCACAGCAGAGAGTCATCAAAACAAACACACTTTATGATGACTGAGGACCTTGACTCCAGTGAAGAAAGTGATCCTTCCACATTTGATACTGTGAAGATACTAACTTTCAGTAATGAACCAAAGAGAACGCAGGCTTTCTGCAAGGTACAATTCCGAATACCAGGAATTAAAAGGCACAAAGAAAGATATATTCGGTTCAAGATAGACACAGGTGCCCAAGGTAAAACTCTACCCTTAAGAATATTCAGACAGATCATGCCTGACAAGGTGGATGAGCAAGGATTTCCCACAAGGGATGTAAAAAGTAGGAGTGGCAGGACAAAGCTAAGAGCTTACAATGGAACAAGTATAGACTGTTTCGGAGCAGTAACACTTGAATGTTTATACAGAGACTCTGAATGGACATCGTCAACATTTTACTTGGTAGATGTTGAAGGACCTGCAATTTTGGGTTTACCAATGTGCGAAAAGCTGAGTGTGGTAACTATTAACAACATTAAAGCTGACAAAAAAGAACATCTTACTCTACACGTCACTGGAGTAGATGACCTTAAACAGCGATTCCCAGAACAGTTCGACAGAATAGGCAAACTTCCAGGAAAGGCAAGATTCTTTTTAAAAGACAACGCTGAGCCAAAGATAGACCCACCTAGAAAGTATCCTATACATGTTAAACAGAAACTTGCCACAGAACTAGAAAAGATGGTGCAGAATGATGTTATTAGAAAGGTTGAAGAGCATTCTGATTGGTGTAGTAGTATCACAACCGTTCTGAAGCAGGATGGTTCTCTTCGGGTTTGCCTTGACCCAAAACACTTAAACAACAGTCTAAAGCGCTGTCCACACAAAATGCATACAGTGGAAGAGATAACTCACAGATTCCACAATGCCAAATATTTTTCTAAACTAGATGCTGTACACGGATACTGGAGTGTTGAGATAGCAGAGGAAAGTCAACTCCTTACAACTTTTCGAACACCATTCGGCAGATATTGTTTCAAGAGACTCCCATTTGGTTTGAATGTATCACAAGACATCTTTCAACAGAAGATTGACAACATTGTTGAGCAATGTTCTGGTACAGTGGCTATTGCGGATGACATTGTAGTCTGCGGCAGGTCAGAACAAGAACACGACCGTAACTTGATTAACTTGATGCATGTAGCACAGGCCAATGGGCTAACATTCAACAGCAAAAAGTGTACAATTAAGGCAACGGAGATACAATTTTTTGGATTGCTGTACACCCAGAATGGTGTAAAACCAGACCCTAAAAAGGTTGAAGATATTCATGACATGCCAACACCAGCTACAAAGAAGGAACTGCAACAATTCTTAGGTGCTGTCAATTTCCTAGCACAATTCATACCAAATTTGTCAGCTGCTGCAGAACCTTTGCGATCTCTACTACAGAATGAAACTCCGTATGAATGGTCAGAAGACTACCAACACATATTCAACCACTTGAAGACCCTCATATCATCTGATGCATGCTTGAAATACTATGACATGCAAGCACCCACTTTTCTCATGGTTGATTCCAGTCTGAAAGGCCTAGGAGCAGCACTTTTGCAACCAGACAAAAATCCTGAAGGACACTATGCCAAAGAACTTCGTCCTGTAGCTTACGCAAGCAAATCATTAAGTTCTGGCGAAAAGAAACTTGCAAACATTGAAAGAGAAATGCTAGCTGTACGTTTTGGAATCAAACGCTTCCACACATTTCTTTTCAACCGCCCATTTACAATTCTCTCAGATCACAAGCCACTTGAGATGATTCATAAAAAAACCAATAGCTTCAGCACCACCACGACTACAAGCTCTGTTATTGGAAACACAAGGTTATGATTTTAATATTCAGTATATCCCAGGAGAGGATATAGGTCTTGCAGATGCTCTCAGCAGACTACCAAACCCCAACAAGACAGCAGATCTTACCCCAAACATCAAAGTTGATTTTGTCAAGTTTAGCGATAATCGGCTTGAACACATCAGAGAAGACACAATGAGAGATCCTATCCTTAACTCTCTCAAAGAACTGATATACCATGGATGGCCAAGCTCTATCAGGGAAGTTCCAACACACATCCGTCCATACTACTCGATGAGGGACGAGTTAAGCATCGAAGATGGTCTGATCCTTAAAGGAGATCGCATTGTTGTACCAGAAACACAACGCGATATCATCCTTAAACAGCTCCATAATAGTCACCTTGGTATTGTGAAGACACAACTGAGAGCAAAGAAAGATGTTTACTGGCCACAGATAAACAAGGACATAGAAACACTATGTAAAAACTGTTCAATTTGCCAAGAACATGCAAATAGGCAGTGCAGAGAACCTCTCATACCATCAGACATACCATTGAGCCCTTGGAGCATTATAGGAACTGATATTTTCTCAATCGACAATAATGACTATCTTATTATTGCTGATTACTACAGCGAATTTCCCATCATTGAGAAACTTCCACAACCCTCACCATCAGCTGTTATTGCAGACATTACAAAGAAGTATTGCAGCATGTTTGGCATCCCAGATGAAATTAGATCAGACAACGGTCCACATTTCTCAGGTCAAGCATACAGAAATTTCACTAAGGACTGGAAGATCAAACACACAACATCATCACCTAGATACCCTAAATCTAATGGTTTCATTGAGAGACAGATACAAACTATCAAGTCAATCATGAAGAAAACAAGAACAGAGGATGTACACCTAGCACTCTTGAGATGGAGAACAACACCGGTAGACAGTAAGATCGACAGTCCAGCAGAACTTATGTTTGATAGAAGAATTAAAGACCATCTACCCTCTAAGGTCCACTTCCGTCCACAACATAGAGACAGCACATATGATCAACTTCAGCATCGTCAGCAAGTTCAGAAATCCAACTATGACAAATGTGCTAAAGACCTACCACCATTATATCCTGGTCAGCATGTGACTACCTACAACCACAACAATGACACATGGTCAAAAGCAACAATCATTTCCAGAAACCCTGAACCCAGGAGCTATACTTTAAGACCAGACAGCAGCAGCAACCTCCTGAGGCGAAACAGAGTGGACATAAGAGAAATCCCACAGAATACAACAGAACAGAGAATTCCCATGCTTTCAACAGACAATGCAGTAACTCCAGACCTTGGTGCCCCACAAAACCAACAAGCGCCAAGGCCGAAATCACAACCAACTCAAACTAAACCAGGGACTTCCGCAGAACCACCAGCACTTTACACCACTCGTTCTGTCTGAGACTCAGTGGAGACTATGTATCGTAATACGTAAAGACTCCGTAACCCAATAAGCGAAGAATCTGACTCATTATTTGAAGGATTAGTGAAGTAATAAATAAAAACTCTGTAAATCAATAAGTCATGACTCCGAGGCTCAAGAAAGATTTTAAAAGGTGATTTATTTCTAGGAAAAGAAGCTGCGCTAGTCTTGCGCTACTCTCATATTTCCAAAAAGTGAGCAGTAAAAATGTTATTTACGAAATAAATTATAGACAGGTTAAGCTGTACACAAAAACTAAAATACAGAAGAGCATATGTTTAAAATGGTTTCACTGAGAACAAAATAAAATTATACAGCAAAGCAAAATTATCAACACGATCGCAGCGATTACTCGCGTTAAAAAATTATCCACTTTGGTGTGTCATTTCCTCTTTTGCCTACACTATTTTATTTTGTCGTTCAATAAGATAGCAGCTGATATATCATCATTTTCCTTTGCGTCCCTTACAGAACATGCATTCGGGACAAGTCAAATCTTCGATCGTTACATTTTCCTGTGACCTCATTCATTTTCTCTCCTGTGCTCTTCCTTTTGTATGTTCTCATGCAATCCCTATCGTTATTTCGTTTTTTGTCGTTCAAGGTTTTCTTATCACATTTTGTCACACCTCTCTCCGGGTTATTTTCTCCTTTGTTATCGGAGAAGCGTAGCGAAGGAGTGGACTTGCCCCATTGGTTTTCGCTTATCGCTAGCTCTAGACGGAATTACGAATCTACACTGAGCGAATCTATTGTTAACTCCAACTTCTTGTCTGGGAAGAAACACACCGTCAGCTTGCTAAATGATACGTTGCGAGCTCACAAACATGACATGATAAAATATACGACAGATCTTACTGGAATAGAAAATGACGATCTTGCTGAAGATTAAGACACGGACAGTGATGTAATACTTCCGGCAGTTGGCCTTTGCTGTGATAAATAATTACAAGGAAATAATATTTTGTAGGAGATTACAATGTTAGATCTGCTAAGTAGTGAGTTTGTAAACATGACAGGCAAAACGGAAGAAGCAAGACCTTATATGTTCATTAGGGACAGGCAGATGCATTTGTGAATCACATGTAAAGAAAATATCTTGTGTGTCGTGCAGAATGTTCTACACATAGTAGGGAAAAAGCCCCTACCGATACCAAAACCTAATTCGTGGTTGGATTGGCATGGAAGTGCTACAAATAAACAAATTCTGATTGGTTTTTTCCAACGAAACCACAAGGAGGTGTGAACGAAAAAGTTGCTTATAATCTGCAAAATTTTAGACTACTCCATTGCACTTCCATCTCGTCAAGAGGACATTTCAGACGGCCAGGATAACCAACAGAAACAGGATTCCAACATAATGACAGGGTCAAGTATTAGAGAATCTTCTGACATTAGACAGAAAGAAAACTAGACAATAGTAATGGAAACCACGAGTACTACGAACCTTCATCAATAAATTCATTCCTGATAATCGAGGTAAGTTGTAATATGTACATTTTTATTATTTTATATTTTGGTATTTAGCATGTTTAAATTGCTTGTGGATGTGCAGGTTCACATGAGGCTTGCAACCTCAGCATATAAACTGATTGGATTCATGAACCGCCGCTGCAAAAGCTATTGTCTACTTCGTACGGGCTTCTTCAAAAGGAACCCAAAAGCAAAGGTAGCCCCGGGCTTCATGTGGAGCAGGGAGTTGATGATGATGAGATCCTGAAGTACATATTTATTATATTAACATTTTAATTAGTTTATGTGTATATTCAAAGATGTTTAAATATTTCAGTTGTTGTTTTTCGCACTTTCATCCGACTCACTGGGTTGAACATTAAAGCTCAGGAAGGGTAAAGTTCTGAGCAAGATGAAGTGGTGGAATAGAAGCGGAGGGAGCTTGATTCTCATGCCAGAAGACCCTATACTTAGAAGAAACATTTGTTTTCTCTCGGTTTGTGGTATCAGTTTGTGGTACAAGTCTGTTGTTCAAGTTGCCAGCAGTCTAAGATATAAGTCTCATTAGACGGGTCTTGAAAACGCTTGCCTTGACAACTGAAGTGGTTACCCCCTTCATTACCGCCAGGGACGTACTATTACCGCAGAATTTAACGATTGACAGAACAGTCAACAACATCCTTAGGAACAAACAGTGACGGTTGCCAACAACCAAAAACAAAAACCATAGTCAACACTTGGCTAATTAAGTATTACAGTGCTGGAAGATATAAAGTTCATGCCAGCTTAGGTGATCTCAGTTTTGTCAATCATTGAAGGACTGTATCTCGTCAACGTTCTCAGTACCACAAACGTTTTCATCAGAACATCCTCGTCTTAGATAACCCACTCAACAGAACTTATAACTACCTGGGACATTCTACGCATGCATGTGAATCATCCTACCCGGGTGAAGCATTTAGAGACACATGGACTGTGTAGATTACTCATCATTTTGGTAACAAGTATCATATCACATTATCATTTCGCTTCACATAGGTTCATTCTTCTATTTAACGAACTACAATATTAATATCTCATCTGTGTGTTTTTGAGTGAATCGTCTTTCACCATCACCACGTTCTAATTACTACTAACACTATATGTGTAAATATTTAATTAATAAACCCAATAATCGTTTGATCATTATCTAGTTCGTTAATGTATCACTCGTACTGTCGGTGTTAAATATTTACTTATAGGTAAATTTCTACATTCAGATCTTGATTTTACGGGAACGAACTAAGGTCAATTTTAATATCACTCATCTTGTGTTTTTGTGTGAATCGTCTTTCACCATCACCAGATAAAATGTAGTTCTCAATTACTTGCTACCACTACGACCTCACACTATATGTGTACGTAATGTCTATTAGTGTGGTGTAATTATAGAATACCCAATAATCAAGACTAATTGTATTAATTGTTAAAATACACTGAACTAACTCGTTATATATTACATTTATTTTGTTCTCGTTAAAAGGATTTAGAGATACACTAAATGTGTACATATATATGTACTATACTAGTGTTAAATATTTACTTATAGGTTTGTTAAGGTTCACCAGAACTAAAAGCTGTTGGGGTGGCCTCAAATTTGACTACATTCAGATGTAACTACAAAGCGTTGAGAGCTCTTTCTGTATGGGATCTAAGGGCAATAAGCTAAAGGTCATGGGGATACACTCGAAAAGTCCCCCAACTGAATAGACACTGCTTCCAACCGAAACTCACAGCTCTGCAATTATGGGCCATGTGTCAAAATTATACACAACACTGACACAACAACCACATCATACAGACAGGTCAGATCTCTCTGACCAAACAGCACATTTACCATGTGGTTTTACATCAGATAGATCCTCCCAGACTATAGATTCTGAAAAATATTTATTAGTTTTCTGCCCTAAAAGAGGATAGGTAATATGTTTCATTATTCTCAACACTTGATCTGTCTTGCCTAACCCTTGCTGGAGTTTATGTACATTGTTGGTCCCTAGACCCTGACTTGGGCGGGGGGTCTAGAGCAAATCCCTACTTGTTTGTAAGGCTAGATTTCGATATGGCAGTATCAAATCACTTCAATATTCAAAATTAAATAACACAGAATTGCTAGCAAAACTCAGCTGAGCTGCTGGCTATAGTATGGCGTCCCTAAACTTCTTTCATATGGAAATCACCACACTTTAAAATCTGTGTCTATCACTGAACAACTATTGAAGAATGGCCCCACTTGCGCGACTGAGCGCTAATAATATGATTGTTTGTAGCCAATCACTGCCTAGGTTTTTTTGAATTTCAAATTTCCTACACTAAAGTCATTTCAGTCATGCTTCAGTCAAGTATGGATGTTTATCTGTTAGTCTGTCCGTCTCTACTTGTGTTTCTACAAAAATGTACTTGATTTTTGAACCAACCTTTCTCTCCCCTCCAAATGTTTGTCGTTAAATGTTATTTTTAGACACAGCCACCACAAATATCCCTTCTCTTCCATACTAAGTAGATTTGAACACCTGCGTCTCGAGGTCGTGTTTTTTTGTGCTATTAGCGACACTTTTAGATTCAATACAGTCTGTCGATGATGTGAACAACACTGTCTTTTGTCATTATCTTCAATATTATCTATCCGTCTGTAAAATTAAGAATATATTAGTTCACTGCTCAGAATGGGCCATCCGGCCAGCTAATTTTTATATTCCTAACATTAATATTAAGAAAAAAGTACTTTTTAAATTTTGTAATATTTCGAACATCTGCGTTTAGCCGCTGAATTCAAATCAAGGGCTTGGTATCGCAAAAGCGTCCATTAAATGACTGTGGCGTAACATATCTATGGTCCCTTCTGTCGAGTTGCTTACTTTTTATGTCAACTTGGGAAACGTGACTTTTCTCCGTTTCCCCCCCAATTGCGTCTCCTTAGCCTTTCTAGTCTCACGCAATCTTTCCAGTCATATTTTTTTCCTTTTTGATCCGCCGTTCCCCTCCTGTCTAGCGAGTCAATTATTATGGAGGATGATGACCCGCGGTCTAGGCGATCATGTACTATTCGCAGCCTACGCATTATGTTTTTATCCTTAAATGTTATCTTTGGAGGTATTTTACCGTTGTATCTCTGTCAATTTCACTACAACACTGTCCAGTGGAAAGCATTCGCATTCTCTTCTTCTTGTCCTTATCTCGAATAGGTCTCTTTTCTTTCTTAATGAGCCAATTTCTGGAGACCTTCTTCATAATATTTCAAAGGCTATTTTCGCCAAAACTACTGTTGTAGTTGCCCCAATATACACCATACGACAACGTCCAAAATATCTGGCATCCCTTGCACTCCCAAGGGCTGCGTGAACCCCTGGTAAAGAGACACTGACTTAGAGGGGAAAACACCAATGTATCCATATGAATGAAAAGAAATCCGTGAATTAAATGTACAGTAGGGCCCGCTCATACTGCGGGTTAGGCTCTAGATCCCTGTCGAAAAGCGGAAATAGCCGAAAAACGGAACATAGCTGATAAGTGTATATTTTGATTCATACTGGGGCATTACTGATAAGTGTAAGTCAATTAGTAGTGGGCTCATGTGGTAATGGACAATAGATGATTATTGAATATCAACGCCACACAGGCACCACTGGCACTTACTTACTATAATGTTTAGGACAGGATAATCCTGGTCTATTTCTATTTAGGTATACGCCCACACAGAGCTACTTGTGAATATGTCCCTACTGCTGTCACTATGCCTTGAATGTTCAATGTAGGTGTGTACTGGTACATTCATCCATCACAGTGACACACACTGAATTCATGTATCGTTGAACGAATAGTAACGTTTAAACAATGGTTTATTCACGTTACACACAGACGACGACATAGACGAAAAGAAACAGCATAAAGTACATGACATTGAATAAAGGTATTCATGAAGCTCCCACACTCCACAGCGCTTAAGTACAGCGCCTAATGGCGCACACCTCATATAAATGCACGTACACCACTCCTAAAGAACTGCGCTCACCGCAGTTATAAATATGGCCTCATAACTTATAGCATAATGATGCACTTCTCATTGAAGATGACCATCACGATTTTCCTCAAAGGACTACGTCCTCCCCTTCTCCACCAAGGCTGCTCCCCGGCAGTTGAATAATCATCGTCAGCTATATATATCCAAAGCCTAATCATAAATAGTGGTGCACTTCCTCTAGAAGATGCACATCACCATATTCCTCAAAGGAAAGACTGCGCACACAGCAGTCTGCAGTAATATAACCTGCATAATATCTATATATGGCCTACCAAGTCATGTCTTCCTCTCAGACTCTATATATGGCCTAATCTCCTTCACAAAAATGTCTCATAAGCTGCATCCACTGCAGTCATAAATATTAATACATACCATCCTCCAATAATCTAACACATGGAAGAATACATATGCAGGAAGAATATTCAGCTACAGGCCTGTGCAAAAGTCTCCACCGAGACACACATTGGAAAAACACTATACCGTTTTCACCGAACACTGGTCGGGACCACACACTTAGAAAACACCAGGGTTGACTTCCTCCGTCAACACTTTCACCCCGAATGCTAGCGGTCACAAAAACTCCCGCCTAAACAGTCACGGGACTTCGCAGTTCACCACCGCTCAGTCCCTTCCACGGACTAGCCGTGCGAACTATCACAGTTCTACAATACAGAACAGCGCTCAAGACGCTATCTGTACCCTATGACCTCTATCATATATTTGTTCACCCAATTTTACCGTTAATCTAGTCTACAAGCGATGCAACCCTTAATTTACTGTGACCAACCCATATACAAAGTATCACCTCCCTGTTTAACCTTAACATCTTACCACCACCCCCGGAGAAAAAAATGATTTATAATTTTTTTAACAAAAACTACATCAATGAAAAATGAGGGGTCAGCTAAGCTCTAAAATACTCATACAAAAAATAGCTTATGTTAAGGTTATAACAATACATCGACAAAAAATATAAGCAAGTGTACAATAAAACAAATTATACACAATAATCTGCTAAGTACACTAAATAAACAGTTTCAACAAAGTTAACTATGATCACTGTAGACCAAATAGTATACAATAACTAGAGAATAACAAACAAGATCAAGCAAGAGAAGCATGATCAAAATCGAAAATCAGCAATGAAATCAATATAGTAAAAAATCACTAATACTTAATAGCAACAATTAAGCAAATCAATTCCTTACATCAAACTAGATAGAACCGACATAAATAGCTACCTCATACCAAACCATATAATCAACATGACAATCCTAAGGAAGGAAGTATACGAAGTATAAGAAGTAAACGATATGCAAATAGAATTAAGTGACACCTAGATGAAACATAGAAGCATCACGAAAGTATAAACCGCTACTGAATAAATCCAAGAGAAAATATGGAATGAAACAAAGAACAATCCGTAAAGGAAGAAAGGAATACAAGAAATGAATGTATAGAAAAGAGGCAATACTACATCCCAATAACTATCTAAACAAATGATGTATTGTATAAAAAATACAATCATGACCGAAAATCATACAATAACGAGACTAAGTATATATATATATACCAAACACGAATGAAGGATATAATTACATAATGCATAATAAATAATTTAACCAAATTACAAAACTTACTCATAACTAAAATGAAATATCACAGGCATCACACACAAAAAAAAGTGTGATTTGTAAAAACACAAATATCACAATCTCAAAAGAAAAAAAAAATTATTATCTTTTTCTCTTTTTTTTTTTTTTTTAAATGTGGAAATATCAATATATATTACACCTAGTGTACAACTAAGCACTGGACACATAAAAAATACGATACTTTCACAAAGAAAAACAAATACATTTTCCAAAATTACAATACAAAAAAGTTTCTTAACGTTAAGTTAAATAAAAATAGTATTTTAAATTTTTACAAGTTTCAACCACTAATTAACAAATCAAAAGTGAAACGATCTTTAACAAAATGTGAGACATAAAAAAAATATTCCCATCTCTAAGTAAACACAAATGAGCATCTATAAAAAACTAACTATTAACTTCATACCAATTTGCAATTATAAACATAACATTATTTCTCATGAACAAATGTTTAAGTAAAACTACCAAATTCTTCAATCAAACAACAGAATCTGCTATCTCTGACAATTCTACATATACAGATTAGTTCCAAAATAACATTTCACAACCCAACAATTTATTCATATAACCTCTGTATAAGGTAATATCTTAACTAAACATGGAGTCAGATACGAAAAAGAAAAAAAACAAATTTAGTAACCAAAAAAAACTCTCTGAAAGCGACTAACGCATAGTCATAACTAAAGAGTTTGTGCTTAGGGCTGACAATCTCATTATGTAAAAAACTATTCTAACAGTTAGTCCTGCAAAATCATGTCAATGTTTTGATGTAACAGCTATTATAGCTCCAAACTTGACAACAAAGCACATATGGTCAAATACAATATGAGAAAATGGAATAGTCTTCAGACTAGTGTATGTAAATACAAAAAATCCATAATTTCATCAACAACCAAAAATTAACAATCAAAGACAAGTCAATACAAAATGAAATGTTACAATTCATTACAATGATAATGCGTACAATGTTTATCAACAATACAATTATGTAAATAACAAGATATAGTACAAATAATGCATAAATATGGACATACACATTATCCGAAGAAACATTATACAATACAATCATATTATACTATACAATAATACATTATCCTAGAAAAATCAAGTATAAGAAACATTGTAGTAATCCTGAATCAATTCCTAATGAAAAAAAAATAGGTTACAACTCCGTTGTAGTATTCTGTAAACCGCACGGGATAACATCAAATAATACAGGGTCAACAAACTGGCTGGGTTACGCTTGACTGCGCACACGGTCGTAAGGTAACAAACATTTCTGTCACAGGTAAAGGAAAAACAGGCACGCTGACCTTTATCGCACAGCTGCTACTGTTTGAAAAATACAAATGAAAATCTTCATTTTAATCAACTGTAAGATTATCATGAAAAATGGATAGGTTAAACATACAATTACCTATGAAAACATCTGGTTTTCATATGATGTCACCAACTCTTCGTTCACACATAGTATACAACCCAGGAGGCTTGGGTCAACCTGACCGAAAATGACGGTCATCACACCAGTAGTAGGCTGAAATAAAGTTACATTCACAACAAACGAGATGCTCTCTCGTAATCCAAAAAACATAACAGTAGTAGTACTTGAGACATCACTAGTTACTGTTACTTTGTTTACTACCAATGACTTTGGGCTTTTGCTGCGCAAAATGTGTAGTAATATTTAGAGAGTTATTATCTCTATTACTATTCCCCTTATTATTCCATTTGCTCTGTCTAGAACTACAGTTAGCATTGTTATGCTTAACATATCTTCTAGGATAGAAGTATCTAGTAAATGAATCTTGTTGACTCCTAGAACAATTATCACCAAGTTTGTAATCTTTAATGTAATTATCCCTACCATAATTTCTCAACTCTTCAGAATCAATCTTTTGAGATCTGTTAGACTGTCTGGAAAAACTACCATTTAATGGGCTTCCCTGGTACTGTCTAACATTATGGTTATCTCTTTTACCAGAACTGTTGTTATTCTTTTCTGTGTTAACATGCTTATCTGCTGTATCACACTGCCTATCTTGTGTATGACAAGCAGTGGAAATCATCAAATCATTATGGTTACCAACATGATGTTTGTTATATTTATTACCAGAATTAGATATTACACCTGAAGTATCTTTGCTGGTCTGACGCCAATAGTCGTTAATCTTCAACGCAGCGTCTTCCGTACGTGGGAAGTTGTATTTGCCACGCCGGGTTTTACGTCCATCATGTTTGATTTTCGTATTCGCAAAGAGTGTATAGGGCAGGCTCTTTGCTTGTTTATTAACAACCTTCTGTCTACTATTGTCAACCTTAACAGTAGACAAATCTTTGATGCCCAAAATAACATCCACCAAACCATTCACTCTTCCAGTCAATAAAGTAATTTCTTGGTTTAGTTTCTTATTTAAGTTATCACATGTTATAACTTTGCATCTTTCTTCTCTAAGTAACTTCTCAATCCTAACCATTTTCCTTCTCTGCACCGTTAACTCTTCTAACCTCTGCTTATCATCCTTTTCCTTATTTGCCTTCAACTTTGTTAAGTTCATCTGAAGTTCCTCAGTGTCACTATCATGACTATCTACAAGCTCATCAACCTTCTCCGGAATTATAGTATTCATCTCTTGAAGTGTACCAAAACATACATCATGTAGCATCTCTATGTATAATTTTTCTCGTTCATTGGTCTCCACTTTCAATTTGTTATACCTGTCTTTCTGTTCTTGGATCTCTTGAGTAAGATTTCTAACTATTCGTTGCTTATCTTTTATCTGGATTTCCAAGTCCTTGATTTTACTGCATTCAAAGTCTAATGCTGCTTTCGCACTAGAAAGCTCCAAGTTTGATTTATGCAAATCACTTGTGAGTTTAGCCACTGTTTCTTGCAGTTTATTCTTTCCAGCAACATCCTGTAAAAAACTTTCTCTTTGTTGTAGGGCAATTCGCTTGTTGTTCTTCATCCGCTCCTTCTCTTCTAATTCCTCTTTGTTATCATCCTGCATGTCGTTGCAGATTATATTGTGTATAATCTTATGCATATAATTGTGTCTAGCCCGAGTATAATCATACACCATCGGACGTAGACATTCTAACAACTTTGCCAAATCTCTAGCCATGATCATTTCAGGATTTGAATGAGGGTTATCATCAGTAAAAAACTTTATGGCTTGTACAGCATTAAACAAAAAACCATCCACAACGTATCTATCTAGTGCTGGGCCTTTTAATCCCTCGCCATATTCAGCTTCATTAGCTAAAAACTCTAGTATAGGCCTCATATCTTCTGGATCTGTATCACAGTCCATGGTGATTCAATCACTGAGTGTACAAAATTTATAAACCACTTATAATTCTTATAAGATTATGTTACATAGCCATCAATCAATTATGCATTAAATATCACCATAATACGCTATTAACATGAAATACTCAATAGCATACATAATAATATTGGAAGGCTTGACAACATCATACAGAGACACAGTTTTCAAATATAAAACCACTTATCTTGTAAGTAGAAAACGGTCTTGTTCTTTCTCTGTTACCACTGATGAGCATCAGACAACACACCATAAGCACACTCCCTTGTTGACAGGCGCTAGCATCAGCACTGGAATCGTCGTCAACTGTCACCTCTGGAACTTGACTGGTCAACTGTCACCTCTGGAAACTTGATAAAGCAGGAAACAGGAAACTTGACTGCTGCAAATATGTCACCAAAAAGCATGTACAAATTAGACACATCACCGTGTTACCGATCACAGGTTACCAGCGACACCAAACTGTCTGTACGCAATGCAGGTGTCAATAAGGCTTGAAGTGTTTTACTGCCGACTCATTTAGGCTGGAATAATGTGTCATAATCATCTGTTCCTAACATGACACTAGTCCACTCTTTGCTATTGTCATATGAATACTAGTCCGTAGGCATAGAGGACGAAATAACACAGATAAAGCTGACCTGGATTCTCAATCGAAGCTCCGCCCACACAGGGCTAACTACTGTTACAGATGAGACACTCCTTAGTGCATACGCCACACACAGGCACACTAAATACAGGTCAAGGTCTGGTAGAAACAATCTTACCACGTGAAATGATGAGACTTCTTTCAACGCGAATTTTGCGGGTTTCAAATTCCAACTCTACTGAAAACCACCACTGATAAGTGTATATGTTCAGTGGTAGTTGAATAATCGTCTGAGATCAGCTCTCTCCGTGAAGGCCTATTAATAAATAGTGGTGCACTTCCTCTAGAAGATGCACATCACCATATTCCTCAAAGGAAAGACTGCGCACACAGCAGTCTGCAGTAATATAACCTGCATAATATCTATATATGGCCTACCAAGTCATGTCTTCTTCTCAGACTCTATATATGGCCTAATCTCCTTCACAAAAATGTCTCATAAGCTGCATCCACTGCAGTCATAAATATTAATACATACCATCCTCCAATAATCTAACACATGGAAGAATACATATGCAGGAAGAATATTCAGCTACAGGCCTGTGCAAAAGTCTCCACCGAGACACACATTGAAAAAACACTATACCGTTTTCACCGAACACTGGTCGGGACCACACACTTAGAAAACACCAGGGTTGACTTCCTCCGTCAACACTTTCACCCCGAATGCTAGCGGTTACAAAAACTCCCGCCTAAACAGTCACGGGACTTCGCAGTTCACCACCGCTCAGTCCCTTCCACGGACTAGCCGTGCGAACTATCACAGTTCTACAATACAGAACAGCGCTCGTGACGCTATCTGTACCCTATGACCTCTATCATATATTTGTTCACCCAATTTTACCGTTAATCTAGTCTACAAGCGATGCAACCCTTAATTTACTGTGACCAACCCATATACAAAGTATCACCTCCCTGTTTAACCTTAACAATAGCCTGTCTTAAACGTGTATAGGCATAATAAATCCTAATAACAAGTTTACACTATCATATATTAAGGACGCAATGGAGCTAGGCATGAAACAAACTATACGAAAATAAAATGAATATACAACATTTAAAGTAAGAGGTTTAAGACTCTTCTTTTTATCACGACTACAACTAAATATCATTGTAATTAGTTTTGAACACACGCACACACATCTCTCTCTCACACACACACACGCACACACACACACACACACACACATATATATATATATATATATATATATATATATATATATATATATATATATATATATATATATAACATATATATACAATATATATATATATTGGATATACCCCTGGCGTGATTCTTTGGCTTTGACCTGGTTGACTGCATGCAGGAAGATCTCCCTATGGTCCCAGTGATAGGCATGGGGAGCTGAGAAGGGGCTCTGTGCAGGACGTGACAATTTCTTTGGAATGCCCAAAACCAGAGCACACTATTTTAGCTGCATAGTTGGAGATCCCCCTTGGATGGCGGGGGATGCACAGTATGCCACACACTTCTTACTCCTAGCTTGCAACCAGATATGACCATCCTGTAAATGCAAGCCAAGCTGGAGAAACTGGAGCTCATGACTTCAACTCAGCACGTTTCGGAATGGCAGAAGCGCCACAGGAAAAGCCTAGATCTACACTGTAGATAGATAATACCAAGGTGTCTTCAACTTGGTATTGACAGCAAAAGAGCGAGAAGCTCAGCAGCTCTAGTTAAACAACAACAACATATAATTGAAAACCGCTGTATTAGCGGAACGCCGAAAAGCGGGTCATACTTTAAATAAGAAATTGAGCTAAGAGAGAATTGGAAGTTAAGAATTTTTTGTGTAAAGAAGAAATTTAAACTGAGAGAAAAAAAAAAGTTAAACAATATCCCGTTGCAGCAGATTCAGGCACGCACTCAAAGAGATAAAAAGTTCAAATTCGGTTCATCTTCTACCAGGCAAACGAGAAAACACGCACGGAGATTGAAAAAGGATTGATGTCTTTGAGAAATCTGGCACATGTTGGAATCACAAATTGTCAACAGTATAATCCAAGTGTTTCCTATCTTGTCTCTTATTTTATATCGACCTGGAGACATCTGATACAAATGAGTCTTCGATGGGTACTTTAGAGTACTTTAAATGGACACATGTGAATGAAAGCTTCCATTCTATAGGGTGATTGAAAAGTCCCTTCTTATTTCTGGACTCATATGCAACTAATTATGTGAAACTACCGTCGGAATAAAGGCTTTTAACTGCCATTTATTTAAATAAAATAAAAGAGCCGCAGTAGCACTGGGGCTAGTGCACTGGCTTCCCAGCTCGGCGGTCATGGTTCGATCCCCAGTTGAAGATTTTTTTTTAGACCGCAAACGACTCCGGGGTCGACCCAGCCTCATGAATTGGGTACTAGAGTAACTCTGGGAAGGTTAAGGCGGCCGGCGTGATGCTGACCACATCACCCCTAGTGTGCCGATGGTCAAGAAAATATGGCCCTAACACCATATTCCCAATATGCACCAATGGACGTGTAACGGGATCCTTTCTTAAATAAGATGAGATGTCACATGAACTATACAATTTAACTTGAGATTTTACCTGATAACCTGATGATTTCATAGCAGGCAGCTATCTTAGCTGCCTCAGTTTATTGGTCATAAATGTGTATATCCTAACTTGTACCTATTGGATATTCATAAAACTATTTGTCAAAACAAGGAACAATAACAGCATTTCAGAAATTATTTATTTATATTTTTTTTTAACTTTTTATTCTCTCCTCTACCATGTCTCCACCTTGACGAGGTAGAGGAGCTTATGTGTCCCCACGACCCCGAGAGCTATGCCGGTTATAGCATAGCTACCAGCAGGGTTTCCCAAGCCGGACAGGTCGAAGGGTAAGGACCAGACAAAGAGAGAGAGAGAGAGACACACACACACACACACCTGTTGCCTTGCAGGCAGGCTGGGGACAGTCATGGGCTAAGGAAGGCAACACTACAGAAATCACTGTTGAAATCCGATGCACTGGGCCACAGGTTTAACGAAACAGTGCAACGTACTTCGCTTAATAATAATGGTGACTTTTATTCTCAGAAACAAAACAAAATAAATAAAATCTAAATTGGCAAATGAACTGATGTTAAAATAGAGCGCTAAATTTGCTGCTCGCTATTAAATAAAATGGCCGGCGTGATGATGACCACATCACTCCTAGTGTGCCGATGGTCAAGAAAACATGGGCCTAACACTATATTCCCTATATGCCTCAATGGGCGTGTAACGGAATCCTTATTAAATAATATGCTGAACAGGCCGGATCTCAAGTTCATCTGTAAAGTTAACGTGACACATTATTTTCATCTAATAATTAGACAGTTAACTGTCTTTATTTTGACATTTGTTTCGTACAAATTAATCCTTAATGAGAGGAGTGAAGAATTAACAATTTTTAAATAGGAAGGGACTTTTAAGTCATCTGTAGATGTACAATACAAGTCAGATGACGGAGTATGCAGGACAAGGGAAAATAAAAAGCACACTGGGAAATCAAATGTCGCCATCGCCAGCTCATACGTGTGTTTTACATCAGGGGTTATGAACCTGTTTTTGCTCACGGCCCCAATCTGAGCCTTATTTACCTCTGTGAGCAACTCCCCCCCCCCCTACCCCACCCCAGTGGCTGTTAGTTGGAAAAACAGTACCTTACCATCTTACTGTAGCCCCCTAGAAATATATCATGGTCACCTTGTGAGTCATCTCGCCCACGATGAGAACCACTGTTTTACATAATGAGGTTGGTCAGCCTCATGGACAGCCTTATGGTCAGCCTCATGGACAGACTCATATCAGTCACTTATTGTCTGAGGCAGCAGTAGCCCGATTCTTTCTTTGTCTCATAAGAGACATTCGGTAGGTGCACGGGGCGAGACGAATATAGGATTACAGAATAAACAATCCACGCTGACCAGAGATAGACGTTCTGAACAGATAGGAAGAAGTTGTAGGAATTGATACAGAATGGAAAGAAGATGTATATCAAAATGAAAAAAGATGGCACACGGGAATTCGTACATGAACATGGAATGTGAAAACACAGATTGAAGGGAGCCGCGCTGGTGTAATGGTTACCTTTGAGGATTGTTTCATGCTTACAGACATTTGGATTTGTCGGTGATCCGAATGGCTGTATCATGGAACACCTCAATCGAATAGAGATATATCTCCACGACCGATGTCGATGATTGTTGCATGTGTGCATGCATTTGAGTTTGGCCAACTCGGATTGCTGCACCATGGAACATCGCAATTGAATATATATTAACGACGTAGTATGCATATCACTATGCATGACGCGTATGTCTTTATAACGTCATTCGACTTGTGGGTTTTGACCCGAACGGCAGTGTGTTTCAGAAGTGTGGCCATTGCCACTTATATTGTGTGGTATATCCACTTATTAATTGTGTGGCTGGGAAGCCAATTGAGCAGTGTATTTCTTGAACCAAACGTAAGTCGTCGTATGAATAACGCAGTTTGCATAATTATGGCAGATTAGACTGGCGTGGTATGCCAAAGGAACATTATGTTACTAGCAATAGTGTAAGACTAGTATAGATGGATATTGTACAGCTAGCGGCAAGCGTAAGCCTAGTGTAACGGATATTAAACGACTAGCAGTAGACGTAAGCCTAGCATAATAAGTATATTGCAGAACTAGCAGGATAGTTAAGTCTAGTGCAAAAGGCTATTGTATCAACTAGAGATGGGAGTAAGTCTAGTTAGCCTCTGAATTTATGCCAAAGGACATTGGCCGTTAAAAGGAACTGACCTTGAACCAGAACTCTAGATAGAGATTATTGAACATGTGTTTATGAAATAATGAGAACTCTTACAGATCGTACATGAATGTGATGTGACTTTTGTTCCCATGTAGTTGGTGTCTGCTCATGGTATGAAATTACTAATTAAATATTTTGAGTCGTCAAAATCACGGTCTTATCAACTGTCGTATTCGGAGTTGAGTTAAATGCTGTTAATATTCAACTGATCATGACCAGTGATGATTAATGTCTTAACACGCTGCATCTCACACTGCCAATATAATCAATAAGACAAGAGACTAATACAGGTCAGTCAAGGGTCGAATATTTAATATGAAACTTGTTCAGCACATAATGTATCACAAGGGTTAAAGCAGACATTATCGATACCAACGGACAGTATTACGGAATCCTACAAAAGTGATAAGAACCCGAGGGACTTTGACTGTATAAACTGAATACGCATATAATAACTTGGTCATCCTCAAATTCTAGAAGTCATCGAAGCACCCAGAACATACTGGGGTCCCGAGGCCCGTAACATACTGGTGTCAGAAAGTGTCTGGATTTCGTGAATACTGGTTCCCCCCCTTCAAGTATTGAAGAAAGTTAAACTGATGATGAACGTTTTGAAGGCAAAATCATTCATTCAAGCCTAACTGGCAACTGAAATGCGCAGGACAGAAAGGGACATCACTACATCGATGCCGTCAACGTTAGCAGACAACTTTGCCTGAGAATATCCGAATTTTCTTCCACCAAAGAGACTGATTCACGCAGATAGAACGGTAATCTTCCACTCAAGAACCTGAACCAGTGGAGAATGTATCTCTTCATCAAATTCATCTGAGGCTGCGACGCAGATCGATTGAAGAAACTACGTTCGAAGACCGAAGCAATACTTTCAAACGGTTGTCCTGCTGCGAAGGTCAAGGTCTACCATCAATGGACTACAGCTGTTGAAGACACGGTTCGGAACTTGGATTAGGATTACATGCACTCATGTATTTCTCAGAAGGACAGCTAAACAGATAAGTTCTTGATTTTACTTGGGCGCTTGAACATTATCATATTGTCCTTGCATTAGCTTTGGTCTACAGTTCATCGTTACTTTGCTTACTTTTATACTCATCATCTGTGTTTCCCCATTCATGTTTAATCGTATATTCGTATATTCGTCGTGTTTAATATTGACTGGAATTTTCCCAGGAAAACTTCAGTGAATGTTAACTTCTATTAGATTTGCATGCTTATATTCGCCGACTGAGGATCTGACTGATTATATTTTTTCTTTCGAGTCAGGATATAAATGTTTCCTTAGTTCGCAATATAACCATATTTTGTGTACTTAGCAGTTTTGTCAAGTGAATTACGTCCTCTTTATTTACGTAACCTACTTTCAGTACTGTTGACAATTGTTGTCGTGTGTGATCTAAAACTTCTTTGTCTACACGTTCGTTTAAGACGACTTGTCTTGTTATATTTTTGTGATGTAAATTCTTTTCTTTCTTTTACTGATTACTGAGTATAAGACTCCTTTATTTACTTTATAAGTGTAAAGTGTTGTCGTATAACTGAAAAATCATTTCATTGTAACTCATTTGATTGTTTTCACTGTCCTTGTCACATGTTCTTGGAACCTGTTTGTTATTGATTAATATATTCATGTACATATTATAGTGAGTTCTATAGTCCTGGTGTATATTATAGACTATTGAAGGTACTCATAAACCTATTATCATGTCTACACTACAGGAATTCATTGATATTGGAAAAAGTTATGGAAAATCAGGAGCGGAACTACAAAGTTTTGCAGATACGAAATATGATGAATATTTATCGCGTCTGGAAAGAATGGAACAGCGCGAAATGACTAAACGAGCTGATGAGCTTAGGAGGTTTGAATTAACCCAAGAGAGGGAATTGAAGGAAAAAGAAATATCCATGAAATTGGAATTAGAACGATCGACTATAGCTCAACGTGATAAAGAATTAGCTCAACAAGAAAAAGACAGAGAATTTGAAAAGGAAAGAATGGCCCAACGAGATAAAGAAATGTCTCAAAAAGATAAAGAAATGGAATTAAGGAGAATGGAACTTATGCAACTGGATCAAGCACATAAAAATGCCATGGAAATGGAAACATTAAAACTTCATGCAGAAAAAGAAAAAGCTTTAGAATTAGCTAAAGTGCAGTCTGAACAGACTAAGACTGCGGCTGGTACAAATATTTTCTATCCTAAGTTAAAAATGCCACATTTTGACCAAACTCGCGATTGTGTTGACTCTTTCATATCTAGATTCATCATCAAGGTCACAGCTCTGAACATACCCAAGGAAAGATGGAGCAGTCTTTTACTTGATTTTTTGACTGGTGACTCACTTAAATGTTTCATGAGTCTTGATGAAAAGAGCAGAAGCGATTTCGATGTCGTAAAAGAGGTATTACTAAGACGTTTCCAGTTAACTGAGTCTGGATTCAGAGATCGTTTTCATGCGGCTAAGCCAAGCAAGGATGCAGATTTTGGTGAATTCATTGCATCTATTAAACATTTCCTTAGCAGATGGATTGATCTGTCTGGTATAAATAAAACATATGAAGGTGTTATAGATCTCATGCTGCGAGATAAAGTGTTATCCGCATGCTGCACTGAATTAGAAGCATTTTTACAAGAAAGACATCCTAATTCCATCGATGAGTATGAAAAACTCGGAAGACAGTATCAGACCGCACATCAGAATAAAGATCTTTACAGATCGACTATTCGAGATCCTATGCCTGTGTGCGCGGCACAACATGATCAGAGACCTCGATCGAAGAGCTTTGATGGACGTTGTCGTTCAGATTATTATCAATCCGACAGAGGTTTTTATAACTTCCGTCGTCATCGCTCTCCTTCGAATTCATATCGACGAGGTTATAGAGGATATTCACCTCATGATCGTGGGTATCACAGAGGCAGGGATTATGATGGTTCACATCAAAAAGGATACTATAAACAGAGATCATCTTATGGTAGAGATGCCAGGAAGGATGACTCTACTGATTTTTATTATAGCAATAAAAAGTCAGTCAATAATAACAAAGGTAATGCCAGATCTCCGTCGAGAGACAAAAATAAACAGAGACATGCAAATAGTTGCAGTGTAAAAAAGGAAAAAGGTAATGATGATAATGATCATGCGAACGCATGTATGGTAATGAATGATACATGTTATGAGTGTCAGTCGAAAAACAGATTAAAGTCTACAATTACACTTGATTGTGGTCATTGTATGCCTACAATGTCGGCATGTGTAAATGTTGGTTATCTTACATTTCATCCCGGAATATTGGATGGTAAGGTAGTGAGAGTTTTGCGTGACACTGGGTCCTCAACGATAGGCATAAAGCACTCGCTTATCGAGCCCTCTGCTTTTACAGGCAAATCAGTTAAGTGTGTCACATTTGGTGGGAATATAGAAACTAGACAGTTAACTGTCTTTATTTTGACATTTGTTTCGTACAAATTAATCCTTAATGATAGGAGTGAAGAATTAACAATTTTTAAATAGGAAGGGACTTTTAAGTCATTGATACTCCTTTTTACACAGGCACTGTCTATGCCTGCGGCTTGAGAGCACCCATAACGGAAATTATAATAGGAAACATACCAGGAGTTAAAGATTGCACTCCGGAGGAGATTGCAATGTGGGTTGAATCTCACCCACAGGTGGCAAATGCTGTTGTAACGAGAGCACAACAGTTAGCTACGGACATGGCTACACCACCTCTTCCTATAATAGATACAATTATGTCTCAAGTTGGCACTGTTTCACCTTCTGTTTTTGCAGAAAAACAGAAGAGTGACCCAACTTTACAAGGATTGTTTAGCCGAGCAGAACAAAAAACGATTAAATACACAAGAGGGGCTAAACAATGGTTCAAGATAAAGAAATCAATACTCACTAGATATTATGATGATGGCAAAACAATTATACATCAAGTGATAGTACCTAAAGAATACAGACCATTGGTCCTACAAACAGGTCATGACTCCCCTATGGCAGGGCATATGGGGATCAAAAGAACATTGTTTCGTGTTACGTCACAATTTTATTGGCCTGGGGTTAATAAAGATACAAAGTTATACTGCAAATCATGTACAACATGCCAAGGTATAGCACGTAAGGGCAGGTTCCATACGGCACCCTTACAGATTACTGACGTGCCTGAGAGACCTTTCAAAAAGATTGCAGTAGATATAGTGGGTCCGTTATCAATTGTTTCAAATAATGGATTTCGTTATATTTTAACTTGCGTAGATCTTTGCACGCGTTGGCCAGAAGCCATACCATTGAAAACCATCACAACTGCATCTGTGTCTGATGCATTATTTTCGATATTTTGTCGAATCGGTTTTCCGGAGGATATATTGTCAGATCAAGGATCACAATTTACTTCCAACATCATGAGGGATTTAGAATCCATGTTATCTGTTCACCACTCGTTTTGTAGTGCGTATAGGCCCCAATCAAACGGTGTGTGCGAGCGCTACAATAGCACTCTAAAACAGATGTTATCTAAGATAACTGAAGAATGCCCTCGTGAATGGGATCGGCTTCTGCCGGCGGCCCTCTTCGCTTTTCGTGAAGTGCCTCACGAAAGCACGGGATGGTCTCCGTTCGAATTGGTTTATGGTTCGAATCCTCGCGGACCATAATCAAAAGAGAATATTAAGATCCTTCAAACCAGGGGAAAAAGTTTGGTTGTTGCTACCTCATAACGATAACAAATTACTGATATCATGGCAAGGTCCATTTGATGTTATCAAACAAGTCACAGATGTTGACTACTCGGTAAACGTTAGAGGTAAAATCAAAACCTTCCATGTCAACATGCTAAAATTAGCAGTTGAAAGACCACAGGAATTAATTCCTGTTATTAACTCTATTGATGATTCTTCACATCATACTGCTTCTTTTGCAGTTGTTCATGAAGAAGATACCACTTCGTCTATCCCTTTACAATTCCAACTACCTTCTTTGCAATCATCGGAATCTTGGAAAGACGTGACTATTTCTTCGTCACTATCTTCGTCACAACAAGATCAAGTTCGGGATATTCTTATTTCTTTCAATGATGTTCTCACCGACCTTCCAGGTCAGACATCGCTTATATCCCATGATATTACTCTTACTGATTATAAACCTATCAAACTTAGACCCTATCCTATATCTTTACACCACAAAGATAGGGTGGAGAAAGAGTTAAAAGAGATGATACGTTTAGGTGTGATATCTCCTTCGGAATCACCATATGCATTCCCAATGGTGATAGTTAAAAAGAAGGATGATTCTTTACGTATTTGTATTTGATTTTAGGCGATTGAACAAAATTACAATCACAGACGGTGAGCCTATGCCTCTTTTAGATGATCTTTTGTCAGAATTATCTAATGCTACTTTCTTTAGCAAACTAGATCTCTCTAAAGGCTACTGGCAAATTCCTCTTGCCGAAAATGCCAAACCTTACACAGCTTTCACAACTCCATTTGGGCTCTACCAATGGAATTATATGTGTTTTGGGTTAGTGAATGCGCCAGCGACGTTTGTGCGCATGATGCGCCGCCTTCTTGGCGATCGTAAAGATGTCATCACGTACATCGATGACATCTGCCTATTTCATGACTCGTGGGAAGACCATATTGATGGTTTAACTTCCCTTCTACATACGTTACGTATGCATGGTTTGACTGTGCGACCTTCAAAGGTCCAAATAGGTTGTCAGGAAATTTCTTTTCTTGGTCACCGCATAGGTAACCACAAACTGTATCCTGACGACAATACAGTCAAAAGAATTCTGGAGATTTCTACCCCTTCAACTAAGAAACAAGTTAGAAGCCTTTTAGGCTTGATAATTTATTACCATAAGTTCATCCCGCATTTCGCACAACTATCTACACCTTTGTCCGCACTGTTGACCAAAGGTAGTCCTAATAAGGTACGTTGGGACAAAGATTGCGAAAGCGCTTTGGTAACAATTAAGAAATTATTTAGTAATGCACCTATTTTGTTATTACCGAATATACGTATTCCATTCATACTTCAATCAGATGCCTCGAGTTACTCCATGGGTGGCTGTTTGCTGCAATGTTACAAGGAAACACTCCATCCATGTTTCTATGTGTCGAGGAAACTGACTCCGGCTGAACAAAAGTATGCGACAGGTGAACGTGAGCTCCTGTCGATGGTCTGGTGCCTGGAGAAGCTGTCAAGATATCTCATCGGCACTCACTTTTACATTATGACAGACCATAGTCCTCTTACTTACATAACAGCTAGAACAATGCGTAACGCTAGAATACACCGATGGTATTTGTTGATTCAAGAATTTTCATTTACGATTCTGCCTATTGCTGGCTCAGACAATAACTTGGCAGATCTTTTATCGCGCAACTTCTCTGAGAAGAAATTGAATTAACTCTTTAGTCACCATGTTGACAAGTGCTATTATTAATGTTATAAAATTTAATGTGTCTACTTAATGATTATGATAGTTATAAGTAGGTAGTACTAATATTGATATGTTCGGGAGACGGGCGTCTTCTCCATCACTATCATCCGTGCCACAACTGTCACGTTTGGAAGTGAGGGGGATGATGTTGAGGATTGTTTCATGCTTACAGACATTTGGATTTGTCGACGATCCGAATGGCTGTATCATGGAACACCTCAATCGAATAGAGATATATCTCCGCGACCGATGTCGATGATTGTTGCATGTGTGCATGCATTTGAGTTTGGCCAACTCGGATTGCTGCACCATGGAACATCGCAATTGAATATATATTAACGACGTAGTATGCATATCACTATGCATGACGCGTATGTCTTTATAACGTCATTCGACTTGTGGGTTTTGACCCGAACGGCAGTGTGTTTCAGAAGTGTGGCCATTGCCACTTATATTGTGTGGTATATCCACTTATTAATTGTGTGGCTGGGAAGCCAATTGAGCAGTGTATTTCTTGAACCAAACGTAAGTCGTCGTATGAATAACGCAGTTTGCATAATTATGGCAGATTAGACTGGCGTGGTATGCCAAAGGAACATTATGTGTAAGACTAGTATAGATGGATATTGTACAGCTAGCGGCAAGCGTAAGCCTAGTGTAACGGATATTAAACGACTAGCAGTAGACGTAAGCCTAGCATAATAAGTGTATTGCAGAACTAGCAGGATAGTTAAGTCTAGTGCAAAAGGCTATTGTATCAACTAGCGATGGGAGTAAGTCTAGTTAGCCTCTGAATTTATGCCAAAGGACATTGGCCGTTAAAAGGAACTGACCTTGAACCAGAACTCTAGATAGAGATTATTGAACATGTGTTTATGAAATAATGAGAACTCTTACAGATCGTACATGAATGTGATGTGACTTTTGTTCCCATGTAGTTGGTGTCTGCTCATGGTATGAAATTACTAATTAAATATTTTGAGTCGTCAAAATCACGGTCTTATCAACTGTCGTATTCGGAGTTGAGTTAAATGCTGTTAATATTCAACTGATCATGACCAGTGATGATTAATGTCTTAACACGCTGCATCTCACACTGCCAATATAATCAATAAGACAAGAGACTAATACAGGTCAGTCAAGGGTCGAATATTTAATATGAAACTTGTTCAGCACATAATGTATCACAAGGGTTAAAGCAGACATTATCGATACCAACGGACAGTATTACGGAATCCTACAAAGGTGATAAGAACCCGAGGGACTTTGACTGTATAAACTGAATACGCATATAATAACTTGGTCATCCTCAAATTCTAGAAGTCATCGAAGCACCCAGAACATACTGGGGTCCCGAGGCCCGTAACAGTTACCACACTGCGCTGGCGATCGGGTGATCCAGGTTCGAGCCCTGGCGAGTACATTTGAAAGAGTGTCGTCGACCAAGGACCGGAATAACCTGAACGGCTTCTGAGCCGACCCAGCTCTAATGGGTACCTCCGAAATCGGCGTGTATCTGCCTGAATGGCGAGAGGACACCTGTCAGTGTACAGGGAAAAAGGGATACTCACGTAAAATCAGTCTCAGGTAAGACGTATTAACCGGAGATTTCGCGTCAAGTAATAGCGGGCGTACGATAAAAAAAAAAAAAAAAAAGGCCGAAAAAAAAGTAAAAGGTAGTCCCATAACAGATACTGCCATAGGGAAGTAAAGTGTTAGAGACTTCACTATACCAGGTCCACCATCAAGAGGTGGGGATAACCAGTTCCCTTCCTCGGTGCCTTTTCCTTCTCTAACTCAAGATCAAAGTCAGATGCCCATTTGCAGCTGGGAAAACAAAAGCGTGACGATACAGTGAATCAAATCGGGCACCTTTGCCGCGAAAGACCAGAGCTCAAACCACTCTGCCAATCGGACGCTAAAGAAACGAGAAGTTATATAAAAAAATACATAGGAACACGGTACATGAAAGACATATTTTCAGAACACTATAATGACTAGAAAGGCAAGGACATGCGACTAAATTCGTACTTACTGCATTTTCTGCAGAAAGAGAGATAATTTTTTTACGATTTTTATTTAAAGAAAACACTGCTACAGCAATTTTTGCTCAAGACAAAGGGAAAGCAGCACAGAGCGCATACAAGGAGAGATAACCCCTTGATCAGTCGGGGAGATTAAGTGTTTGCAGACTCGCAGTTGAGACTGACATTCAACAGTTTCCCTGACAAGATTCCGAAATGAAAACAAATAGTCCATACTAAACATCTCAAGCTTAACGGATGGTGCTTTCAAATACAAACCTTCACAGCTTGCATCAAGATTGGCTTGAAGCGCGTTCCACACCGACAGGTTCATTCTCAGGCAAGGTAAACGTTGATCAGGTGTTTTGTTCTTTTAGGGAATTAGTCCAATATGTGACAGTTTGATCTTCCTAACACACTTGTAAGGACTAGCCAATTTACTCTTGAAAATCTTCTACTGTTTGATCATTTCTCCTTTTCTTCATTTTTTTAAGCTGCCGTAGGCAATCTCTCTCTTCTCAACTTCCAACCATTATGTCCCCTGTCTGTTCTGTAATTGTCTTATTTCCGTGATACGTTGTTTGACAGTACAGTATGTTCCGTCTTCATTGTTATTAATGTTTTTTTCCCAACCTGTGTCTACTGTCACCTTGTTTTCTAATTTCCTTCATTTCAAAACACAGATTTTAAAAAAGCGCTACTGCCTGATTTGTTAAATATTTTTATTTTTAGGTTGGCCTCTGTGGCGAGAAGAATGTTAGAAAGGATCTGGTGAACTTGTGGCAGGGATGACACAGGTCAAGTCAGGTAGTTAACTGCACAGTTCTAGATGGTAGCTGTAGATGACAGCTGTAAAGTAAGTCACCTTCTCGCTAGACCTATCCTATGCTCCAGGGGTGTTAAATAAATACGTGAGTGCAGCTCATAATTATTCCCTACCAATTTTATTTTATAAATATTTTATATTATAAATATGAATTATAAATATATAAACGCCACAAAATTATAACTGGAAATTTAAATAATTCAATAACTTCAGTTATGCATTTTATTGATTAATGTTGTGCAGTAAAATAAAATATCACTTTGGTATATCTTACAAAATTGTACACAATTTACAGAAAAAAGTGAATTATCACTGTGGTTATTGTCATGTTATTGGATTGTGTGTCTTGGTTTTTGTTTTCATGTTAAGTTTTACTTAACTTGCTTGACACGTTGTAGTAGCTGACTTCCCTCGGTCGTTAAAACATTTGGACAATGACGACGCTATGCTTATGCCAGTAACAGTTTTGATCCAATATTAAACAGTGTCACAATTTCCAAAATTGTGTCACGTTTTTTACAATTAGTTGAACCTGCAAAATATGACCCTCTTATGGTATTTGTGGTTTATAACCAAGACGCCCCTCTGGTGCTGACTGGTCACTGTTGATCAGAGTCCTCATTTCGATAACACTATCTTAAGGCTGTGGTTATGTCAGTCAAAATGGGAACGTCGTACAACATTGCAATACGTTTAAAAATTGTTAACATGAATTAAAGACATTTTCCAAACTGAGTCATGATTACTCCCCTAAAGCTCTAAAATGGTCTGTAAGTTTTTATTCCTAGCGTTGGTTAGTCCTAACAAGGACTTCTAGCTGAGCCAAAGCTGTCCAGGATTTAGGCTATATAGAGGTAAAAGTCATCTTCTTTAGGGCACAAATACCACAAGATAATGATTTCCTACTACAACTACATGTATTTGTAGTTGCTGTTCAAATCCCAAAAGAATTACATATCGGGCCATTAACTATAAAGTTATAGCACAATTTCTGTTGTGCAATTCATAATTTATCATGAAGATACTAGTTTACATGGCAATTCCAGATGTGTCTTTGTCCGTGTAATGATAACCTACCACATCACGGTTGTCCTACCCTTTTAGCTATCTATTTGACCCCCATGTTGCAACACATTTACAAGGTTGATAATTTGGAAAAGGCAAATAGACTATAAATTAACTAATCATAAGGCTAATTACGCAAATTTTGTGTGTGTGGGTGTGTGTACATGAACAAAAAATTGTTTTTCTTGATGGTCTGTGTCCTGAATATATACTTTTAAAACTGTCTGGGTTTCTTCCTTGCGTGAGCGCTACATAATGTTGACCATGATCAAAGGCAGCTTCTGACAGAATACATCAACATGATCAAATTATTCTCTCTGTGCTTTGATGATTGCTAAAATAATAGGAAACTGACTGTTACGGGATTGTCTACCATGCTCTGCAGCGGTAGTCCAACAATGGCCAAAGTTGTCAACCTTCGCTCACGATTACTCGTGGTAGAGATACATATAGAAGAATGATGCTCCTATTTCAGGGAGCCTCACAGGAATTTTAAGAAAGTAGAAAACTATGCGGCATTGGAAGAACAGTAGAAAAGGCAGACACGCGTTCAAACTGCTGAAAGAACCAACAAGGACGTGCCAAGTCAGAGAAGAATTAAAGATACCATCAAACAAAAAACTGTGGCGTCTCCGTCTCGGTGCAGCATACTTTATGATAGAGGAACCACGCTGCCAAGATGTCAGGAAGAGAATGACATAGACCACTACCTGATCCACTGTAAAAAGTACGAACAACAAAGGCTTGAATTAAAAACTTACTATAGAAATCACAATATAGACATGACAGGTGATAAGGTTTTAAGTATAGATGCCCCAGGAGATGCCCAATCAATACTTAAAAGATATATACATAAAACAAAGGAAAACGTATAAGGTTAGTACTTCAGAAAAGACTTTCAACCAAATAGAAATTAAGCCACAAGAACTAAAAAATCATTAAAAAAAACAAGTGAAAAAAAAAAAAAAAAAAAAAAAAAAAAAACTTACTTCAACTTACTAACTACTCATAGGGCAAGGAAAGACAACGAGGTTCAAAAAATACAAAAACAACAACTCAAAAAAAAGGACGGAAGAAGAAGAAACAATATATATATATATATATATATATATATATATATATATATATATATATATATATATATATATATATATATATATATATATATATATATATATATATATATATATATATATATATATATATATATAATATATAATTCTATAATAAAACTATTATAAAATCTCCGGTCCAAAATATGTAATTAGATTTTGTTAAAACTATCTGTACATAGTCGCATTTTTAATGAAAACATAAACTGATGTGATTATGTGGATCTAGTAAAACTATCAGTGTCTACAACAGTCATTCACCAGTTTCCACATGTCAAACTAGGTAAATAGTTCAATTCGAAGGGAGTATGTTTTGCTAAGTGTTGCAACTCTAACGGAATATTTGTTGCTAAATAGTGGAATTCTAACGGAATATAAAATTCAACGGAGTATGTGTTAAAAATCCACGCTACTGATTCTTTTCAATAAACCGGTAAGTAAACTAGTTTTCTTCTTTTTGTTTTGTTAGTTGAAATACAAATAATAGTACAAATATGTGCTGCTGTATTTGCATCTAATTTTATTTCAAATTATTAGCTAACCTAAACGAAAATGCAAATTGGGTCTGAAACTCGCGATTGGGTCCATTTTCCTGCAATACGGGTACCGGTACGGCCGACAATGGCGGCCAAATTTTAGTTGGCGTAACTCTCTATGAATCTAGGGCACTAATCTTAACTACTGCCTATGATAAAAAAAATTTTATTATTACAAAAAAGTTCTTTGTATTTTTAACAGAACGTTAAAGTTAAAACAAACAAACAAGCAAACATGAAACGCTACTGTGTGGCTCTTTTATTATTAAAGCTATATTATTTAAGCCCCTTGTAGCTTCTGGCGGCGAGGGGGGGGGGGGGGGGGGGGTCTCGTAAAACAAAGATAGAACAGGACTACTAATGAGGAAGAGAAAATTCAGCTTTTCTGGAATGAGTCAAGCCTAGGTTTGAGCACTTCTAATTTTTATTGAAGCTTTGACTACATCTTCCACTGTTTATGTGTAGAACAAAGACATTTGAATTTATGTGTAGATCAAAGACATTTGAATTTATGTGTAGATCAAAGACATTTGAATTTATGTGTAGATCAAAGACATTTGAATTTATGTGTAGATCAAAGACATTTGAATGCATTAAAGAGGAAGAATAAGTTGAAGGAAAAGGAGGAAAAGAAACCTAAAGAAAATAGTATCCAGAGGAATCTTTGTTTTTTTTTGGTCACACTAAGCGAAAACTTCCTGAGACATCAGGTCTGCTTGGTTCGGCTAAGACAACTCTGATATTGTTTGCGTGCGTTGCGTCTGGAAGCGAGGTGAACTGTCTTGTCCGGCGTGGGGTGAGCTCACTCGAGGGTTGTATGGGCAGGGGGTGTACGGACTTGGGTAGGGGTCACATAATGTGACTAATGACATTATCAAAAATGAGTTAAGATTGAGCACTTTTTGTTTGACATAAATGCTATTCGACCAGAGGTTAGGAAAATGAGGTCAAAGAAGCGCACGGGTAAACATTATAAACTGTCCATCATTAAGTGTGACAGTTTATTCTTACGCCTGTTTTTATAGTTATTAATTTATGTGCGTTTCTTGTTTGTTTATTTTTATAGAGCTTTCTTCTATAAGTTAGAACCAAAAAGTAGGGACCGCAGAAGCTGGCAAATTTAAAATCAATTTTCACAGAAACAACCCCCCCCCCCCACAGAGCATATGCGGGCTGTATGCGGGTTTCATGCAAGTGGACCACCTGCAGTGGTGGCTCCATGTTCCATGAGGACAGGAGATGACAATGATGATGATGATGATGATGACGATGATGAGGATGATGATGATGATGATGATGATGATGATGATGATGATGATGATGATGATGATGATGATGATGATGATGATGATGATGGTGATGATGATGAACAGTAACTGATTCTGTGTAGTACCTGGAAGACTCTTAGAAAAAGGGTTCTCAACATTTTTCGCTCACCCCTACCCCGTTCTTTCTGAGCCTTATTTACCTCTGTGACCTCCCTCGTAGTTATTGTTAGCTGGAAAAAAGGTACTTTACCATCTAACTGTGGTCCCCTAGAAATATGGCCTGGCCTCCGGTGGTCGTATGGCCCATGTTGAGAACTACTGTTTTAGAAAACACAGAAAGATTCGAGCTACTGTCCCATCATACATATCAAAAGAGGCAACTGTTGAGGGTCGCTCCATTGTTGCACCATGAAGCACCCCTCACTGGTAGTATGAAACGTACAGCGCAGACTATATGACGCCACAACACATAGTGACAAGAAGAATTCGTTGTGTAGCCTATGGGCTTGACGGCAGTGTTTAAAGATATGTGGTAAACCCACACTAATAAAGTGTAGTTGTAGAAGAGATTTAAAAGGCTTTGGAAAAGCTGTAGTTGAAGTGTTTAACTAAAGTGAATTTATATTCACCGCAGTGTAACATAATTACAAGTGCCTGCCAATTGAACGCTTTAGTAATAAAAAAGCAATTTAAGGACTCTGTGGTGAACTTCTAAATACAATATCTAAATTAGAATATAACAGTCTAGTGCATAAAGTCAAAGATAGGATAGTACTACAAATTTTCGGCGAGAATTGTAGTCGTCGCCTACGCCTTCAGCGTATTATTTGATAACGCTTTGGCCGAACCAAAAAGGGTACCCTATTTTTCAAATTCGTCCTTGAGACAAACGTACCACTTTTCCAAGTTCAATGAAGTATTTGCCTAAAATACATTGGGGAAGGGAGGAGAACGGATAGATAACCCAACGCAAATCACGTCTCACATTGTTTCTAAAAATAAAACTAACTTGCTAGCCTTGCCTTAGGCGGTTTTCAAATTACGATGTAAACGTTGGAAAATGTGGACACTACGGTCAGGAAAACACGCTTAGCTCTTGTTGCGAATGACGTAATTCTCGTGTATTACGAGGGACTCTCGTATTTAGCTTGAAAGTACATGGAAAAAGAATTGAACAGGAGGTAGTTTAAAAATAAACAACTAACATAGAAAAAAAGATAGAATTTTGAACCAAGCCACTTAGCCCCATAAAAATCATATATTCGTGTACCTGAAGACTTGTTAACCAAGAATATGTTGTTAGTTATCTAAATAGTCCATTAAATAATCAACTATTGGTAATAATACATAGAGAATCGGAGATACTGTCAGGTCAAGTCATGTCTTCTTAGATTGGATAGCATATTTTTGGGGGAAAAAAATTAGGTGAAAGAAAGGCTAAGATAGTAAGATGAAGGGGATTGGGTGAAATTTGAAGGAAGCTGAAATATTATTGGCTAACCTAAATATACAAATCTAGTTGGTAATAGTAACACATAGAGGTTTGAGATATTTTTTTAAAAATAAAGTTTCATTCAAAAAAAGAGATGCTTGGTCTCATTGGCCAAAGCTTTTTATATGATAGGAAAAGTAGGCTGCTCGCTGCCATTTTTTCAAAATATTCTGAGGAACAAGCAGCGATGAGCAGACGTGTGCTTTGTTTTAAACTAAATAACAACAGAAAGCAGTCTAAACAGAGGCAGTGATGAAAGTGTGCCATATTCTATTGCCTAATTCATCGTTACTTGTTTATAATTCTTTGATATGTGGTAAGATTGATTTTGTTGACTTTTTAATTAAACAGGGTTGTGTGAAAAAAGAAAAGGCCATGTAAAAGATTGTAATTAAATGGTTCCATGGCAGACTTAGGAATAGCCTAGATGTTGATCCATCATATAAGGGACTATCTAAGAAGTTTAAAACTACAGGACTATATATATGATGGTCATACAGGAACATTACACCTATCTTATTGCATGGAAAAGATTACTGCAGGAACGAGAGGCGTAGCATCCATTAGGGAAGAGAAAAGAATACTGGTACGAATTGTTCCATCAAACTAAAGTGGAGAAGCAGGGTTGTCAGAGAGAGCTGACCATGTTCTTTTGTATTGAATGTATGTTTACATGTAAATTAGGAGGAATTAGTTTGATATTAAGACAGAACCATAACTTGCATCGACAGGGATTCCTGCTGGCACTTGTCTGGTGCTGGTACTCGATGATAGAGAAATTCAGCACGATTTCTAAGAGTCTCTAGTACCTGCTGGTATTAAAGAAGTTCAAGACCAGAGGAGACTGAAGTGTTTGGCCAAACCAACTACAACTGCTGTGATTCCAGGATCCAGATAAGTGCAATATCTGGCCTGGGACAACTTATCACGATTAAAGAAAAATCTCCTGTATAGACAAAAACGTTCCTCCAAAAGACTAACATAAACAGTTCTAGTGAAACAAAAGAACAAAGGGATGATGATAATCCCCAACCTGCCTTTTTGTACCAGTAGTAAATAGAGTAATTAACATCAACTTGAAAATTTGTAACAATGTACTATGGACATATTGTCTGTTGTATGTAAATATCTTTATATATATTTGTAAATATATCTATCCATCTAAATTGATTCTCATTAAACTGTAGTCCTGACCAAAACAACTTTAGGCTCAGGACCAATAAAGTTTAACAAAAGAAATTTTAAATATAAAATTTAACAGCTGGCGTTAGTTGATTTTATCATTGTAATTAGTATATGTTTGTATATGTTTTGTATTGAGAATCTTTAACAACACTCTTACAATACCCTAGACACTTTATGTAGCTTTCAGTCACGCTAGTCAATAAAGAATATAACTTAGAGTGAGATCGTAGGTTGGTAACAAGAAAGGTACTCTGTAACACAGTTGTCCATTACTTACCTCAGAGACCTTCACAGTTGATCTCACTCAAGTACAACTATACGCACACAATTCTTCTTAACATCAAAACCCACCACAGACTTAGTCGTCCAAGATGGAATAATTGGGAAAATAATAATATGGCAGATGATCCTGGCTTGGAAAGCCAAAGGAAAAATACAATATAAATACAAGATTCAAATGTGAATCAAGTCATATCGAAGAGAGATATACAGACGCGGATTAGTAAATCTGATGTAGAGTTTTCCATGAAGGAATAATTGTGTAAAGATGTATAGTCATTATGAGTTCTAGGAACAAGGTCAAGAATAAAACCTAAGTTCTTCGTTTAGCCAGAATAGAAGCAAATTTGAACAGTGAACGAATCATATTATTATGTTACACATGAACTGTTTGTGAACGTGATTATTAAATATGTATCAGTTGTTTACGACCGTGCTTGTTTCAGTTAATAACATTCGTTGGAGTCTAACCGTTGGAATGTCTTTGAAATGTCATTCAAATCTACATGTTGTCACCGTCTTCAAAATACAGAGTAGATACATTTGAACACGCAACTAGATCAAACATAATATTAATATAATAGAATACAAAACTCTCAACAATAATGAAGCAAGATAAAGTAAACAACGACTATGATGAAAATAACATAACTTTAATTCAAGATGAACATGAATCCACGCAGGGGGCCATGCATCGGTCACTATGTCAGTACCAATTCTGACTCATGCCAAAGATAGAAGTCTTCTTCTTCTTCTTCTTTGATCCTTAGCCGCCGATCGTCAAAGCAGTCAGTGGCCATCACGCCTAGTGGCGTCTTGTAGGGCAACAACAAACTGATTCCACTTTGCTCGGTCTGTGGCCATCCTTCGTACAGTGCCCCAACTCTGGTTCATTCTTTGCATCTCACTCTCCACAGTCCTCTGCCAGGTTGTTTTTGGTTGGCCTCTCTTTCGTTTTCCTTCAGGGGCCCAAAGCATAGCTGTTCTTGTGATGGCATCGGGGTCTGTTTATTCATTGTTGTTTCCGCAACTTCAATTTTTTTTTTTTTACATAGACAGGGGTGTCAGCCCTATGCTGACATAGAAGTCTACAACGTCATTAATCCTGACGATAGCAACAAAACCACCTAACAGCAACTAATATGAGGTTGTGCATGAGGCGAACAACATCATCATATAAAACAAACTGCTACAGAAACCAGTTACAAGAGCCAATGAATGATGTGAAGCAGGCTGTAAAAATGCGCATAAATAATAATAATAATAATAATCAACAATAATGTGTTTACTGAGCCTGCGCGGATTTGAAACCGTATCACCTGACGTCAAAGAATCTCGCAACCGCATAGCATGGACCAAGCCAGCTTAAGATGTCTCCGGTGAATATCTCACTGCTCTCAGTTGACAAATATTCATTCACAGTAATGATAACTGTATAACGCTAAACCTATGTTCCAGTTTTGACATATGGACGCGAGTCATGCAATGACTGCACCAACAAAAGCCAGCATCTAACCTCAGAAATGAGGTATCTGATGAAGGTGGTTGAAGTAACAAGAAGAGACATGGTCCGCAAGCAGACGATACGCCAGGGCCCTCAAAACCAAACCCCTGCAAGCCTAAGTGGGACAGTCCCAATTACGATGGTTTGGTCATGTCTGCAGAATGGAAGAAGATCGGCTACCACGACAAATATTGGAAACTAAGAGCCAGGCATCCGGACTTCCTGGACGACCCAGAGCTCGATGAGGGACCACATTAGACAATCCCTGAAGGACCGAGGACTAGATTTGAACCAGGCCAGGAGAAAGACAGAAGACAGGATAGTATGGCGTTCTCTTTGGCAAATCTCTACACCCCTGGATAGAAGAGGACCGACTAAGTAAGTAAGTAATTTGTCATGGCTGGGTATGAAGAATCTTGGTGCGGAGCTACATGTTCCGTGGCAATTTTTTTTTCGCGTGCCACCTTTGGCACGCGTACCAAAGGTATGCCAAAGGCTCACCACCCATGTCCTACTAAGACGTATTTACAATTTTTTGTTGGAACCCACCGTTATACCACAGTCATCCTCATTCACTTATACCCTACTCAGACCAAATTAGAACACTGTCTCTCTTAATAACATCCTTATCCCAGACACGATTAGATCTTCTCTCCTGCAAAGTCTAAGACTTGACGTTGAGAACTGTTACCATTGGCGTTTTCACAAATGTCAGGGGTCAATTCTTAGGGCTATCCTTAGCTCAAGTATTTGGTCAGACAGTATTTATCGAGTGATTATGACGTCAAAACAGGAGTAATACTCTCCAAACCACTATCACCAAATATTCCCCTGAGCAGATGTTTGCTAGACTATGACGTCATTGGCCCAGGTCGACTCAGTGACACTCATACTAAATCCTCCACAAATAATATTTTATAAAAAAAAAATGAAGTCATTTTATTCACCTAAATATGACTTATTTAGTCTCGTGTAATTCTCGTTGGTCTCTGAAGAGGAAAAGAAAAAATAGGCCTGTGCACCATCAGGCACGGTGTACAAAGCCACTAATATGAGATTATACACGAGACCGGCAACCTTATCATGTACAACACATTGTTACACGAACCACTGCTGTTAGAGCTCGTGAATGTTTTGATGCAAACACTAAAACGGGACCAGCTACAGAGGTATCTTCATACTCCGTAATGGGCGGAAAAGAAAATGATGATGATGGGTTTTTTTAACATTTTCTGGGAATAAATGAAAGAAAAGGTTTTTACATACGTATATTAGCATCATGTACCTTTTCGCTTCTTATGGAGCATGGAACACCTTCTCTGTAGCTACTCCCCCTTTTTTGCAGGAAGCATGCACAAATCATTCACATGCACTTTCATCGGTGGTTTCTGTGGACATTTCTTGATCATGATGAGGTTACGAACCTCACACACAACTTCATGTTTCGTAGCCTTATACGACATGTCTGAGGCAACTTTAACCTATTCTTTCTTTAACTCTTCATAAACCACCGAGAACGTACAAACCACTGGGAACGTGCGCCATTCATGCATTATCACCGGAAAATAGGGCACATGATACACCAAGATACGGAGGAATCGAATGACTAGCCGAAGCTTTACGAGAAACGAAACGGCCATTTATAAATACCACAAAAATTGCCAGGAATGACGCTGGAATGTGACCCCAACGCTTAGAGGCATGAATGGATGGGCCGAGTAAGTTAAAAGGAATGCTGGTGTGGATATCCCCAACTTCTAGGTCAAACTTGGATCCTTTTTTTTTGTCTTCTTCATTTATATTTTGCCTTCTGGTGATAATAAATGAATGAAGTATTAGACTGTTTAATTAATGCAAGATAAAGAAACATATGTTCACTTAGAGTAAATTAGTGAAATCTATGTTCACTTACGGCAAGACTGAGAAACACATGTTCACTTAGCACAAGATAGAAAAACATATGTTCACTTAGTACAAGATAGACAAACATATGTTCACTTAGTACAAGATAGACAAACATATGTTCACTTTGCACAAGATAGACAAACATATGTTCACTTAGTACAAGATAGACAAACATATGTTCACTTAGTACAAGATAGACAAACATATGTTCACTTAGAACAAGATAGAGAAACATATGTTCACTTAGAACAAGATAAACAAATGTTCACTTAGAACAAGATAAATAAACACGTGTTCACTTAGTACTAAATAGACAAACATATGTTCACTTCGTACAATATAGAGAAACGTTTGTTCCCTTAGAACAAGATAGAGAAACAAATGTTCACGTAGCACAAGACAGAGAAACAAATATTCACTTAGAAAAAAGATGGAGGAAGATATATTCACTTAGAACAAGATAGGGAAACATACGTTCACTTATAACAAGATAGAGGAATATATGTTCACTTAGAACAAGGTAGAGAAACATATGTTCACTTTGAACAAAATAGAGAAACATGTGTTCACATAGAACAAGATAGAGAAACAAATGTTCACTTAGAAAGAGATAGAGAAACAAATGTTCGCTTAGAACAAGATAGAGGAATATATGTTCACTTAGAACACGGTAGAGAAACGTATGTTCACTATGAACAAACTAGAGAAACATGTTTTCACGTAGAACAAGATAGAGAGACAAATGTTCACTTAGAACGAGATAGAGAAACAAATGTTCACTTATATATATATATACACAGAGAAACATATGTTCACTTAAAGCAGGATTCAGAAACATATAGTCACCGCTAATAATGTAAGAAATATTAAGTGACTTTGCTGAATCTATTTAAAAAAAATCTCCACGCTGATATCTGAAATACAGGACCTTGGCGGTCATGGCTAGAAAATAAACAGTACAATTTCAACGGTTTTCTTCAGATAATATCGTAATTCTCTCTCCCACCATCTCCTGGCTAATCTACCGGTAGCTGACCTCAGATTCCTATCCACCTTCAACTTGGGACCTTAATTTCATTGAAATGGAACAGATACTCACTGACCGATCGAAAATATCGCTTCCCACAACGGAAATAATGTGTAACCTTCTTCTTCTTCATCTTCCTCGTTCGCCCTGAAAAGGATGGTGGTTGTGTTGTGTCTGTTTACGCCGTAGCTGTGATATCTGCACCTTTCGGTCGACACATCCGACTTCAGCACGGCATTTTTTAGGGACCGGGTTTACCTTCCCATTGCGATCCGCACTCGCTCAGCCAGACTGCACAGCTGCAGACTGTTTCCAGGACCACCACGTGGAGGTGGAGTGCGGTCTTGACCAGCTCTGGTTCGCTGGTCCTGATGCAAGCAGTACAGCTATGGGTCGCTGACTGCATTCACTATTGCTATGTCTCTGTGTTCTGAGTGCCTGACACGTCTATTAACCTTGATGGTTTGCAAAGGGCTACTTATTTGGTTGTAAAGTTACATTAAAGACAATGATCATTAGCGGAGAAAGGCTATTATTTTATTTTCTTGAAAGTGCCCTCAATTTTATATATATATATATTGCTGATTCTTATAGCTTCTGTTTGTTGCCAAAACATGTTCTTTATTATTCTCATGCTCTTACATAGATGTTAATGCTTTCTAACATTTTGTTAATTTACTAGTGAATCGCTGTGTCAAGTACCTTAGTGTAGTCTATTAAGCAACAAAATATAGATCATATTCTTTTAGTCTTGCTTAGTTTTCAGGCTTGCATTTGTCATTTCTTACATTTCAAGTGCATGAATTTCTTCTTTGCAGCCCCCTTTGCAATAATATGCTTGACATTATCTGCAATTTCGGAAAATGTCCCCTTTACCATGCTGCAAACACTCATCTTTACAGCAACTTCATTGCATTCCAGAGCATGATAAATGTGTGCATGCCTTGTATAAAGGAACCCGTTGCACGCCCATTGAGGCATATTGGGAATATGGTGTTAGGCCCATATTATCTTGACCGTCGGCACACTAGGGGTGATATGGTCGGCATCACGCCGGCCGCCTTAACCTTCCCAGAGTTGCTCTGGTACCCATTTGGGGCTGGGTCGACCCAGGAGCCGTTTGTGGCCTAAAAAATTCCCACCTCATCTCGGGATCGAACCATAGACCACTGCGCTAGGAAGCCAGTGCACTAACCACTATGCTACCGCGGCTCCCTTTGTATACATTAAACAAACCAATATCTTATGTTTCAGGCCCAGATGTAGAGTACAAAGCATAAATATAAAAGTTTATACATAAGGAGAATTTACTTTCTAAAGTCAATTACTTTATAATATACAACAATATTAATATTACCAATGTAAAATTTTAAATAATTTTTATACAGTTTTATATTCCTAAATTATGTGCTTGATTATTAAAAGTTGCATGGTAAAGTAAGAAAATTCTGGATTAAAATTTAAGTATATTAATTAGCTTTATAATAAGTTGCTAATTTCCCTTCAAATTGAAAAATTATTTCCATTAGCGCTCAACGCTTTTGTCATAATTACGAATCCGCCGTATTCAATTTTTTGTTTTCCTGATTTTTCTAGGTGATCATATATTAAGACCTATCAGCATGCCAAATTTCAGACTTCTAGGTCGTTTAGAAATGGTCAAACAATTTCGTGCAGACAGACAGAAAGACGGAATCGCAAAACAGGCTTTCATTTTATAATATAGATCTACAGACAGGCAGACAGATAGGTAGATAGAAGCTGAAATGAAAAATGATGATGATTGTGTTATTGAAATTGCAAATCAGCCTTTCTCAACCTTTTTATACTGGAGGAACCCTTGAAATAATTTTCAGGTTACAGGGAACCCCTGAAAAAAAAAATATTTACAGCTCATGGTACGTTAGCATGATCAATAAGTTGTAAATATAATAATCAAAAAAAAATAATGTCAATTTTCTTTTGAGTGCAGAATGATTTATTTGTTTATTTTTTGTGGATCAGTTTATTTTGGCCACCATATTAGCCTTCTCTTTTTGTGCGGTTCTCCCCTCCCCACAAAGGATATCAACTCTAATGCAAGTCAATAGTGTAGCTAGATGAAAGTTCAGTGTGTCCTGTTTTTTTTAATTTCTTACTTGATATTTTATTTTAACTTTATCCAAGGAGGCCTAAAAGTCTTATAAAAAATGTCTGCTCTACAAGATGCTAATGAAATATGGTATGTACAAGAGTGGACTAAATCATAATCCGCACTGTCATACGGGGTCGCATGGTCACTGCCCTCCACTGCGAGCGTTAACATCGCCCGGGGTGAAGAGTTAAAAAAAAAACAACGTTTATTTATTTATTTTTTTTTAAATCAAGATCTCCCACGGAACCCCGAGCGACGTTTCGTGGAATTCCCGGTTGAGAAACCCTGTTGTAAATAAACATGTGTGTATTTCTACAGTACATTATTTTCGTATATTCAATAATAATGAACTGTTTTCTGTAGCTAAAAGAAAAGTGTGATAAATTGTTTTGTTTTTAAAATTTTCCGTGTACCTGTTGAATCCTTTTAATTTATTAACTGAATCCTTTTCGGATATACTCTGGAGTACGCTTGCCACAACTTAGGTGAAAAACTGATCTACCTTATCGAATATAGTAAATACGATACATCTTTACCAGACTACACGCACGCACATATGTGATCACAAACAAAGGAGCGTACACACCCACACAAACACACGCACGTGCGCACATCACTACACCTGAACGACCATTTTATAACACTCTCGGTACAACCGTTACTTTTTTTTCAGACTTTGAAACGTTTTGTTTTGGTGACTTAAACAAAAGAACTTTACACTTTAGGCCGTCTGAAGATGAGGCTGTAGAAAAGTATTTGAGGCGGAAATTATTACTGGAAATGGAGGTAGCTGGAGAGTATGGGTAGAGAATATTGGGCGGAGCTAAACCGGGACTACTTTCGGTGGGATAGTCACGTGACTGACTGATCTGACTGCAGCGCCCTCTCTTTTCTCCAGCCACTTCCGGGGAAAGAGATGCCTGAACGGCGTTATCTCCCATTTTAAAAGGGCAATGTCTTTTGCGTAGGATAAGATGTCTAGCTGGTTCTTTATTTTACTGACATTCTCTCTCTCTCTCTCTCTCTCTCTCTCTCTCTCTCTCTCTCTCTCTCTCTCTCTCTCTCTCTCTGACTTATTCTCACAATGCTGTTTGATCAAATCTATATAGTCAATGATTGCGGTAATAATACATAACAGGACGGTTTATAACAGGACGGTCTAAGGAGTATGTAGGGCCGAAACACTGCTTCTGATGATCAGATTGCTTCCTGTTGTATCGCTCTGTAAAGAGTTTCCTATCATCATCAATTAAAAAATAGGAGAAAAGTGTTTGCATATCTCGTAAATATGTCAAATTAATAAAAGACAAGGCTAAAGAATGGAAAACGAAGGCTGGTACGTTGTGAAGGAGATAATGAGTTAATAAAAGAAATTAGGAAGATGTACTGTAAATTTCTGCAACCGTTTTAATGGGCTAAATGGTGCTGGTCGCAAATATATACCATTTTATGGTCGTTACTTCGTAAATGAAAAACAGTACAAGCAATTTCTTTGTCTCTAACTAACATTTCTCTCTCTCTCCCCCCCTCTCTCTCTCTCTCTCTCTCTCGTTATATATATATATATATGCGAACATATTCACACATGCTTTTTTTTATTTTTTGGTGTGAAGAACAGAAAAATCGAAAAAGATACATTGTAAGAGAGAATATATATATATATATATATATATATATATATATATATATATATATATATATATATATATATATATATATATATATATATATATATATATATATATATATATATATATATATATATATATATATATATATATATATATATATATATATATATATATATATACTGTCTTCATATATATGTATATATATAAAGATCTCATTAATTAACCCGATGTGTTTCGGTCCTCTCATGTTTTATTTTTCTAACATACACTTCACAGAAAAACAACTTAAAGAAATTGAAGATGAAATTGTACAACACGTTAGAACATGGTTAGTGCTAAATGAATCATCCACAAGGAGCTATTTCTTCTGTCCCAGGTCGAAGGGTGGCCTTGGCATACCAAACCCCTTCATATTATACCACTCTCGACATATTTCATTCCTTGTCAGTATGCTCAATTGTGATGATAGTCTTGTAAAAACTGCAGCGATAAACTCGTTAGATAGACATATGAAAAAACGTAAAATAGACCAAGTAGATGATGATAGGAATAACTTTGCAAGTTACGAGTTAAATGAAACAAACCATCTAGCTAAAAGATCGAAGGTGAATTGGCCAAAATCATTTTGGGTAGAACTGAATGAAGAATGCGCGCGTGAAGGAGTGAGTGTGAAAGTGGATGACAGTGGCCATTACACTGTACATTTAGATGTAGATGAAGATGTGAGTCTAACATACAAGTCAGCAAATGCTTTTTATTCTGGATTTAAATCACATAAACTTAACCTAATTCTAAGTGAACTAAAAAGTAAATCATCACAAGGGAGAATAGTGCGCGAAATGAAATGTGTAAACCATTCATTGTCATCTAGTTTTCTATCTAATGTTAAATTAAGTGATAAAATACTTTCATTTGCTGTGAGATCGAGGTTACAGTTGCTGGAATGCGAAAGTCTTTTACATCTATATTACCCACAGACATACACGAAAATGTGCAAAATATGTAACCACCCA
>JAMPIV010005122.1:552500-620000 GCA_024509875.1 Oreohelix idahoensis | reverse complement strand
TCATCTGTCTTCATCTGTCTTCATCTGCCTTCATCTGTCTTCATCTGTCTTCATCTGTCTTCATCATCTGTCTTCATCTGTCTTCATATGTCTTCATCTGTCTTCATCATCTGTCTTCATCTGTCTTCATCATCTGTCTTTATCTGTCTTCATCTGTCTTCATCTGTCTTCATCATCTGTCTTCATCTGTCTTCATAATCTGTCTTCATCTGTCTTCATCTGTCAAAAACGCGCAATGCGCCTTGTTGCTGATAAACACCAATCACATTGTATAGATTTATATAATTATCTTCAAATATTACCCCTCAGGAAGCGCTTCCTCTTTAACAAAGGGAAATTTATTCACAAAATCCTGTCACAGAATGCTCCAAAGTATCTTTGGCCGCTTTTAAAATACAATGACAGACGTAGTCAGCGCTTAAACAAATTACAGGTACCCAAGCCCAGGCTTGACCTATTTAAAACTAGTTTGGCTTACTCAGCTGCTCATCTTTGGAACAATCTTCCCAATGACCTGAAAAACACGCACAGTCCTTACTCATACAATCGTATACTGTTCAAATACTTTATGAGTGCTGATTATACGCCACCCTAACTGATTGTGTTGTACTTTTATCTAATATACTGTATGGAGGCTCTGATGATCTAGTTTTCATTACAATATACTTATTCTTAATATTATATTCTTAAGAACTTATATTCTTAATTTTATGATCAGGTACTGTTAATGTATGCTGTTATACTTCCTTGTAATGTTGCACTGCCCTTAAATTAATACTTTCAGTACGCTGGAGAATGTTTGAGTAACAGTAATAAAAGATGAGCAAGAGGATGGAAGAATGCAAGAGGGGACTGTGTCCGATTTTCAATCCTTGGCAAATTAATTGCTTTCGTATATGTCTATCTAACTATCTACCTAGTCTGATTCTGGTCTTGAGTTTGGGACGCAAAGGAAATGGAAAGGAAAATGGAAAGTAACTGTTTACCCACCTCATCTTGATGAACCTAAAAAAAAAAAAAAAAAAAAAAAGTCCCTGAGTCATTCAGTTGAACACCGTATGAACATTTTACAAGTTCTCATAACATACCTCTGAATATGTCTCAAATCACTAATTTACAGTACGAAGAATTCGATTTTTATGTTTTTTATTTATTTATTTTTTTTTTTAAATTTATTTATTTTATTTATTTATTTATTTATTTATTTTTCAAATTCATTATTATTATTAATTTTTTTTTTTTTTTTTTTTTTTTTATTATTTTTATTTTATTTTAAAAACACTTTAATTATGATGATTATTGCAAATGTAATATTACTTTTATAATGATGAATGCCTTAATAATGCTTAAAGTAAATGTGAGGATGAAAGGATATTAGTATACATGATGAGAGAGAGAGGAAGGGCAGAATGTCAGACGGGCCTGCGTGCCCAAATCTTAACTCTTTGAAAATAAAGTTCGTTCGTTCGTTCGTTCTATCTATCTATCTATCTATCTATCTATCTATCTATCTATCTATCTATCTATCTATCTATCTATCTATCTATCTATCTATCTATCTATCTATCTATCTATCTATCTATCTATCTATCTATCTATCTATCTATCTATATCTCCCTCTCTGATAATGTTTGTACTTTTCAACATATGTTATGTCATGCTTATAAGTAATTAATGTTAATATGAGTGTGCTATATTATTATTTTACTTTACAACGTTGAATTCCTTGAATTTGATATGTAAAATGCATATGAGAATAAATGAATTCAGTATGAAAGGTGAGAGAAAGGAAGGGCAGAATGTCAGACGGGCCTGCGTGCCCAATTCTCAACCCTTTGAAAATAAAGTTCGTTCGTTCGTTCGTTCGTTGTCTTCATCTGTCTTCATCTGTCTTCATCTGTCTTCAGGTACAACCTGCATCTTTTATCGATGCTATCATTGTCAGTCGTTATTTGTTTTTCTTTTTTACAGACAGAACAAAGGACAAAGTCGGACGGAAATAGGTGAAGACATATGTGGACGAACGTGTATTTATAGCTTAGGTTTTTGCAAGTTGAGATGTCATACAGGAGCTATTTTCCGTTTACATCCGTCGTCTGCTGTTCAACGTCAAAATAGCCCCGCACTTGGCGGAATTCCTTTTGTCCTTTCTGCGGAAGTGTCCTAAGCCGGAAAAAAGCCAATGTACACTTTATATTCACAAATATGTAGTTTTTAATAATGGAAAACGTGTTCGTTCTTTCCCTGTTTATGTTGCGAAGCTGTCACGAAACAGTTTCTTGCTGGTTTCCTAAATTCCTTCCTGTCCATGTTTTCGTTGCCTAATTTCTTTTCTCTTCCTCTCTTTTCTCCTGCATCAGCATTAATTTGAGTTTGTTTCTTAGTCTCCTTCTCCTTCGTCCATGTTTTCGTTGCCTAATTTCTTTTCTCTTCCTTCCTTGCCACACTCTGTTCTTCTTCTTCCAGTCACTAGAACCATCATCATCATCAACAGCACCATCATAATCACAACCATCTTCATCGCCACTATCATCATTATAAGCATAATCCTCATCATCTTCAACAAGCACAACATTAACAACAACATCATCCATCATCATCATCGTTATCAGTATTAAACAAGGCTGTCTCGTCGACCGTTTTGTCGACTGTTCAGCATCAAAACATCTAGGCATCCTTGCATAGTTCTTACAGCAGGTTTGTCTCCGTTAATGTCATATTGCGTTTGTTTTTTTTTCATCTTTGCTTCTATCTTTCAGGTGGTAATAGTTGAATAACAATAAATCCTCTCTGTCCTAATATTCAATCATTCATTTCCTGTTGACACCTTACGAAGCGTGGAGCCACTAGTGCAGCTTCAGGAAGTCTGCATCAAAGCATTCTTGTGCTCTCTCAGTTGGTGGTTTCTACAGCAATTTCTTATGCTTGATGGGATTGCCAGCCACATGGACAACTTCGTATAAGATTACTCTTACGACCTGCCTATTGAAAGAGTCATATTCTTTCTCTCAGTACATACCCGCATTATATGTCTTCCCTGAGGAGAGAAAGACAAAGTAAGCTCGCCGCTCCCACCAAGCATGTCGTAAGCATGACTAAGGTGAGGTTATGAAGGCAGCTAGCAACCTCATCATTTCAAATAAATTCCACCCTTAAAGATGACACTGCCCTGTGTAGTTCCCTGTGTAGTTCCCTGTGTAGTTCCCTGCGGCCTCCAAAGAGTCAAAGACAGAACAGGCCCACTGCACCCTCAGGCATGTCGTAGAAGGTGACAGATATGAAGTTGTCGTGGTGTTGGCAACATCATCGTGTAAAACAAATTGCCACAGAAATCACCTTCGCAAGAGCATGTAGCTGCTTGTTGCAGGCTTTCTGCAGAATAAGTTGCAGTTGTGGCTGTATGCTTCGTCAGGAGCACAAAGGAACATGATGATCATCTAACATTTAATGAAGCGCTTTGTTGCAGGTGTCCTTCATGAAGCCAACTAAAGTGCCCGACTTCTCGAACACGCCACTAAATCATAATTGACATTCTTTATTCTTCTTCTCTTTCGTTCCATACAGAGTATAGCACTCCCACTGGAGTTGCCAAGATATTTTAGGTACAGGTAGTTCTTTTTTTACCCAATTTATGCGTTCCAAAGACCCTCGCGTAAACAGAAATCCCGTAAACAGAACAGGATTTTCTCATTCAAATACATATAAAGTAAGGGAAGTGAGTTCAACCGGTGCCGTAACAAATAATAAAATTAATTCGTGTAATAGTAAACAGTATAATTAATACCTATTAATTATATTAAGTACTTGTACATGTACAGAACTTAACATTGACACAGTATTCAACATCGACTTTTCCATCCTTTCAATTGCGCATCTTGATGGAAGTAGCAGTACATAACGATGTGGCTGATTTAATTAAAAATGAGCTTGATTATTTCCTTGTTGTCTCTAATGGTGCGTAAAGTGCTTTCACCTAAACACAATGCATTCCTTATCATGGCAGTTGACTGACCACTTTCATCTCTCTTTACCACATCAAGTTTTTGATCCAGTGTTATGGACGTTCTGGCACGTTTTGCAGTACTGTTATTACACTATCATTTGCTGCATGCTTTGAGGCCAAAGTTAAATTTAATTGACAATTAAAACTACACACTTTAGCATCTGTCAGTTCAATCTATACACGTATACTTGCATAATGACCAAACACAGAGCACTTAGTTCGAAGTCTGTACAGCGAGACTAAAACACGCGGCAATCAACGCCCTTTTCATGATGTCATCATCTTGCTTTCAATGGTGCGCAGATGCGCGTATGTTCCTGTTGCCGTAGATGAAACTCGCGTAAAGAGAAAACTACCTGAACATATACAAATATTATTTTATATGCCACTGTGTTTTACATGACAATTTTCTAACCCAACGTGCAACCACCCCATGCTGCATTTTACAAGCTATTTCACACGTGGTCCTAGTTTTTGGTTCTCAGGATTGGGTCCCAGGATCAACTTGGAAATTAGAGACAGCTTCTGAAGATCAGATTGCCGCCAGTTAAACCCCTCTATATAGAGTTTCCTATTGTCTGTCAGTGCTAAAGAAAGAAGAATAGTATGTTAGTTTTTACAGATGTTTAAAAACAAACTGCAATAAGCGGTCCGTGAAAAACACATTCATCCGTTATTTTGTTACCCACACATAAACGCATTAACTCTCTATTTTTACACATGAGTAAGACGTACATGCGTACATGTGTAAGACTCACACGCGTGCATGAGTAAGACTCACATGCGTACATGTCTACGACTTACATGAGTACGTGAGTAAGACTCACATGCGTACATGTCTACGACTTACATGAGTACGTGTGTAAGATTCACACGCGTACATGTGTAAGACTCACATGAATACATGTGTAAGACTCACACGCGTACATGTCTACGACTTACATGAGTACACGTATAAGACGTACATGTGTACATGTGTAAGACTAACATGCGTACACGTGTAAGACTCACATTCGTACATGTGTAAGACTCACATATGTACACGTGTAAGACTAACATGCGTACACGTGTAAGACTCACATGCGTGCACGTGTAAACCTCTCATGCGTACATGTGTAAGACACATGCATACATGTGTAAGACTCAAATGCGTTCACGTGTACGACTCACATGTACGAATTTCAGTCAGTTCCAGGTTTCTCTGAGGAGAAAAATAAATATTAAGCCTCATGCTCCCGCAGGCATATCATACTCGTAAAAGACGTCTAATTTAAGGTTGTGCTTGGGGCTGACTACCTCATCACACAAAACAAATTGTTAAGAAATTACTTTACGTGATTTGATAAGCAGACTTCTTGAAAGGAGGTCAGCTGTAGTGGTGGCTATTTACGTGATTTGAGATGCAGGCTTCTTGAAAGGAGGTCAGCTGTAGTGGTAGCTATATACGTGATTTGTTATGCAGACTTCTTGAAAGGAGGTCAGCTGTAGTGGTGGCTATATACGTGATTTGATAAGCAGACTTCTTGAAAGGAGGTCAGCTGTAGTGGTGGCTTTTTACGTGATTTGGTATGCAGACTTCTTGAAAGCTGTCTTACATAAAGAGTGGGAAAAGAGATGAATGAATTTATGTGTGCTTTGTGCAGTGGTGACTTTTTTGTTTGCTTGTAGCACTTTAGCTTTGGTGAAGTTGTTAGTTTCTGCAAAGACGTACATACCGCTTAATTTAAAAAAAAACATATATATATATATATATATATATATATATATATATATATATATATATATATATATATATATATATATATATATATATATATATATATATATATATATATATATATATATAACAAATTACCGTTGCCGCATATTATAGAATGTAATTTAAATTAGTCAATTTATGTAGTCCAAACTAAGTATACGAGACAAAGATTCATTTAAAGTTCTATACTGTTGTGATTTTAACTTTCCTTTCTGGGTTATGTACTACAGTCGTGATAGAATAATCTCTCTCTCTCTCTCTCTCTCTCTCTCTCTCTCTCTCTCTTGTGTATGTGAAGATATGTGATTGTTTTCATTTCTATATTAAACTTGACAATTTCATAACTACATTTTATACGCTTGTAATATTCCTCATTGTCTGTGTTGTGTGCGCATTTATTTGTCAATTTATTGTATCTATATATTAAACTTGGCGCTTCTAAAGCAATATTTCCCACTCTAGCTGGTTCCTCTTTTTTTTAAATTTGGTTGCGAGTTTTGCCTTCTTGTGGCGAGGCACGGTCCTTTCAATCTAGACTTAATAAGTCATTTGGTTATATCAGAGCGCAATTTGCCATTCAAAAATAAGTGAACTCTGTTAACTGAGGCGATGTGTTGATAAACTCTAAGCCCTGAAATGACTACTAGCATCTATCAGCTAGCATGAAAAAGCCCTCAAAAGGACTGCTAGCCCGATCAGCGTTGATAGATACTAAGTCCTGAAAAGGACAAACATTATCCATCTGCTAGCCTGAAGCCCTGAAAAGGACTTGCCCTGAAAAGGACTCGCCAGCTACACCAACGCTGACTATGAGTAACTAATGCTAAGAAAGAAGAAAAAAGAATGTTCCTCTTCTCTCTTTCTTCAACGCTACACTCACAGGACATTAACCCTTGTAGTGATCAATAGATTCGAACTAAAACCAGATCGCAATATCGCATTTTCATCCTTTGTTTTACCAACAGCTGCTCATTTTTCAAGTGTATCTTGTTATCCTAGTCTCATTTTCTTGCCCTCCTTCCATTCTTTCTGGGTTTTATTTTTCAGTTTATCAAACATCTGTTCGTTTCTTCTTCCTTCTCACTTACGCTATCGTCTCCTCCACCAATATATCTTTCGTGTCAAAGTATCGTCTAACCTGGCCGGGCGTGCCATTATTGTGAGGTTTATATTTTTTTTCCTGAGGCTATGCCCCGCGTTTGTTCCCTAGGGTCTCTGAAACGATGACTGCACTCTTATGCATGTCGTACAAGGCGATTAATATGACGTTGTGAATAGGTGATGGCGACATGATCATGTCAAACAAATTGTCAAATAAACCAACGCTGTAGGAGCAAGTTACTGCTTGAGGCAGGATTCCTGCCAGAAGACCAGCTACAGTGGTGCCACCATGCTCCGCAAGAAGCGCGAAGAAAGATAATGTGATGATATTGAAGACTGGCTATTTCTGAGGTAAACAAATAAACAACTATAGGGAACAGCGGGCACTTGAAAGGAGAACACTTGACAACAGAAAAGTAAACAAGTGATAGGCTCTGCACGGAAGCAAAAGTTTTGTTTTCTTTGTATTCTTATACCAAAATACAGAAGACTTTGGTGATTATAAGCACCCAATTGGCAACATGGTTGGAGCGCTGGCCTCTAGCGGCAAAGGTGCCAGGTTCGAAACACGGTGGCGTCTGTGACGTTGTTCTCTCCCCTGCTCCACAGTAGTGGTCCAAGAATGGCCAGACGTAGACTATAATTATAAGGGGTTGTCAAGGGAATCAACTTTCGCTCAAGATTACTCGTGGCAGAGTTATAAATAGAAGAATGATGCTTCTACTTTAGGGAGTCTCACAGAAATTTAAAGGAAAGCAAGCATAACTACTGAGATTCCCTAAACTGTCATGAATTTATTATTCTCCCACCCCTTCTGTGAGGTAATGTGTTCTCGCTCGTATTTTTGAGCCCCCAGATGAAGGCAATTTAGCAAAGTCTTAATCTAATAGCTCTATCTGGTTATCTTTTTAGAACAATATGAGTCATATGGGTGCAGACATACAATTCACTCAATAGTGATTAAACCAACTATAACTTTACAGCTACAAATAATCAGGTTTAATAACCCTTATAGTTTAACAATGTAAAATAAATAAAGTTGTTTATAAAAAGGAAGCGAACTATGGTGGAACTTACGAAATATTTTGTAAATATCTATTGTTTGCGCTGTTATGGTACTTAGCTTCAACCGCAGTCGATTTCAACAGGTTCATTGGACTGTACTTCTCTACAATAGTCATTTCTGCTGGTTGCATCATGTCTCATGCATTAAGGCTGAAGTAGCTACAAAGGTTGTCAAGCATCTTCAAGACCAGTCTGACGTTGGTGTTTGCGTCAAATGCTGGCAGCTTGTTCTACAAACTGAAAGGAGACAAATACTGGGTCTTCTGACATAGTCATAAGGCGACCTTTGCTGCTTCCATCCTCCACTTCATCTTCCTCAGAAATTTTACCCTACCTGAACGTTAATTTTAACCCTAGTAAGTAGGATGAAAGTGTTTTTGGACAGCGGAAGGCGAAAAAAAAAAAAAAAAAAAAATATATATATATATATATATATATATATATATATATATATATATATATATATATATATATATATATATATATATATATATATATATATATATATATATATATATATATATATATATATATATATATATATATATATATATATATATATATATATATCATCATCATCATCATCATCATCATGTGACGTATTCTTTCCAGAACGTTGTCTCCATTACAGCTGCTCTGAACGCATCACGATTCTGGGCAAGTCGACCTGCATCAGCCAAAGACAAGTTCAGACTCTCTGTGATGTCCTGGGTCCACCGTCGTCTAGGTTGACCCCTTCCCCTTTTTTCCAGGGACCATGCCTTCCATCACTGTTTTTTCCAGACTATTATGTCTTTTTATATGACCGAAAAATTTCAGCTTCCTTATTGCGATGGTATTTAGGAGCCAATGTTCCTGTACGGTGAGAGTATATATATATATATATATATATATATATATAGCGGGAGGTTATATAAAATTATTTACTTATGTAAGAGTATGCCAGTAAAGAGTTCTGGTCTTACAAGTAATACCCCAGTCTTAGAAATAAGCACTGGTGTATTGTTATCATAAAAATAGTCAGACTGTGAAAACCCTGGCCCAGTTGGTAAGAAGTAGTACCAGGATTTAAGGTGTCTCCTCCCTATGACTATCTTATGATTACTTATATTCTAGGGGATAAGTAAAAGGAACATTTACAGAAACCACAAATGGAAGAAGTGAATAAATCCTCAGGTACAGTTAAAATAGTTTAATAATTACACTAATATTCTATTTCTACTAGTTGGAAAAGAGCATATACATATATAAAAAAGTATTCACACAATTACTATTATTGTCTGTTTAGACTTCAAGATCTTGAATATTAAAGTTACTGCAATCTGCAATCACTGTTTTTAGTCTCTTGACTTTCCAATTAATTGTCATCAGTTGACTGAACTATGGATTTTCACTATTAGCTGTTTTATATATTGTGGTGGTCAGTGTCCTAAGTGACACTTATCTGACTCTTGATCCTGCTGACACGGACTGTCCGTTGCATATATCAGTATCGGTAGACCCAGCACTAGGGATGCCGAAGACCAGTTGAAGATCACTCTTTGGGGTCCTGCACGTTTGTGGGATTGCCTCTGATGAACAACACAGGTTTCTGATACTGGACAGTCTGGTTTGAGTTATTTCATGGAACACTCAGACTTCAGATACTGGACTGAAAAATGTTTCTGGCGATCCGCTCACAATTCATGGGTAGTGGCGAAACTCTGCCTCCAGTCTGTCTCAAACCTCTTTCGTTGTCTCTGTCTCAGTTTACCGATACGCTTTATATACGTATAGCGCGGACGTATCGGAGGGTACTGACGTCACAGCTTAAACCTAGGCCTGAAAAATCCTTCCCGAACAGCGATTTCAGCCGATCTGTGCGTCGACTGAAATTTTGCCTTTCTCATTCTCGGCATATATAATATCCATATTGTTCCATCTTATCTAGTTTTATACAGTTGATAATTCTCTACCTTCCTATCCATGTAATTTCCCAAACTGTTATTTGTTGATTTTAATATTTAGAACAGAAGTGGGTTTACATGCTTTTCCGCGTAACTGTGGGCAGCCGAAATACGTATATATCTCCGTAAAGGATAACTTCCTACCGCTTCTTCTTATATGCAGTTATACACAATCCTTCCCTGTACTAAAATGTAAAATCCTTTTCATAATGATTCCCTTCTGCTTTTATTTATCCTTGGCGATTTCCTCTGTCTGATACACATTTCGCTGATACGCCGCCATTTTGAAAGCGGTCAATCGATCGTTGACGGGTTTATAAATCTACATGAACCCGTTTGCAATGACTTGAAACCAATTTTGCGACAATATATATATATATATATATATATATATATATATATATATATATATATATATATATATATATATATATATATGGAATTTACTAAAGTGCGTGTGTAATAAACATGTACACCATGATATCATCATCCACTCTCTGCTTTCTATGTATCTATTTACCTCTGCTGTTGATTTCTTGTGAGGAAACCCATGCAAAGCAGTCACCAGCTCTTGAAGTGGTGGTTCATGTGTCAAGTTATTTGCAGTGATGAAGTTGGTGTGATTTTCAAATTCCATAGCCATATAAAGTCTTGCTTCTTCTGTCTCATCTGTCATGTTTACCAACTCACTACTTCGCTGATAATATTGTCTAAGATTTTATTTTCTCGTAGTTGATTACCACAGCAAAGTCCATCTGCAGGAAGTATTACATCACTGTCCGTGTCTTAATCTTTAACCAAATTTTCATCCATATTAGAGCACTGAGACAACATGGTGAATAGCAATTATCTGCAACCCATGCTCTAATATCAAACGTTTGTTCAATACATTCATAGTCAAAACGTTTATGTTTTCAACCCATGCCATCTTGTGCAAAGGTAATCCCAGTTTATCTTTTGCCATCCTTGTCTACCGCCAGTCTGGCTTGCGATTTGGTAAACTTAACCCGTCTCGCTACTTCAGACACATTACTGTTGGGCTAGAAGATGTTACGTAACGCAAACAAACATCTTCGCTAAACACAAACAGAAGTCAATGTTGTTTCAAAACAGGTTATGTGATCAAGTAAAGTTAAGTGAGTGACAAAAAATGATAAGAACACCTTGAACAATGAAAGCGTAAACAATGAACACTGGAAGAATTAGTACACAGAAGGAGTGGTAGATAATACTACTGGAGAGGAGTGCAGACTCAAAAAGAGAGAAAGGAAGTATTTCGATACAGCGTCACGCCCCAGTCTACCCGCTGTAATTTGTCCCATGATAGTTTTGTTGAATTGCAAATAAATTAATAGCATATGGATGTTTTGTTCCTGTAGTTCACGAGGGTTTCTTAGAAGGCAACGTCAGAATAGGTTTACTGTTGGTTCAGGCTTGTCGTTGTTTTTTTTAACTATAACTCTACGCTCTTTAGCAGCCAATGCCAAGTTGAAGACTCCTTGGTAGTACCTACACTGTAAATCTAGACTTTTTCTGTGACTTTTCTGCCATTCCGAAACGCGTTGAGTTGAAGTCATGACCTCCAGTTTCTCCAGCTTGATTGGCATTTAAAGGGTTATCACATCTGGTCCCAAGCTAGGGGGAAGAAGCGTATGGCATTCTGTGCATTCCCCGCCATCTAATGGGACTCTGTTAATATGCAGAGCTAAACTGCTGTGCTCCGGTTCTGGGCTCTCCCAAGGAATCATCATGTCATACACAGAACCATTTATCAGCTCCCCCTGCCTATCATGGGGTCCACAGTGAGATTTTCCTGCATGCAGACAACCAGGTAAAATCCAGAGTTACGTCTGGGCCTCAAGTGACTCCTCCAGGCGTAGTGTGCAATGCTGGGTTCTCGACACGTTTCACCACTGGATTTCAAGAGTCAATGAGGGAGAAATTAGCCTCACAGACAGAGGTTCACATCCAAATCGACATATTATAGCATTGTGCATAGCTGGTGGTCATAAAAGGATGACTCCAGATATGCCTCCATGCATGAGGCTTGTCTTAAAAGGCAACTAACATGACGTTGTGTAATGGGGATGGCAAATTTATCATGTAAAGCAAATTGCTAAAGAAAATACAGCTGCAAGGGCACATAAATGCTTTTGTTGATGCTTCCTATTAGGCAACAAGCTGTAGTGGTGCCTCAGTATTCCATTAAGCGCGAAAAAAGAAACAATATTGATGTTTTCGTCATAATGATATGACATATTACTTCAGAGACCAGGTATAATGATTGTGTGCAACTTATTCTTGGTGTCACTGAATATTGAATGGAACATATATGTTCTGATCCACTGATTCGTACAAAGTAATAGCACTAAGGTATTCGGGTACTTATCTCTTGAGCTGCACGTACAGCTGTGATAAAGTGTTCCTATCTATTTCGTCTTTACCTTTTTCATCATCGTTCTTATCTTCTTTCTCTCCTGTTTTTGCTCTTCCATCATTTCTAAAGTAATCTTTCCTAATCACGGCTTTTAATTAAGTGTAACTTTAATCACCTTTGATATCTCCCAACCTTACGTTATCTTTTGGAATACACTTGGCGCGTTAGACAAGTATTGTTTAATGCAGACCTTGAGGAGTTGCACAGAACAAGAGCACGTGGACAGACCTTGAGGAGTTGGCGCAAACAAGAGGACGTGGACAGACCTTGAGGAGTTGCACAGAACAAGAGGACGTGGACAGACCTTGAGGAGTTGGCGCAAATAAGAGGACGTGGACAGACCTTGAGGAGTTGGCGCAGAACAAGAGGACGTGGCATGAACTGTGCTAAAAATGTATGCTCCTTGGGGAGCTATAGGGTATTGATTATCCCATTCTTCACTAACTGGGAGCCTGAAGCAAAGCATTCATATGCTGTTGCAGCTTTAGTTTCTGTATTATGCAATTTGACATGATAAAGTTTCCTGTTCGATACAAAACTCATATTAAACTCCTTTTACGTTAAAACTGAAACATAACATCTTACAACACAACGCTGAAGGCGATGGGTCTATTAAACTTTAGTTTGACAAAAAACAGTGGGTGTTTTTATTGGTTTTCGTATGCATAGTAAATAAATAAATAAATAACACACAAACGTATGTTTCAGGCACTCGGGAGAAATAAAGAAGCAGTCCTATTTAACCATATAGGCCGGATTACACACGACAAAGACCTTAATAGTGTGTCTAGTAAATGATAGAAGAATTAGAATAGTACAGAACAGAGGGTTTGTTTAGTTTTGTACAAACGTTTAAACTAATAAGGCACAGATACTTTAACGTCCCGAAATTGACCTCAGAATTTGTTAGCGATTATCCGTGAACGATTGACACTTGGCTAGGCAGGCTAAGAGTTAATAAGGTGCTTACGATACTCATCCTGTTTGAACAGGTTTGAACTAACAACTATTTTTGGACAGCCACTCTAACGGTTGGTGTTTACCTTCATCGTTATCATCATCGTGATCATCATCCTCATCATCATACTCATCATCGTCATTATCATTGTCATTATCATCAGTAACATTATCATCATCAATAACATCATCATCATCATCACCATCAAGAGCAACATCATTACCATAAGTATCATTAACAAAATCATCAAAAACATTATTATAATCATCATTATTATAACCACCATCAGTTACATCGTTATCATAATAATCATTATCATAAACATCATTGTGATCATAATCTTCATCATAATCATTACCAACATCATTATCATAATCACCATCATCAACACCAACAACAGTATCAACATCGTCAACATCATTACCATAATCATCATTATCAACATTATTATCATAATCATCATCATCTGTCCTTGTATTCCATAGAAAGCTAAGGATCTTACTCAACACCTATTTCTATTTTGAGACGCCTTTTTCCAGCTCTGCCCCCTCACGGTCTCCACAACCCTGGCTGTCTCTTCCAGCGTTCTCCTTTACATTCTCTCTCACATTGATATTCCCCTTTATTTTCTTTCCCTGTGGGTTTCAGTGAAAGGCATGTCTAGCTGTACTTTTTATTTGTTTCACAAGAATGTGTGTCCTATCCACATAAAATAACCCTTATTATAACACAGCAGTTAGGTTGAACAGCGTGGAACAAGATGGGGGGTGAGCTGAGACAAATGAAGGTAATCTTATGCTAGCCCGCTTTCCTCCCATTTCCTATCAAAAGAAGCAGATCAGCACTTTAACTCTTTGACTCCGGAACAACGCTCAGAGCCTTGGTCAGATTTGACACCCGTGCCAAAACAACTCTCTGAGCGTTGTTTTTAGTCCATCACGAATTAAAATTACGGCACAGGGTGGAAAATAATTGCGGAGTCAAAGAGTTAATTTGTTGTTGTTATTGTATGTTAATATCTCTAGTACTTTTTTGTGTTCCTTCATTTTCTGTTTCGCCGTTTGCAGCATTGACCCACTAATGCTCTGGTCCCCTTGCAGTATATTTACTTACTTAGTCGTTCCCCTTCTACCGTGAGGTGTAGAGGTTTGGAAGAGAGAGCGCCAGACTATTCTATCGGCTACCTTGCAGTATGCCAGTACCAAAATAAAAAGAACATGCCTATACTCTTGCAGCTGTGGTTGTTGTAAAATTTGTTTTGCATAATGATTTTGCCAGCCCCATATTGATGTATGTGATGTTTGGTCTTGTTAGACCATTTAGAAATGGTTCGGTAATTTCAGGGAAACTGAAACATGATAAACAGCAACAACAGATGTTATGTAGGTTGTCAACACTTGAAAAGTAACACTGAAGGATAGCTATGAGAGAAAAAGACATTGTCAGTGGGTATCTGGGTGTTTCGATACGGCATATATCACTGAGTCGAGCGTATCCTCTATGACTGAAAGGGTATAATGTAGCACGAAGGTCAAACTATGAGATGAAATTAGATGATGTGGTTTTCCCTTGCCTCCCGTGACCTTAATGGCATACACCTTCAAAGCTTAGTGCTAAATATTTTTTGACACCAACGCAAAATAAAACACACTGGTACAATAATAACTCGGTGGGATAAAGGAAAAATAGATATTGCCTTTCACTAGGATAAACGGCAAAAAGAGTAATCCATGTACTGACACAAGGCCTTCATCATCGGCAAACGGATAATAACAGAAGAGAAAGAAAGGGAGAAGTAAGTGACATAAATAAAACAATTAAAATGATACGACCACAAATGGAAGTCGCTGGTAATGCGCTTGTCAAAATCCGTATAAACATATCGGTAATTACGCTAATAATAAAAAAATCATACCATCCAATGATGATCTTATTACGTTAGCACATATTCTTCCAAGTACATATAATTTACATTATTTTGCAAATGTTTGTGTTTGTGTTTATCACTTGAGTCGGGTCACGTACTCAATTTGCGTACTAAAAAATGTTAGTAATTTGTAAGACTATTTCACCTGTACTCAAGTGAACCAGGCAACTGGTATAATGCGGACAGTCGACGTTCCAATCATTCTTACTACAGATTAATCTCACGTTCTGCAAACAATGATACAATATTGATGAAATAAAAATTAACAGAGATTTTGAACGTGGATATGACTCGTGAACTCTTAAATTTCTATAGGTGTTAAAATATTTCTACAAGTCAATTCGATCACGCAGAGACATTTTTGGAAGGAAGTGGGGTGGGAGGGGAGGGGGGGAAGGGTTGGAGTGAGGGGGGAGGGGAGTTGTTACTCTGAATTCCATCCACCAATCCAAAAATAGGTGTTGGCCCTGACCTTTCATGACTAGGACACATAGGATGAATGTTGTTGAGTAATTCGTGGCCTCGGTTAGAAATGTACTTAAACATTTCCTTTGACTACACTGTTTCTTTGAAAGGTTTTCTACTTTATAAATTTATTTATTTTGTTTTTTAATGCGCTCATTGTTTTTAGTTTGGACCACTTTTTTTGTTGCATTGTAATCATTGTTGACGTTTCTTTACCCTTGTACGGTGTACGATGTAGAATGCTGAAGAGTAACAGAAAAGGAAATGTTGAAACTGTCCTCTTTTCACACAAGCTACCTATGGAAAATTCTTAATCTGGTCAAATACCACCACGAACCAAAAACTGCTAACTTGAAGCCATCACGAAGATACGCATACCATTATAGCGGGTAGACTGTGTAATTGGGTTGGCCACATCCACACCCTGACAATATCACTAGAACTGCCATGCTATGGACCCCAGAAAGAAGGCGAAAGAGAGGCCGACCAAAAGCAACTTGACTGAAAACTGTAGTGGCAGAGATGCAAAGTTTGAACCAGTAGAGTGGAGGAATAAAAAATAAAAGGTAATGCGTCTTACTAGGACAAAAGACGAGAAAATAATCTACGTTGCGGCTACAAGGCCTTCGTCCGGGACAGACGAACAAAAGCAGAAAGGAAAGAAAATGAGAACTAAGTAAAAAAAACATGAAAATATAAAAGCGAGTACAACCTGATTAGAATCACATGGTTGACCGAAACGCCTGAACCAGAGTTGGGATGCCACACGAAAGATGGCCGCCGACCGAGCAAAGTGGAGAAAGTTGCTGCCCTACTAGACGCCATCAGGCGTATCGGTCCCCAATTGCTTGTCAGGTAGTGACCAAGGACCAACGAAGAAGAGAAATAAGTCTTAAACCCCCACTTCCACGGTTTCTGTCTAGAAGGATTAGACTCAACTCAGTATCAGAAATAAGAAGACTATACCTTTTGTGTACAATCATTGAATGTAACATGATTGTTATAAATCGCAGTGGTTCACGAAATCAACTGTGGCCTTCAGTTTAAATGCAGAGGGTGATCCTAATTTTAAACGAATGTCACATTATGAAACTAATATAACAGCATGCTAACATTTACATTACCCAAGCATTATTAAGAAATAAAGTATGTTTAGAAAGGCAAACAGCATCATACCCGATATACAGTATATTTGATAATGATTATGTAACATAATTTGGGGGGGGGGGGGGGGGGGGTAAAAACAGAACACATGAAGTATCGGAAAATTCTGCGATTGCATAAGTAAACACTAAGCGTGTTTTCATGTCATGCAGTAGATTGTTCCAAAGATGAGCAGCAGAATAAGCTAAGCTTTTTTTTTTTTTTAAAGTGAAGTTCAGACTTGAGCACTAGTAAATTGAGCGCTGACTACATCTTTCATTATATTTGAAAAGTTGCCATAGTGAGTTGGCCATTCTGTGACAGACATGATCACTGTTAGGCGACAGACGTGATGACCTAACATAAGCTTACTTGGTGTTTGAAGAAAAGAAGTATTCATCTTCTCTTTTCCCAGTCTGTCCTCAGTTTTTCAGTGGTCCCAAAATCTTGGTAGACGTTCTCTAATTATGTCCCGCAGTTTGTAATTGATATGCCTACTCTCATTTTTTTGATATTTCCTAATCCTCCAGGACAATTTTTGTTTAGTCTACAGCAAGATTTCTTAACCAATGGTCCACGAACCTCTAGGATTCTAAGAGGTCCGTGTATATAATCTTAAATTTAGAATATAAAATTTTAAATTATGCTTTTTATGTACATTGTTTCTAAGAAGGGGTCCATAGCCTTCATCGGACAATGAAAGGGGTCTATAGCCTTTATCGGACAATCAAAGGGACCCATAGCCTTTATTGGACAATCAAAAGGGTCCATAGCCTTTATCGGACAATCAAAGTGGTTCATTTCCTTCATCGGAAAATCAAAGTGGCCCATTGTCTTCATCGGACAATCAAAGGGTCCATAGCCTTTATCGGACAAACAAACGGGTCCATAGCCTTTATCGGACAATCAAGAGGTCCATTGCCTTCATCGAACAAGCAAAGGGGTCCATAGCCTTTATCGGACATTTCCTTCATCGGACAGTCAAAGAGGTCCATTGCCTTCATCGGACAATGAAACGGGTCTATAGCCTTTATCAGACAATCAAAGTGGTTCATTTCCTTCATCGGACTATCAAAGTGGTCCATTGTCTTCATCGAACAATCAAAAGGTCATTAACCTTGCTTGGACAATCAAACACGTGCATAGCATCGCTCGGACAATCAAAGGGGTCCATGTCACAGAACAGGTTAAGAACCCTTTATCTTCAGATTATTGATGGTGAAATGCATCTCTTACCAAATCTTCAGTCCGGGATAAAGTATTTTCTATTACAACCGGTTAACCATCTTACGTCATATTTTGTGTCAATATTACGAAGCTCCGCCCCGACCGAAGAATTTAAGAATGTCAGGTTAACTTTACCGTAAGCCGTTCGCACCATACAACTCGTTTTTATCCGCCCCTTTTATTTTCATAAAAAACTGACAGCAAAGAAGAAAAAGACAATCGTTTAACCCCATCTAAAGCAAACTGTTGGAGTACAAAGTCCAAATCCTGGAAAGTAGCATTCTCACATGGTCTGTTATTGTTTGTCCCTCGTCCTAAATGTCAAAATTCCTAGGGTAAATAGTAACTCGTTTGTGAGTTTACGTCTTTAGCCACATTTGTACACTGAAGTTATTTTTGTCTATTTTCTGTTTAACTTTGCATTATTTCTCCATGTTTTCTTGCATGAATGAAGTGAAAGATATGTTGAAAACTGTTAAATTGAATGCGAAGTGGTAAAAGATCGGTTCCTTTGTCAACGAACTAATTAGTTGTGCACCACGTGATCTCTGAAATAAAACTTGGTAAATGACACGAATCAATTGATGAAGAGTTATTAATTGTGCGAATTCATTAATTTAGATATGTAAGCAGAGAGCACACACAGTCGATAATAGCAATAGTTTGTGAATTTACGTTTACATTTTGTAATGAGTTAATTCATCATACATTTACGGAAATATAAATGACAAGTATACATAGGACATTGAGCAGACGTTAAAGGGCAAGAAAACTTGGCTTGGATTTCTTACAGGCCTACGCGTCATGTAAAGGGTAACTTCTTCTTCTTCTTCTTCTTTGATCCATAACCGCCAACCGTCAAAGCAGTCAGTGGCCATCACGCCTGGTGGCGTCTTGTAGGGCAGCAACAAATTGATTCCACTTTGCTCGGTCGGCGGCCATCCTTCGTACAGTGTCCCAACTGTGGTTCATTCTTTGCATTTCAGCTTCCACAGTTCTCCGCCAAGTTGTTTTTGGTCGGCCTCTCTTTCGCTTTCCCTCGGGGGTCCATAGCATAGCTGTTCTTGCGATGGTATCAGGATCCCTTCTGAGGACATGGCCAACCCAACTCCAGCGTCTGCCAACTATGATAGTGTGCATGTCCTCCTGGTTACTCCGAATAAGTAGTTCTTGGTTGCTGATGGTGTTTGGCCAAAAGATTCGGAGAATTTTCCTTAGGCAGATTGTGTGGAAGGAGGACAGTTTCGACATTTCCTTCTCTGTTACTCTCCAACATTCCGCACCATAGAGAAGCACAGAAAGTACGCAGCTCTCATACAGTCTTAATTTGGTGTTTGTGCTGTACTGGGAAGACTTCCAAATGTTGTTGAGAATAGCAAAGGCTGTTCTCGCTTTATTCATTCTGTTGTTAATGTCCTTGCTTGTTCCGCCGTCAGGTGTTACTATGCTTCCTAGGTAAGTAAATGTGTCTGTCTGTTCTAACTTCTGGTTCCTTACTGTTATTGGCTCAGGATTGCCCACATTTAGTGTCATGACCTCCGTCTTCTTCAGATTGATGTTCAGGCCAACCTGCTGGCCATACTTATTCAGTCTATCAGTTTTGTCTTGAATGTGTTGGTGTGAATGCGCGAGCAGTGCAATGTCATCTGCATATTCCAAATCTTCCAGTGTAGAAACATTGTCCATCTAATTCCTCTTGGACTGCCCTCTGTTGTCTGGCGCATCACCCAATCTATGACTGTCAAAAATAATGTTGTTGATAAGGGGCATCCCTGTCGTACTCCTGTTTTCACTTCGAAAGTTACATTACTCGATCCAACACTGCACGTAAAGTTAGAATAGAGGCTTTTTTTATAATGGAAACAATGCGGCTGGGAATTCCATAAGCCCTCAGAATTTTCCATAGGCTGTCCCTGTGTATGCTGTCGAAAGCCTTTTCAAAATCAACAAAGTTAATGTACAGCTGTCTCTGCCATTCTGAGCACTGCTCTATAATGTTCCTGAGGGCAAATATATGATCTGCACATCTTCTGTTCTTTCTGAAACCCGCTTGTTCTTTCCTCAGTTTATGGTCAACTGCTTTTGAAATTCTCTGGATGATTATCCTGCCTAGTATTTTGCTGGGAACTGAGAGGAGGGTAATTCCTCTCCAGTTGTTGCAGTCTGCAAGGTCGCCCTTCTTGGGCAATTTGACAATTGTTCCTTTACTCCACTCTGTTGGTGTTGTCTCAGTTTCCCAGACTTGTGCAAATAGTGGTTCTAATAGTTCTGCTGCTAGTTCAGGGTCTGTCTTGAATAGCTCAGCATTCAGATTGTCGTGACCAGGCGCTTTTCCATTTTTTAGCCCTTTGATAGCTGTGATAATTTCTTCTTTTCGTGGAATGTCTGTATTTACGTCTAAGTCACTTTCAGCCTCAGGAACATTCAGCTGAGTCTCTGGTGGTTCCTTATTCAGTGTTTCTCTGAAGTGCTCTGCCCACCTTGTTTCCTGCCCCTGTGCTGTGGTGATGAGATTTCCTTGCTTGTCTCTTACTAACGTTATGTTGTTTGCACCTCGTTTTCCACTGACAGCTTTAGTTATTTTATAAACTGTGCTTTGTTCATTTCTCAGTGCTGCCTCTTCTGCCTGTCTTGCAAGGTCATCCAGAAATGTCCTTTTGTTAGCACGGGTTTGACGTTTTACTTCCTTGTCCAGCTGACTGTACTGTTCACTATATATTGCCTTTAACCTGGGAGACTTAGCTTCTGTTTTCTTCCTTTTCATTTCCTTTCTCTTCGCTATGGTGTTTAGCGTTTCTGGTGTTATCCAGTCTTGGCTCTTTCTTTCCTGGAATCCCAAGCATGACTTGCTGCTTTCTTTATATATTGTTGAGATGGTGTTGAATTTCTGGTCCACATCGTCGGTCTCTGTTCTTTCCTGGCTTTTGGTAATCAGATATCGTCTCTTTACGTCGACCACAAACGCTTTTCTGGTGAGGGGGTCCTTAAGTTTCGTGATGTTGTATCTTTTCTGTTTGACTGCAACTGGTCCAGCAGCTCTGAGTTTCACCTTCAGTCTTGCTACTACTAGGTGATGATCACTTCCCACATCTGCGCCTCTTCTTACTTTCACGTCTTGTAGTGCATGTCTCCATCTGCCATTGATCATTATGTGATCTATCTGGTTTTTGTCTCGTCCGTTTGGTGATTCCCATGTTAACTTGTGCACTTCTTTGTGTTGAAAAAAGTGTTCCTCCGATGACCAGGTTGTTAATACTGCAGAAGCTTATTAATTTGTCCCCATTCTCATTTACTGTTCCACTGCCGCATTTCCCCATTACTCTTTCGTTATAATTATTGTGTGTTCCAACTTTCGCATTTAGGTCTCCCATTACTATAATAAGATCGTACCTGGGTACAGTTTCCATTTCCTTTTGTACCTGTTGATAGAACTCGTCCTTGATCTCTTCATCGCTGTCATTTGTTGGTGCATAACATTGTATAATTGTGGTGTTGGTGAATCTCCCTCTCAGTCTTGCTCTTATTAGTCTGTTGTTAATGGGTTTCCATTCCAGTAGAGACCTTTCCATTCCTTTCTTAAGGATAATGGCTACACCTTCGTTGTGCTGACCGTCCTCTCTACCAGAATAAAGTACTGTTTCCCCTGTAGCTGTTTTTATTCTCCCCATCCCTGTCCATCTGCTCTCGCTTATTCCCAGGATATGTAGTTTGTAATTCCTCATCTCTGCTGTAATCTGTCTCAGCTTTCCTGCCTCGTTCATAGTTCTGACATTCCAAAAACCAATTCTGGTTTCGTGCTTTGCGGTCTGGGCATCCGTTTTCATGCCAGTGGCTTCCTTTCGGCTTTCACCACTGTCAGTCATACGAGCCTGAGACTCCGGATGTCCGTCCCGCATCAAAGTATTTCCATTTATTGCTGTTTCCGTAACGTGTGTGATTTTTTACACAGACAGGGGTGTCGGCCCTGTGCTAAAACCCCCAACCTGGAGGACCAGGGTACCAGCTTTTGTCTGACCCCTACCCACGCAGACCAGTCCAGCATGGTTGAACCTACCAGGAGTAAAACTCCCACTGGCATAGCTCTGGGGATTGTCAGGGTACACAAGCTGCCATACCGCTACAAGGTATAGGTACCATTGATGGCAGGTAAAGGGGTAACGAATGAATGAAATTAATAAGTCTTCCATTCCTTATCGTCAGCTGCTATATATATGTGTATGTGTATGTGTGTCACGGGTTGCCTCCCCTTTTCTCTAAAGTAGTGGTCCAACAGTAGGCAAAATCTAGAGTAGCTAATGTGGATCTTCAAAGGTGTCTACCTTCGCACAAGATTTCTCTTGGCAGAGATGCAGATAGAAGGATGATGATGCTTCTATCTCGAGGTAGTTTCTGTAGTGAAGTGAATCCGTATGACAACACGCTCAAATTCCCCGCTCAAAAACAAACTAGCTATCGTAATTTTAAATCTATAAATAACTACAGTATTTGAAATTTTTCTGAGGGGCAAGTCAAATTTACCGCCAACAATTTATCTAGTGTATTTGAATTTTTTATAAGAAACAAGTAAAAAGTTACCGCCCACCCCAAAAATTATCGAAGAGCATAGTACAAAATTAACAAACAATCAAATCGTTTCCATATTTTGTAGTGGTATGAAAATTTTGGTTGACGAGAAATAAATGCCTATTTTGTGTTTTTGACCGAACGTAGATAATTTATTTCTTAATAACTAAAGATAATTAAAATGAAAAGGATATCTCAAATTATTGCGCTGATATTGCTTAACATATGAACATAAAGATTCCCTCATAATAAAATTTTTATGGTAGTAGAAAATTTAATTTAGTGAGATTTTCACACCAGGGTAAGGCCCGATTTAATTACAAAAAAATTACCCACATTTGAATGCAAATGAATAACTAAAGGAAAACTATATAGAACAATAGAGAAAAATTGGCCGTTTAATTATCACTTTTGATAATTAAAATCGGTCTACAAATAACTATGATATATAAGATTCAAATTGAGTCAGATCATACAGACACGCTTAGAATCGCATAAATACTAGAATGAAAAATTAACTTTTTGACTTCTCTCTGATTGGCCGGGTGTATTGCTATAAATAGTAACTGACTTCTGTAGTTTTCCGCCATTGAAATCATAAAAATCACACTGAGCTGACGTGTACAAAAAGACTGTAGACCAAGCCTTTGCCGGTTGGACTAGTAGAGCGGACTAAGAACCATTTTACAGCTAGTCAGCCTGAGTGTGTGTGAATCTGTTTACCTGAGGGTAAGATTGATAATTTTATTTGCATACTTTGTTAAAGAATTGACCTGTAAAGTAAACAGGCTATGTGTGCCATATTTATTCGAAAGTGTAACTGACGACGAGATGTGTTGTGTCATGCTGACCTAAGTAGGAATGTGTGTAGTAAGTGCAGGCTTGTTCGAATTGAAAAATTGGTGTATAGTGTTTGCAAATTTACGACAGTGAGTGTTAGAAGCGATTTAATGTAATATTTTCTTCTGGAGTGACACACTGTTCATAGATCATGTACTAAACATCTAGGGAAGGTTAGAATGAAGTAATCAACAGGTCACATGCTGTATTGTACTTGCCATGACTATTGTATGGAAGCCAAACATGGACGAGGTACCCAAGCCTTGATGAACCCAGAGAAAGAGTTATGGCATGAAAACTCATGATAGACAATGGAATTCAAGGTCTTGTGCAACTTGTTAGCACAAAGGACTGACCATGGTAGGTTTTAATATTGTTCAGGGGTGAATTGATTGAGGCAGATCTCTACATGGAAGGGGTTGTCCTTCTATTTCAGGTTATATCACGAATTTACCTCGTGGCTGCCGTTACTTGAGAAGAAGAGCGTGTGGGAGTTGAGAGCTCCATCTAAAGTCTGGAGATAGACCCCATCTTCTCAGCCAGGTGTCACAGAGTTGGTGATCCTGACTACTATTCAAAGAACTGAAGCAACAACATTCTGAAGATAAGTCCTTTAGAAAGGCAATGACGATTCATCCAAAGTCATTCACCCAAATAAACTTAACCACTGTGGGATGATGACAGTAGTAGACCTTGCAATGTAGGACTGGTAGCAGTATAAATATTAAAATCAGGAACAGTACGGGTAGTCATTCCAGTGACCCTTTAAAAGACACGGACCAGAGTTTCCAAATTATTTATTTCATTATGTAAATAACCTTTCTTGATTTTGATAATTCCTGACCCAAAAGATTGAGGTTCAGGAAAATTAAATTGTACATAAACTTTCATACAGCCTTGCTTAATTAATTTTATTAAGTTGAAGTTCTGTTTGAAATTAATCATTGAATAAAGTAAATACATTCCCCTAGACCCGTAGCTAAATCATTTGGGATCAGTAGAGGTAGCGGTTAGGGACTCAGAGATCATCATCATCTACTCTGAGAACTTACATAGCTTGACCCCATCTTGATTGTCTATACACCCTTGCTCTTTTCCGAGAAGGGGGTATTTCTTATAAGACCAGTCTCTTATCTGGCACTATCCTGGTATCCTCTGATAAACCTATTTGTCCAGGATAGCCTATTCAGTTAGTAACATCAAAACCTCTTATGACAGTTTCCACAAAATATTTAAGAAATCGAAAACAATGATGAGTTGGTCTGATCACGTTACTCTTTATCTTTCTCGCCCCCAACTGAGTTAATAGTAAAATTCTTCTGCTTATTATTATTATTGCTCGTATTGTCTCTTTATATATATATATATATATATATATATATATATATATATATATATATATATATATATATATATATATATATATATATATATATATATATATTATATATATATATATATATATATATATATATATATATATATATATATATATATATATATATATAAGAGACAAATAAGAGAAGACTCTAGGCAGAAATATGTCGCCGACTATATAAGGAAAAGACGATGGTCATATATCGGTCATGTCCTACGAATGCAAAACAACAGAATACCACTACAGGCGCTCACTTGGGTTCCTGCGGGTAAGAGGAAAAAAGGAAGACCAAAAGAAACACTCAGAAGAACAATAATAAGAGAAGGAAGAACGTTGGGCCTAAATAATGTGCAAGAGCTAAGAGGAGTGGCGTCACAACGAACAACCTGGAGAGCACTGGTTTCTGCCTTATGCGCCGTGTTTGGCGCTTAAAGAATTTATTATTATTATTATTTATATATATATATATATATATATATATATATGTATATATATATATATATATATATATATATATATATATATATATATATATATATATATATATCACAACGGGCTGATCACCCGTTGCCAGTCACTTCGATTACGGAAACAACAGCAAATGGGTTGATTTGCCGTTGCCCTAAAGACGCCACTAGGCGTGATGGGAAACAATGGCAAAGAAAACCTATCTGCTGTTGCCCTAAGACGCCACTAGGCGTAATGGCCACTGACTGCTTTGACGGTCTGTGGCTAAGGACAGAAGAAGAAGAAAAAAAGAATATATATATATATATATATATATATATATATATATATATATATATATATATATATATATATATATATATATATATATATATATATATATATATATATATATATATATATATATATTAGAATACTTATTCACACGCGTGCACTTCTCTTTGTAATAATTAATTAAACTATGAATTTGTAAACAAACAACATATACAAATTTAATGATAAATTACCTTAACACTTGTAAATAAATAAGAACTAGTGATTAATATAACAGTAAGTATTCATGGAATATATCGGCTTTCGTAAGCTTAATTTAAGAAAAGAAAGTTCTTTGTTTGACCGGCTAAAAATGGCACTTGCTAAAATGCTAAAGTGCCGATGCTGCTGGTTCCGTAGATTCGTCTCGGAGGTGAGGGCGCGTTTCCAGATCAGTCAGGAAGTAACCGCTCCTGGTCAAGGCAAGAATCTTCACATCCCGTGGAATGTCGGTTTCAAGTGTCAATTACAAGCTTTGAGCCACAAAATAGTAGTACAGCAAATGGTCTCTTTTGGTCGTACCACAAACAGTCGGGTCGCCACGTGCTGGTACCACAAACTTTAGAAGGAATAAAAGAATAAATTCCGTTGCTAAGTCTTTGTTTTCCTTATGTTTGTCAGGCGCCTTTCCCGCTGTCCGTCAGCCATGTGTTTTCTCAGATTTCTTTTGCTCTCCCTGAGCGTATATCGTATCACTCAGGGCATGTGACGAAAAATCACCAGTATATCAGTTAATTTAATGAAAAATGTGTGACCGGACAGTGGCAGTGGCGTTTGCCTGAAGGAACATATTAAGTTTACATACATTCACAAAATTATAATATACAACAATGCACAGGTTGATGTAATCATCACTCACTCTCTGCTCCATTCGGACTCTGGGGTTACCTCTGCTTTTAGTTCTTCCATGAGAACTAGCATGAAGCAATCACCAGCGCTTGGATTGGTGATTCATGAATGTATCCTTTTCACGTGCTGAGGTTGCCAGCCTAATATGAATCTTTAACACCACACGCAAGTATAAATATGTCAAATTCGAAGAAACATGTTACAACTCACCTCAATAATTAAGAAATCCTAGACTTTTTGCTCAGGTAAATAGTTTTGGTAACTTCATATAGATGCCTAGAACACATGTCGGGGTATTTAGTTCTTTTAATAATCCCTCTCCGACTTTGTGAGTAAGTCCTGTACAAGTCCGGTTTCTGTATGAATAACTTAGGGTTTCTTTGCATTAGTGTTCAGAAGTGTTCCTCTAAGTCCGGTCCTATTTAAAGTCAGAATCTTTACTTCTATTGTTTCCTGGCTTCAGCCCGAGCTGCCTACTTGAGGAGACGAGAAATGTAGTGCCGTATGTCTAAAATGTTCTATATTATATTTCAGACTTCACCCACGCACTCTTGTTGTCTGCTATTAGGCAACTCCTAAGCAGAGCATTTGTATATGACAACTCGAATTGCCAAACCAATGGCATTCAAAGTACACGTTAGGATAGAGTAGTGCTTATGGAATTTCCTGCGTAACTCATACGTTTGAGAATTTAAACAGCCTTTTCCATATATGGAATTGTGATGTATGTATAGTGTTGAAAAAGTTTACTTGTATCACACTTCCTGCTCACTCTTCAAAATGTCTTCCAAGATTGCGTTTTCCATAATTACCTATCCCTAGTAATTCGAAAGTCTGGTTGCTTAGATTATCAGACTCGGCCGCTCTCTGGTATCACATGACTTATCGCAATCTGACTGCCTGTCTAGACAAATCGTGGTCTATACAATTAAACCCGTATTGCAAGTCTGTTCTACTATCAGATCGGAAGTGATTATGCAGTCTTGAAAAAACACGTTATCCTCGCATTTACCTGGAGGCAGGTGGTATTATCACGTTTAGTGATTCAATTAATCTCTCAGGGATGGGCGATTGTCTGGCCCTGTCGTGCATCGAAGCGTGAAACGTGAACAATGATGGTAGGAAAAAAGGGTAACATGTCTGAGTAGATGATAGCACGAAATTATGTGCGTTAATATGCCGAAATAATAGATAATACAGGCTTTGAGAGGAAATTGCAAAAAAGCAAACTAGCCGAATTGTCACATCTTATACTTTCGCTCAGTTTTCCTTTCTTCACTCCTCTCGATCAGTCTTCACCCGACCATCCCTTCTTTCTTCTCATCCGTTCATTATCTTTTGTCGACGCTGCACCTATAGATATAATCTTTACCTTACCGAGTTGACCCCAAGTGCTTTACCAGCTCGCCACCTGTCTGACCGGTTTACCTTTCTTTGTGGCCGTCGGCGTTTAGCAAGAAGTGGAGCAAAGCCACGTTGAATGTTTTGAACAATTGCCAGCAGTAGACGGATTAAGCTGTCCGTACACGCACTAGACTGCATAACTACTTTCGCTCATCTGGTAATGGGTCGGATAGTGATAAAACAGATTGTCATCTAAGAGATAACTTGGTATTGCCGTGAAAAAAATGTCGGCCCTTCTTTAAGTTTATCGTTATTTAACAGCCTGGACGACAGACATACCCCTAACGATTTCCGACAGATGGCTTGTTGTAATAAACAAAGATGGGACTATAACAACTTTGTAGAAGATTTGTCAGATGTAATAAATAAGGGCAGGTCGTGTTATAGAATGACTTTGGTAAATGACACGTAAATGAGAAATACCTAATATGGTCATGTAGTAACTTTCAGAATGAGTGGTGGGGTTATCGTTTAATAAAATAAGGTACCTTACCTCGGGGAATGGTTTAAGGTTAAAAATTAAACTAAACTAAAATTATGATTGGGTCTCCCCCAACAGAACCTCATGTTTGTGCGTAGTCAGAAACTCAATTTAAAACCTAACGCGGTTCGAAGAGTTCCCACTGCATCTCTTCCTTTGTCAGAAGATCATAGACAGCCAGAATAAGGAGAATTACTAAGGATTCCTTTATAGGATATGCCATAGGACTAGAAGTATCTTCCAAAATCAGAAAGTATAAAATTTCAAATATAGTACTGAGAGCTACAAGTCCGAGGAACCTTACTTTGTGTTAACAGTTAGAAATATACATAAATCAGCAAACTGCAATCCATCTTAACAACACATCGACATTTATTTCGCTTTGATCACGAGTAGTATGATCCTTCCAAATATTACAGTACATGACTAACATATATTCATCCTGTCACGGATTGCTTCCCCTGCTTTGCAGTAGTGGTCCAACAGTGGCCAAAACTCAAGAGTATCTACCTTCGCACAAGATTACTCTTGGCAGAGATGTAGATAGAAGGTTAATGACGCTTGTACCTTACGTAAGTTTCACAAGATAATTCAGAAGTCAAGAACAATGCTGCTTAGCGCTGAACATTTGTTAACTTATATCTGTCCGTCGCCTTTTGTGAAGGATTTAAGCAATGGTTTTTAGCCCGTTCAAGCCCCCAGCTGGTGTAATCCAACGAAATTCCTCTTATAAGTAATGGCTCTATAGATGTAAATATATCTATGTATATATAGATGTATGTTTTAAAGAATCTTGCTCAAACGTTCGCTTTCATACACATAAAAAAACTGAATCGACTATGATTGTTTAGTCGACTTTGATAAATCCTCACCTATGTCTCCAAGACGAAAACTTGTATTTACAGCAAAATTCATCATTCCCTCCTTATTTTAACTGTTAAAGACTAATCCATTATTAAATTTGTTACATGTTGTTTTAAGAGACATAGGTGAGGATTTATCAAAGTCCGTTGCTACCGTCTTTTTTTATAAGCAAACTTAACTCTAGGTGAGTCCTGTCGCCGTGGTTTTCGTCACTTCTTGGTGATGAGTGTACTTCTCTCACACGAGTGGCGTAGTAACTTCCGTACTTCGAACCGTCTGAAAGCTTGTAACCCCGAACCCAAAGTTTTGGGAATACACAATCTCCTCGCGCAGGGTAGAATGGACAAGAGCAATTTAGGTTATATGCTCTCGAACCACTTGGTCTGGAAATTTTGTATCCCTTTTATGACGGGTGAATCTGCGAAACACTTGGTCTGGGAAAGTTTCTCTTATGTCGGGTGATCCAATTCCTTAGTTTCCAGTCTTCGTATGTTAAGTCCTGGTCCCTTAAGTTTTTCAGTCTCTGTATTTATAAAGGCGGGGTTACTTTTTAAGGTTTTAAGTTTCCCATATACTTCGATCTGTCACTTATAATATAGGAATTCTAAGTCCAATGTCTCTCTGGCTTCTGGGAGTGGCTCATATGACGTGCGCTGCAGTCTCTCTGTGCTCTGTGTCTCTGATTTCGCTAGATTATATTTCCCAGTTCTCAGTTCACATTACAGATGGTGCTTCCGTCGGATGTTTCAATAGGATCCATAGTTTATTCCGGCTTCTTACTTTAATCCAATCGTTAGCTCTTTAGCACTGGGTTGAGGTGTCTAATTTCAAAATATCCCCCAAGTGTTTTTAAATATTAAATTTAATATTCCAACGCGTGACCTCTTTCAAATCATGCGGTAATATTTCCGCCGGCTCGCAACAACGTGTGACCATGTTTGCCTGGCATAATGTCTTCCACAAAGATGTCTACCCAGACAGATTATCTGTAACAATCACCAAGGATTGTCCCACAAAAACGATAAACGCATCTACCCTCTGTGTAATCTGCCAGACAAACATACACCGAAGTCGGCAATACAGACAGACAATCTTGGGTTCTTTTCATGTCGATCGGCGAGACCGTGTTGTCACAGCTTTTCACCTGAGGTCAAATGTTGGACCGACGCGTTTCAAAAGATGGTCAGACTGAGAGAATAGATAAGCGTATGACCGGTATTACCTGGTATTATCGCATTTACCTTGCGGAACGTAAACAGTTCTGCGTGTAAAGCAGATAAGTCTGTAGGGGGGGTAGAGTGTTTCAGACTTCCCCCTACTAGATCCAGCATAGAGCAAAATAATGAAAAGGCATGATTTATGCAAAATAAAAGCGATTGGTGAGAAAAATCTGTGACACATCCTTCATATTAACACACGTAGTATTTTCATCCACATATAATAGTTCAACTGTATTGTCGATATTGTTCGATACTTGTCAAACTGCGGGACGCTATTTTCAATATTCATAATACATAAAGAATAGTGGGCTGAGCCACGCCAACTGTATTTATTGTCATTACCTACTATTTTATATAACAATCCTGTCATATGACAGGACTTACATTCAACAGCACAAGTACTTAACGGCAATTTTATTTATTCAAATACTTGTGGAAACAATTTTTTTTAGGTGGGAACATCCGATTGTCCTTCAGAAGAGCACTTCGATTTTCTGTTGTTTTAATCTGCCGGATAGTTCATAACATCACTGAAATCTTCAGATACTATTTGGTCGAAACTATAATAGATCTTTAGCTCATCAGAAAGTTTTTGTTATGATTTCTAAAGCCTACTTATTCTTGGTGAACAACATGACTCGTTGGAGGAAATAAACTTCGTGTGAGATGATAGTGCTAGAGTAGAAATAGTATTCTCTCCAGAATGTGTGAGGTCCCAGTGACAGAGAAGTACACTGGTATCACTCGATAGTCACGGCTGTGAAAGTATCTGGACTGAAAATATTCAGAGAACAGTCAGACCTTACTGCGCCACCTCCGCTATGTGACCACCTGTGATATAATAAAAATTCAACCAAACTCAGTATCAACTATATTGAATGAATAAAGCTGGTGAATACAATTTATATCCTCTTTATTTACATCTATCTAATTGTGGTGATTGTGTGTGACTGGTGATACAAAAGTTATATTTATACAAAACCAAATTGGCGAATTCAATTACAGTTTTTGCAAGTTAAACTAAAATGTCATTTCTTTAGACTCTTCCAATTAGTTGGGTAATAGACTTCTTCACTGTCTTATTCACTTTATAACTTTCACTAGTTTATCACGCAAATTGTCATCACAAAACTCTGCTTGACAATTATCACTTCTTGGGTGCACGATTGTCACAAATATCACTCATCTGTTAGGTTAATCAGTGTTCATATGAGATGTACAGCTTCAGTAGGTCTTGCTTCTACCAATCCAGACACTGCCGGGGCGATTCGCATTGATCATCGAGCAATTCTTGATCATTGACCTCTGACTTTTGGTTGACAAGTATGAACCTGCAGATAATTGTAGGATATGTGGCTATTTGTGGATAACAATTACCACATTCCTATTGTAGGTGAGATGAATTTGTTTTCAGATGTATGCGTGAAAATGCATGATTATGGATCAGTGACAAGACAGGTGTCTACTGTGGAACATTTTATAAAATCAAATAATACAAAATAATATGTACACACATATATGGTATGAGGTTATAGTATCCCCCTGCCTGACACGTTAGCTCTGTAAAGTGCAGTAACTTGAAGACAGATTGAATAAACCCTGATAATGATTGTTGGTAGTCCTGAAAAGAATTGTTATTAGTCCTGTGCTAGCCCTGATATGGACTCAGTCACGGTGGTTATATTTCGGGTTCCAATCTTCAACAATCATATCAAGTAATAAATTAATATACATGATACTTTCATAACATATAGATTAAACAAATCCTGAAATAAAGTTGTAATTACTGTATTATTTTACATAGTAACTTTACATACCCTCGCAGGATCTAATTAAGATCAGTAAAGACTGGCTTTAGTGGAGTAACAGAACTGCCTGGCTGCAAATAACAAGATATTGGCCTCTGCACGTTCCTCTCTCTCCAGCCGTTGTCCTTCTGTCTTGCTTCGCTGTACAAGTGAATTTGAAATCATTTCCGTCCGCCCTTATATATGCAGCTACCGGACGTACAGGAAACAAGGCTCGCAACTCCAGCAAACTTCCCAAAAAAGTTGTAACTTCGGGGGGTTTGTGCTAGAGGTGTTTCAAACCTTGGTCTCGTGCATTTCACCTTTCCCAGTTCAAGCCTTTGGAGTTATATATTTCCGTTCTCCATGAGTTGACCTTTATATCCATATGTTGTTTTCCCATATCTGTCGTGTTAACGATTTTATATTGAATTATAAATAGGAAAAACACAGGATTTCTCAATGCACGGACACTATTCTTGCGAAATTCTTCACAACTACTTACTCCCTTCTGATTTCCTTGTACCTATACATAAATGAAGATATTCCCGTCAAAAGGAGACCATTCTCATCCTTGTCTGTCATTCCGTTCTCCTTCCCGATGTCTAATTCTAACCATGATTTCGGACGATTTATTCTTCCTTATACACTCGCCGAAGTCATTCTATCTGACCGTGGGAAACCCCTTCTCTGATTGGCTGCCCTAGATACACACAGGAAAATACCCCTGCATTCCTTTGTTCAGGTCAGCACACTGGTGTCCCACTTTTCGGTCTTCAAACATTTAACTAGGCAATGCGTAACATGCGACAGAGCCTCCCTCTCTTTTAAGCTGTAGATTTCTACAGCTAACAACTGTAAGCTTTGCCGTAGTTAATGTTCTTCTTACTCTCGTTCTATCTCAGTTGGGTGTCGAGTAAGAAAATCTGCTCCTACATTTTGTTTTCATGGATATAGATTTATCCTTCGCTATCTCTCTTTTCCCAGTTCGGCTTTTCATCCAGGCCCTTACCGCTGGTGAAATGGGGTCGGTAGGTTTCCCTTGAAGTTTACCGCCCTCTTTTCGTTGATAGTTGGTTGCGGTTTTCCCTCGCAAATTCGTAGGTGTTTGATTTTGGCTACGTGATTTGTTCTTTTCTTCCAGTGCATGGGTTTCAGACTGCAATTCAACCTGTGTGGGATGTTTCTTTTCCCCTCCAGTGCAAATCTCGGGAGTACCCATGATGGCTGGTTTGCTTGTAGACTTTTGAAGACTCTTCCGCCGACTTTCTGAATCTACATGAGTGCACTCTGGACAGGAATTTACATACCAATTGATGTCTTCCGTAATACCTGGCCAGTAGTACTGGGTGGCTATTCTTTGTTTTGTGGCACCATTACCCAGGTGTTCACTCAAAGTTATGTGCCCCCAGCCTATAACCTTATTTCTATAGGTGGATGGTACAACAATTTGACCATGACTTTTCGTCCCTCTGCCAGCTTTCCTGTGCAAGAGTCCATGTTCCATATAGAAATTTCCTTTGATTGGATTGTTATGTGTTTTTGACAGTTTGCCAAAACAAGGCTTCAATGTGCTGTCAGCTACTTGAGCCCGTTTTTCATTCAATCGAATCAAATTTTAATTTGGTGTCCCTCTCTATGTTCCTGGAGTCAGACCTGGTCTGGATTTCTGCCATAACCATAGGTTTTACCGGGTTTCCCAAGAAAACATATCTACGCCCCAACATCAGGGGGTAAAAGGGATCATCTAACACTGCTGCATTTATCTCCCCTTCCACATAGCGACAACTGACATGAATCTTTGCTATGGGTAAAGTGAGGGGTAATGCTCCTTTTAGTGGCCCTTGAATATCTACTGTTTCTGTGGTGATTTGTTCAGGGCGCACCAGAGATGCACACACGACTGCGTCATAGGACAAACCTGTGTCATACATTCCTGTGACTTGTTTGCCATTCACAGTCACTATCTCCTGTGTAGGTGGGTGATGGAGGCTATTCTGAATCACCGTCAGTTCCTTCCTATCAGAAGTCCTCACCTGTAAGCATGCAGCATGATGAAGAGGTTTTTTCCTTCCACATTTATCAGTGTTGTGGTTGTTCATTTTGCAGAACTTACACCATTTTTCTTCCCTTCGTGAGGGTTTATTGTTATATCCTGGAGGGTTCTTGTCTTTGTAGTCATATCTTTGGTTGTTCTTGGTTGTATTGTCCTTTTGTTCAAACTCGTTTTGGTTTTGTGGTGACTTGAAACTATCTCCCTGCTTCCTCTTGTTTCCTTGAGTCAGGGGGTGAGCCAGTTTGTGACTTTCTGCATAGATGATTATTTCATCTAATCTCTCTCTTTTATGTTCTACTAGGAATGTCTTCGTCTCAGGAGACATGGACTCCAGGAGTTGTTCTATCAACATCATCTCCTTGATCCCTTCAAAATCCTGATTGAAGTTTCCTAACTGACACCACCTCAGCAAGTAACTTTCCAACCTTGCTGAGAACTGCTGATATGTTTCTCCTGTCTGGAGCATAGCAGTTCTAAATCGCCTTCTATAAGCTTCTGCGTTTTGTTCGTAACGCACCAACAATGCTTGTTTCAAGGCTTCATAGTTTTCCTGATCTTCTTTTTGCATCTTCAAGTAGACATTATAAGATACACCTCTCAATCCCTGTGACAACTTCAAATTCCACTTTTCTTTTTCTAGGCCATAAGTAGTGGCCAATCGTTCATATCTGTCAAGGTAATCCTCTGGACCCCAGTCGTGCTCCCCAAATGGGTCCAAGTGGAAGTTCATAGCTCCATTGGAGGTGCTTTGGCTGGCGCTGGTATCCGAATGAGATGACCTACTACCATTAGTAGTAGCCACTGCCTGTATTTCAAGCTCTTTTAATCTCAGTTCATGGTCTCTATCAGCTTGTAGCTTCCTTTCCTCAGCTGTTAATCTTCTTTCTTCAGCCTCCAATTTCTTGGCTTGAGCCTCAACTTCCAACAGCAGCCTCTTTTCTTCAGCTTCCATTCTTTTGGCTTCTCTCTCAGCTTCTAGTCTTTTGGCTTCTCTCTCAGCTTCTGCTTGCAGCTTCCTTTCCTCTCTATCCATATGTTTGTCCACTTCAGTTGTGACATACTGGACGAGAGCATCACCTGTCAAGTCCAGCTCTTTTCCCATTTGCATGATCGCAGTTCTGAACTTCACTAAGTCAGCCATTATATTAAGTTAAGTAGGGTATGAAAACTTACCTAAACTTACTTAAAATAATTATCAAATGGACAACACAATTAATCGTGCAACCTTGTGATAGTCAATATTTACTGAGTACTCTAAGGTACTGTTACTGAAAAAAAAATCTTATTCTAGAATTTTCAAAAAAAAAATTTTTTTTTTTTTTTTTCTAATGGTGGCCCAAGATAGACTAAAGATAGATGTATTAGATAGAGGATGGCTCAGGATATACGAGAATATCCCGCGATCGAGCCCCCACTGTAGCGGAAGGTTTTATATGTGTGAGATGATAGTGCTAGAGTAGAAATAGTATTCTCTCCAGAATGTGTGAGGTCCCAGTGACAGAGAAGTACACTGGTATCACTCGATAGTCACGGCTGTGAAAGTATCTGGACTGAAAATATTCAGAGAACAGTCAGACCTTACTGCGCCACCTCCGCTATGTGACCACCTGTGATATAATAAAAATTCAACCAAACTCAGTATCAACTATATTGAATGAATAAAGCTGGTGAATACAATTTATATCCTCTTTATTTACATCTATCTAATTGTGGTGATTGTGTGTGACTGGTGATACAAAAGTTATATTTATACAAAACCAAATTGGCGAATTCAATTACAGTTTTTGCAAGTTAAACTAAAATGTCATTTCTTTAGACTCTTCCAATTAGTTGGGTAATAGACTTCTTCACTGTCTTATTCACTTTATAACTTTCACTAGTTTATCACGCAAATTGTCATCACAAAACTCTGCTTGACAATTATCACTTCTTGGGTGCACGATTGTCACAAATATCACTCATCTGTTTAGTTAATCAGTGTTCATATGAGATGTACAGCTTCAGTAGGTCTTGCTTCTACCAATCCAGACACTGCCGGGGCGATTCGCATTGATCATCGAGCAATTCTTGATCATTGACCTCTGACTTTTGGTTGACAAGTATGAACCTGCAGATAATTGTAGGATATGTGGCTATTTGTGGATAACAATTACCACATTCCTATTGTAGGTGAGATGAATTTGTTTTCAGATGTATGCGTGAAAATGCATGATTATGGATCAGTGACAAGACAGGTGTCTACTGTGGAACATTTTATAAAATCAAATAATACAAAATAATATGTACACACATATATGGTATGAGGTTATAGTATCCCCCTGCCTGACACGTTAGCTCTGTAAAGTGCAGTAACTTGAAGACAGATTGAATAAACCCTGATAATGATTGTTGGTAGTCCTGAAAAGAATTGTTATTAGTCCTGTGCTAGCCCTGATATGGACTCAGTCACGGTGGTTATATTTCGGGTTCCAATCTTCAACAATCATATCAAGTAATAAATTAATATACATGATACTTTCATAACATATAGATTAAACAAATCCTGAAATAAAGTTGTAATTACTGTATTATTTTACATAGTAACTTTACATACCCTCGCAGGATCTAATTAAGATCAGTAAAGACTGGCTTTAGTGGAGTAACAGAACTGCCTGGCTGCAAATAACAAGATATTGGCCTCTGCACGTTCCTCTCTCTCCAGCCGTTGTCCTTCTGTCTTGCTTCGCTGTACAAGTGAATTTGAAATCATTTCCGTCCGCCCTTATATATGCAGCTACCGGACGTACAGGAAATAAGGCTCGCAACTCCAGCAAACTTCCCAAAAAAGTTGTAACTTCGGGGGGTTTGTGCTAGAGGTGTTTCAAACCTTGGTCTCGTGCATTTCACCTTTCCCAGTTCAAGCCTTTGGAGTTATATATTTCCGTTCTCCGTGAGTTGACCTTTATATCCATATGTTGTTTTCCCATATCTGTCGTGTTAACGATTTTATATTGAATTATAAATAGGAAAAACACAGGATTTCTCAATGCACGGACACTATTCTTGCGAAATTCTTCACAACTACTTACTCCCTTCTGATTTCCTTGTACCTATACATAAATGAAGATATTCCCGTCAAAAGGAAACCATACTCATCCTTGTCTGTCATTCCGTTCTCCTTCCCGATGTCTAATTCTAACCATGATTTCGGACGATTTATTCTTCCTTATACACTCGCCGAAGTCATTCTATCTGACCGTGGGAAACCCCTTCTCTGATTGGCTGCCCTAGATACACACAGGAAAATACCCCTGCATTTCTTTGTTCAGGTCAGCACACTGGTGTCCCACTTTTCGGTCTTCAAACATTTAACTAGGCAATGCGTAACATGCGACAGCGGTAAATGTCCAGTCAAGCCATGGACATCTTCTCATACAGCTTGAGTCCTTTATAACATTGAGTACACAATTCTTAAACACATCTGGTCCCACAGGACCTTGAGCATAAACTCTTTAAATACACAGCCAATCCTTTCGGACTGATTGGTTGCTACCCCAAACAAAGCAATTTCAGCCTCACAACAACACATAGAAACATTCGTACCGATGCCTTTCTGTACGCTACAAAGCCTACAAATACAAGTCTTTATCTAGCGCGCAAAAAAGGATTGTAACAGCGATGGACCCCAGACGGAATGCGAAAGAGAGTCCAACCAAGAACAACCTGGCGGAGAACTGTGGAGGCCGAAATGCAAAGCATAAACTGTTTTTTGGGCACCGCACCGACAGTTTATTGCTGCACCACAAGATCCCGACTGGGCGTGACAGCCACTGATGACTATGAATCAGCGGATAAGGATACAGGAAGAGAAATAGGGGTAATCACTGAACTGGTGCGCAAAAATCAGGAAACCAGGAATGCCCACCCTAAGACGAAGTAAAGGAGGGAGGGGAAATTCACAATGGCGACACATAAATGACATATGATGTTTATGTGTTTGCAGTCGATTTTGTGTACTTGGCGTCTACCTAGACAGCTAAAAGTTTAGCATGTTATAGACATTGGGGGCGGTGTACAAATTTAGGGATAGTGTAAACATTTGGGATTGTTACAGAAATTTAGGGATGTTATAGAAATTGAGTGATGTTACAGATTGCCTGAAATTGTCCAGGCTTATATATCTAATAGAGCCATACAGCCTCAGCCCATGTGCCTAGAAATGATATGAACGATAATCTAAGTATCGGGAGTTAACAAATAGCAAGGGCTCAAAAAAAAAAAACATATTTGTAAATGCCAGGCGATCTCAGAGTTGGAATCTTATTTCTTATTAAAGTTGGTGTTTTGACGAGACACTGCTCGTTCGACCTAGACAAAACACGCTGTTATATTAGAACGCATGTGTCCAACTCTATGCTACGGTTCCCAATGATGTAAACAAAGTCGCGTCTTGAACGAGGGAATGTTAGTAGTATCGATTCACAAACTTAGACTTGTAAATACTGAGAGTAAAAGAAAAAAAAAAAGAGTCGAAACATATTCCACATTTTTTACATCATATCATACTTTGTCTTTCATTTCCTTTAATATTCTTTGCCGTGTTTTTGTTGTTAGTTTCTTCGCGTTAATATTTATTTCTTTTTTAACATTTATATTTGTTAATTATTACTTATCCATGTGTCTGCTGCATCCTTTGTGATTTTCTCATTACCTTCTAAATTTTTCATCTTTGTATGTTATTTGGGACTGCGATTGACGAAGGCTACTCCCGAAACACCCCGTGCTTTTATTGTATTGTTCAAGTATAAAACTGCCTACAACGTCTTTTTGTTGTTGTTGTTCTTGTTGTTGTTGCTGTTTTCTGCTTTCAATTTTAGAGTAGCCTCATTCAACACAAAATGTTGTTTACAACACAACTTGTATTGTGTTTAACTATTATTTTTACAATATATATCTTTACAGCAAGTGTTACATCAGGTGACCTTCTAAATTTAACTATTTTTTACAATATATATCTTTGTAGCATCTCTAAGTGCTTGGTGGCAGAGTGGTTAGAGCGCTTACTTCTCGAAGCAACGTTACTAAGTTCGAAACCTGGTAGCGACACGCTCCAAGTCTATCCCGCTATAAATGTGTGCCTGAGTCTAACACAATTCCTGCAGTTTCTGGGCCTGGGATCCCTGGTGAGACACAGGAATAATGGGATTACTGATCCTTCAGACAATTCGTAAAAAGAATCAATATGAAGTTGTGCATGAGACCGACAACCTCACCCAGTAAAACAAATTGCTACAGACACCACACCTCCAACAGCATGTGAATGCTTAGTGCAAGTTTTCTGCAATAGAACCAGCTGCATTTGTGGCTTCGTGCTCTATAAGGAACCTAAAGGGTGGTGAAGGCAGCGAGGAAAAGAACGTGTAACACCACCACCACCACAGAAAGCTGAAATCTAGTACAATGAAGTCTCTCACTTACTCCCCAGCGGCAGTATGTACTTTACCTTTTATGGTATTTTAAAAATATGGTTAAATGCCCTGACAACAATGACAAAGCATTTCTTGAAAGCAGACGATATCTACATGCTTAAAAAAATAGTCCGAAAAGGAGACATTTGATTGGTTAGAACAAAATGTGTCTTTAGTGCAAATATATAAACGCATTTTTTATAAGCAAGGAGAAACTTACTGAACAGGGCATTAGCACCGGTTTCATAATTGTTAGGTAATGTGACATTTGCGATGAGCTTTGTACATGACTGGCGTTTTAGTTTGGGTCTTCATACTTCATTCTCTGTGAGGAATGCTGACCTTTCGTACAGACAAAAAGTTCTGGCAGACAGAGGACATGCAAATATGCCGTGACATGCATAAACTGTGGTTACGTTAAAAAAGGAATCATAGACAAGTATGCAGACGACAGACAGAGCTAAAGATACATAGAGAGATAGACAGACAGAAGACAGAAAGATGATAGATAGATTAAAAGATAGACAGACAAGCAGAAATACAGACGGACGAACGGACGCACCGAAAACAACACAGACAGACGGACGAAGAAAACATATATATATATATATATATATATATATATATATATATATATATATATATATATATATATATATATATATATATATACAGAGATACAGATAGATAGATAGATAGATAGATAGATAGATAGATAGATAGATAGATAGATAGATAGATAGATAGATAGATAGATAGATAGATAGATAGATAGATAGATAGATAGATAGATAGATAGATAGATAGATAGATAGATAGATAGATAGATAGATAGATAGATAGATAGATAGATAGATAGATACTATTTCATATTCTAACTAATAATTATCATCATTTTTCGTCTTTCTGTAGATTAAAAAAAAAAATACAGCAGTTTCCAAACTGGAAGCGTGAAGGAATTCCAAGGGGACCTGAGACTACACTGAAGAAAATTATCAGTCAAAAAAGTTACATAAAAAAGACAAATTAATGTTAAAATTTGGACATTCTATCTTTTCTTCTATATTCTGTTTCAAAGCTACGTTTCACACAATATAAGCAATGAAATATGGGGCTACATTATGCTGTAGTAAACGTGAATAAAAAAAAAGCTGCACTACTAATTAAGTTTACTTGTTCATTCTCATCTTTTCCCACTACCAAAGTTGCAATCTTTTTCATGGCGCACTATTTTTTTTTGGTATGGGAACTACATTGCGCGCCTGTTGAAAAAAGTAGTCAGGTACGCATTTACAGCTGGGTAGTATAGAGCGTCCGATTGACAGAGTGGTTACATCGTTGGTCTCTCGCAGTAAAGGTCTCTCGAATCACGGTACCGACATGTTCCAGTCTACCCAGCTGAAAATGAGTACCCGACTTTGAGTTAGGGAAGCAAAACGGCAGCAAGGAAGGAAACTGGTCGCTCCGCGTCTCGATCCTGGATCTAGTATGGTGAAGTCTCTTTTGACAAAATCAGTTATGTCCTATTACATCATTTTCGTTCTCTCCTGCATTATCAACTTGTTTCTTAATTTTTATCACACTCATCGTTCTATTATTTGGCATATTTTATGCACCTACATTTTTGCTTAGTCACTCAATGACTTGTTTACGTTTCACCATGTGAATCGTAGTATTACAAGGATAATTAGACCGTCTGGAAGATTATAATTTTATCGCCCAGTGTCATGCAATGCAGACGGTCACAGGAAATCATTGTTGATACAAGGTGGTTCGCACGATCGACGGAAAGAAAGCCAGATTGTCTGTCTAAGAAATCCGTCTGGGAGATGTACGAAAACACAGGTGATAATAAGGTAATCGCTTCCGATGGACCGTCTCTGTATCAATAATACAGATAACCTGTCAGAGGGAGACAATCTTGACGCAAGGTACTAGTCAGGAAATGAATTCACAGATGTGTTTATAAGTTTGTACAAATGCAACCGGAAGTATTACGGCCTTATTTTGAAAAGATAGGCCATGAGTTTAAATTTTAAAGGATAATTTTAAACACGTGGGGGAGAATTAGATTAATACTCAACCACACCCAGTTCCAAACTTACCAATGGCTCCATTTGAGAGCAGAACATTAGCTCTCGATGATCAGACTGCATTTTCAACAACGTCAAGTAACAACTCCCCGGAGCCAGAGAAAAGGATCGGAAAAAGAATTCCAAAATTAGAAGGGACCAGATCGAAGTATTTGGGCGTCTTTATAACTTAAAAGAGAACCCGCAATTTTAAATACAAAGACTGGAGACTTAAGGAATCAGAAGCATACGTCATAAGAGGAATACTAAAAATACCCACACCAACTGTTCGAAGCATCGAATCAGCGTTGAAGCATCGAATCAGTCCATTCAACTGTGCCAGGAGATTTTAGACCCTGTTTGGGATAAGTTGTGAACATATATTTTATAAAGTGAATGTGACATGTTAGTGCCCTAATCACAAAAGACTTGACGAAACACCTGCTGCAGTACTTAAGCATTTGAAGAGCTAAGTGCTTTTTAAAAGGCGAACGCAAGGAACTTTTTTTATAATTCCTCTATCAAGTCTCTATGAAGACAAAACTTTTACTACATTTCATCCATCTTTTCATATTTATTTTAAACTGTTAAAGGATAATTGATTATTAAATTTGTTATATGTTATTTTACAAATTCATTGTTGATTCAGTTACTATAGATATGAGAGCAAGCTTATGTTCCAGAATCTTTAATATATATATATATATATATATATATATATATATATATATATATATATATATATATATATATATATATATATATATATATATATATATATATATACATATAATTACATATATATATATATATATATATATATATATATTATATATATATATATATATATATATATATATATATATATATATATATATATATATATATATATATATATATATATATACCTGTATTTACATCTATAGAGCCAAATAATTAATACGAGGAATTTCGCAGAATTAAATCAGCTTGAATGAGCTAACATTAAGTATTGCATAAGCATCTTCATAAAAGGCGACGGGTCAGACACAAAAGTTAACATTGCTCCGCCTCATGCAGAATTGTTCTTGACATATGAAATATCTTATGCTCACTACCTTGAGGTAGAAGTATCATTATCCTTCTATCTACAGCTCTGCCAAGAGTAATCCTGTGCGAAGGTAGACACCTTAGAAGACTAACATTAGTTACTCTTGAGTTTTGGCACTGATGGACCACTACTGCAGAGCTAAAGGGAGGCAACCCGTGACATCTCTAACACATCACTATCCTACGGCAGTACCTGCTATGAGACTACCTTGACCGTTTTTAGTATAGAGCGTGACGTCACCGTGTTTCGAACCTGGTACCTGTGCCGCGAGAGACCAGCGCTGTAACCACTCTGCCAATCCGACGCTATATACGTGTATATATTCTTCTTCTTCTTCTCTGATCCTTAGCCGCCGACCGTCAAAACAGTCAGTGGCCATCACGCCTAGTGGCGTCTTGTAGGGCGACAACAAATTAATTCCACTTTTCTCGGTCGGCGGCCATCCTTCGTACAGTGCCCCAACTCTGGTTCATTCTTTGCATTTCAGCCTCCACAGTCCTCCGACAGGTTGTTTTTGGCCGGCCTCTCTTTCGTTTCCCTTCAGGGGTCCAAAGCATAGCTGTTCTTGTGATGGCATCGGGGTCTCTTCTGAGGACATGGCCAACCCAGCTCCAGCGGCTGCCAGCTATGATGGTGTGCATGTGCTCTTGCTTGCTCCGAGTAAGTAGATCTTGGTTGGTGATGGTATTCGGCCAAAAGATTCGGAGAATTTTTCTTAGGCATGTTGTGTGAAAAGAGGACAATTTCGACATTTCCTTCTCTGTAACTCTCCAGCATTCTGCACCATAGAGAAGCACAGAAAGCACACAGCTCTGATATAATCTTAATTTTGTGCTTGTGCTGTATTGAGAGGACTTCCAGATGTTGTTTAGGCTAAAGAAAGCTGTTCTTGCCTTATTCATTCTGATGGTGATGTCTTTGCCTGCCCCACCGTCTGGTGTTACTATGCATCCTAGGTATGTGAAGGTGTCTGTCTGTACCAGTTGCTGATTCCTTACTGATATAGGCTCAGGGTTGCTCACATTGAGCGTCATGACCTCTGACTTCTTTAAATTGATGTTCAAGCCCACCTGCTGGCTAAACTTATTAAGTCTATCCGTGTTTTCCTGGATGTTGTCATGGAGCAGTCTATCATTTCTCTTCCTAAATCTTCCACATTCCTTTACTCAGTCCATCCTGTCACTGTTTTCTAGTCTTCCCTATGACCCCCTTCTTTTTTTTTCCTACGAGAACGCGAGATCAGGTGAAGTTCTTGTATTAAATTTCGTTAACAGGCCATTTAGATTCCGCAGGTAGGGTTTTGCGAAGACGCGATGGTAATGGTGGGTTTTTCTGGGTGACATCAATTAACCCGTGACCCATAGACGACCACCTATTTCCGGTCTTAAACTGTATTTATCAGAGGAAAATGTAACTTTACTTTACTCTCTTGATGAACACCGTGAAAGCAGCCTAAACTAAATTTTAAGTACATAAGACTTTTAAAGAATATACAGAGATTGTACACAACTGTGTGTAAAGTCAATAACGTGCTTATGAATATATTCAAATATTCAAGTTCTGATTGTATGAACCTGAAGTGATTTTGTGTGGTGAGTTATCTCCCAAAATTATTTGTTTAATTATTGCTTAATGATACAAGTGTAATTTGCAGAAGAAGTATGTGGTTGACTATGATAAGAAACATATGTTATGCTATTGGATTTAGTTCTTCCATATCCATTATGTACCTGTATAACATATTATTAATTTTCTTATATGATTTGCTTATAGTATTTTATTACTGTGCATTATTGCTTGCCTTATTAGAACACAACTCTGTTATGAGTATACATTATGAAAGCTGTTGTTCCTTGCTGAAAAATAATTAAGAATTAATTATTAACTAAAGATACACCAGACTACAAGACAGACTGTTGATTGTGGAAAATAGTAAGATATTAAGTGTAGAGGAGAGACACTTGACTTGGAAGGATGAGGACAAAGCCTGTTAGACAATGGTCACTGAGATATATTTTACATACAGTGTACTGGACAGTCAAAGTCTTCAGTGGTAAGTGTGCCTATGCTCTGAGACCAAAAGTCTTCGGGGAGGAACTTAATACATGTAAAATCTCTTTAGACAAGAGATTAATGGTCCCTTACTTTGTTCTCCAGTGCAGAGTGTCAGTAACATAGGACCTGGCTTCGACCTCCCTCAATTTTGCTGAGCCCAAAAATCAAGAAGGGACAGGGACTGAATCTTCACCCCTGAGTGTGAACCAGACATCCTTAAAGACACTAGTGCCACACAGGGCAGTCAGTCACCACCACGTGCTCTCATCAAGAAGTCACAGCAGAGTGTCCTCTCAGCCTACATCCTACAAGAACACTACGATAAGTATAATAAAGCGAAGGAAGACCACATACACCCATAGCCATCAAACGCTCAGACTTAGTCAGGGAAGAAAATAAGGCACCCCACTGGGACCTAGATTCCTGTTTATTTTTCAGATTTAAACGTCCATATTTTTTTTTATCAGATGTAAAATAACCCTTTGTAAATGTGATTCCCTTAATAAATAGCATATTGTTTATTTACCTACTACACGTCTGAGTCAATTTGATAAAATAATATAATATCCTGTCCAGGGCTCTCTTTTTGTGATTACTTCCCTTTCTTGTTTACTGTCCTTTTTTTACTGTCGAATTGTCAACATCGTGTGGTGTATGTTATTTGTGGAACAAAGTCACGTGGGAGAACAACTTGTCTGATATTCTTATATGGTATTTAATTACCCTTGATTCCAGACAGTTAACCTCTTGGTTTCATAACAAATAACATCATTATTACAGTATTGCAAGAAAATCAATCTATATTCTTAGTGTTATAGTGAGCAGTTGACCTGTGTCGACCTTGCTCTCTCCCTACGCGTGACAAGTGGGGGCTCGCCTCGAGATTTAAGTATCCTAGCGCACAGTAGCTCTCGCTGGTGATACGAATAGCAAAGAGCTGAGGCATAAACCATTGCCTTTGCTCAAAAATATTGCTTTTCTTCACCTTCTAGAGTGAGAATCTTTTTCTATCCCCTAGACTTTATCGTTGTAGCATCTGGACAGGATATTAAGAATTAATTGAAGCTAGTAGTGTGGTGGTTTTCCTTTTTCAAATAACTTTCTAAGAAGTTAATTTTAGTTAAGGAGTGAGTGAGTGTATGGAGTTAATGTGCTATTAGTCATATTCTATTCACTGACTAACATTATTGCTTTGGTAAACAAATGTACTTGTATATTCGTAGATAATTTACCCACAAGAAGATTTATTCAGCACCAACAATGGCTGAATTAGCCAAAGTAAGATCTAGTTTAATGGAATTCGCTAAGGACATGGGGATGGTAGGTAATGAGTTAACGAGTTTCATTAGCGCCGAAATCGATAAACATCTTGACAGAGAAGAGAGATTAGAAAAGGAGCGAGCAGAGAGAGAAGCACAGGAGAGGAGAGAAATTCGACAAGCAGAGGAGAGAGAAAAAGAAAGCCAGCATGAAACTAGATTAAAGGAATTAGACGTAGAAGCTAGAAGAGTTGAAGTAGAGGCTAGTCCCAGTACATTAGAATCTTCTGGTGCCTCTCCTTCAGCAGATGGGAACACAATTACCAGTCATGCTACAGGAACTAATGCTATGTCATTTCCTTTAGAAATTTTCTCCAACAGCGCCGAGAAAATCGACACGTACCTTGATAGATTCGAACGATTTGCCTCGTCGTATGGTCTGGACAAAGATAAATGGGCGCTCAAACTCTCACAAGGATTGCGTGGAACAGCATATGAGGTGTACATGAAGTTGCCAATTACTGAGCAAAATAAATATGATACTCTAAAGAAGGCCCTTTTACAAAGATTTGAACTTAATTCAGAAGCTTACAGGAAGCAGTTTCGTCGGGCCAGAAGAGACATAGGAGAAACATTTGCACAGTTTGCATCTCGCCTCGAATCCTATCTGCAAAAATGGCGCACGTTAGGAAACTTTCCTGAGTCTCTGGAAGGGATTCAGGAAATGATTATTATGGAACAACTCAAGGACACAATGACACCAGATATGAGAAGGTTCCTAGCAGAGCATGGGGCCGAAAACCTTGAGTCGTTACTCACTCTGGCCTCCTGCTTCAAGAAACTGCCATTTGCCAATATTCCCCTGCAGAAAGGAAACTTTTATATGAAATTGGGATTAATATATCGTAGAGCAGGAAACATAGGACTAGAACATGGGCAACTAGTCGTTCCATCTACGTACAGGAACCAAATCTTGGAGATGGGTCATGCACTTCCATTCAGTGGTCACATGGGTCAAAATGCCACCATGCAACGCATATCAGCCCATTACTATTGGCCGGGGATGAATGCAGATATCATCCGATTTGTTAAGTCCTGTGCCCAGTGTCAAAGAGTGGCACCTAAACATTGGACATCCCCAGCGACGTTAGGAGAGATGCCAATAATAGGAACTCCCGTCGAGAGAGTAGCTGTGGATATCATAGGACCTCTTCTGAGAACTAAAAGGAGGAACCGCTGCATTTTAACACTAGTCGACACATGTACAATGTGGGGTGAAGCCATTGCACTACCCTCATCAGACTCAGTGCATGTAGCAGAAGCATTAGTGAGTATATTCACCAGGCTAGGTTTTCCTCGACAAATACTTACGGATAATGGGTCACAGTTCAAGGGAAAGTTAGCGGAAGAGGTTTTCCGAGTATTTCGTACACAGCATATTCACACCTCGCCCTATCATCCTCAGTCCAATGGACAAGTTGAGAGGTTCAATGGAACTCTCATCACTATGTTGCGCAAATTGGCTCAGGAAAAACCAGAAACCTGGGATTTGTTTCTGCCTGCAGCACTATTTGCCTACCGAGAAGTGCCACACTCTTCGACAGGTCTCTCTCCCGCCACCTTATTGTTCGGGCGTCCAATCAAAGGACCGCTTGAAGCTCTTCTTCGGGCTATGACAGATGAAAGTGCAGACGACAGTATTGTTACGGCGTCAAAATATGTCCAGGAACTCAAGGAACGCTTAAAGGTTGGTTGGGAGATGGCATCAACAAACTTGCGACGAGCGCGTAGTAAGTATGCCAAACATTACAACAAATCAGCCAAGGACAGGGAATTGCATATTGGGGAGAAAGTACTTTTGTTGTTGCCACTGGGCAACAACAAACTTCAAATCGGTTGGCAGGGACCATTTGAAGTGGTACAGAAGATTTCTAGTACTAAAATCTCCAAGAAGGGGAAACATAAGATTTATCATGTAAATCTTCTTAAAAAGTACGTTGAACGCCCAAACCCCGAACCAGCTCATCTTATGACCCTGGCGGTTGCCACAGAAGTGGATAATGAAGACAAAATATATGTTGAGTATCCGCTTCGTCCACAAGAATCGCACAAGGATGTGCAAATAAGCTCAACTTTAGGGAGTGCAGAAGGTGAACAAGTCAAACAACTTTTAGAAGAACACTCAGAAGTGCTCACAGATAGGCCGGGTCTGACAAATCTCGTCGAGTTTGAGATGAAAGTGACAGATCCAACTCCTGTCAGGGTGAAAACATACCCAATACCGTATGCAAAAGCAAGTGCATTGCAAGAGGAAATTGAGCAATTACTAAACGCCAATATAATATCCAAATCTGAATCACCCTATAGTGCGAGTGTTGTGCTCCTCCAAAAACCTAGTGGAGAAGCTCGTCTCTGCATCGACTATAGACGACTTAATGCTGTGACAGAGTTCCAACCAGAACCCTTACCTGACCCCAATGGACTCTTCACCAAATTAAGTAAGGCCAAATTCTTCACAAAAAATTGACCTGAGCAAGGGTTATTATCAAATCCCGGTCAAGAAAGAAATTAGGCCGTTGCTTGCTTTCAGTACGTCTGAAGGACATTATCAGTTTAATGTTCTGCCATTTGGGTTGAGCAACGCTCCGGGTATCTTCACCAGAATGATGAGGAAATTACTCACACCCCATTGCAAAATAATGCCATCCACAACTTTATGGATGACATATTAATATCAACGAGCACATTTGAGGAACATTTGGAAGCCCTCGCCCAGCTGCTCCAGCGACTGAAAGAGACGGGACTTACGGCGCGACCCAGTAAATGTTTAATTGGTTTCAAGGAGTTAGAATTTCTGGGACACACGATCACTCATGGCTGTATGTGGCCTGTGGATAAAAACGTTGAGAAAATAAAACAAGCACCGCGTCCTATTACCAAGAAAGACACCCGTTCATTTCTGTCCCTTTGTGCATATTACCAGCGCTTTATTCAGGGTTTTAACACATTGACCGCCCCGCTGACGGATCTGACCAGGAAAGGCCAGCCAGAGAAAGTAGTTTGGACTCCGGATTGTGAAGAAGTGTATGCTACACTTAAACATAAGCTGACATCACGACCTATACTGAGACTACCGGACCTAGCAAAGCCGTTTGTGCTGCGCGTAGACGCATGTAACATTGGAATTGGGTCTTCACTGATGCAGACAGATGATAACAATCCTGACTTGTTGTTTCCTGTAGCCTATGCCAGTCGTAGGTTAAACTCAGCAGAGAGGAATTATTCAACAATTGAAAAGGAGTGTCTTGCCTTGGTATGGGCGGTACAAAAACATCAGCCATATCTCTATGGAGTAAAATTTACAGTACAAAGTGACCATGCCCCACTTATGTTTCTAGCGGCGTCAAAGAAACTTAATGCACGACTCATGCGTTGGGCTTTACTACTTCAGTCCTATTCCTTCAAGGTGGAATACATCCCAAGGAAGATCAACGTGGGAGCAGACTTTCTGAGCAGACATACGCTGGCAGAATTAGACACAATCGAAGAAACACCATCGGATTCAGCATCGCTGTCCGAGAGGATCGTAAAAGTAAATGAAGAGAGTGAAGTTTAGACGTGACGTTAGAATCATACGTGATAGAATGCACAGAGAAAGTTAGACTCGCGTTGTTAGTCTGACCACTAACTTAAATGGGGGGCTATCTGTCATGGAGCAGTCTATCATTTCTCTTCCTAAATCTTCCACATTCCTTTACTCAGTCCATCCTGTCACTGTTTTCTAGTCTTCCCTATGACCCCCTTCTTTTTTTTTCCTACGAGAACGCGAGATCAGGTGAAGTTCTTGTATTAAATTTCGTTAACAGGCCATTTAGATTCCGCAGGTAGGGTTTTGCGAAGACGCGATGGTAATGGTGGGTTTTCTGGGTGACATCAATTAACCCTGACCCATAGACGACCACCTATTTCCGGTCTTAAACTGTATTTATCAGAGGAAAATGTAACTTTACTTTACTCTCTTGATGAACACCGTGAAAGCAGCCTAAACTAAATTTTAAGTACATAAGACTTTTAAAGAATATACAGAGATTGTACACAACTGTGTGTAAAGTCAATAACGTGCTTATGAATATATTCAAATATTCAAGTTCTGATTGTATGAACCTGAAGTGATTTTGTGTGGTGAGTTATCTCCCAAAATTATTTGTTTAATTATTGCTTAATGATACAAGTGTAATTTGCAGAAGAAGTATGTGGTTGACTATGATAAGAAACATATGTTATGCTATTGGATTTAGTTCTTCCATATCCATTATGTACCTGTATAACATATTATTAATTTTCTTATATGATTTGCTTATAGTATTTTATTACTGTGCATTATTGCTTGCCTTATTAGAACACAACTCTGTTATGAGTATACATTATGAAAGCTGTTGTTCCTTGCTGAAAAATAATTAAGAATTAATTATTAACTAAAGATACACCAGACTACAAGACAGACTGTTGATTGTGGAAAATAGTAAGAAATTAAGTGTAGAGGAGAGACACTTGACTTGGAAGGATGAGGACAGAGCCTGTTAGACAATGGTCACTGAGATATATTTTACATACAGTGTACTGGACAATCAAAGTCTTCAGTGGTAAGTGTGCCTATGCTCTGAGACCAAAAGTCTTCGGGGAGGAACTTAATACATGTAAAATCTCTTTAGACAAGAGATTAATGGTCCCCTTACTTTGTTCTCCAGTGCAGAGTGTCAGTAACATAGGACCTGGCTTCGACCTCCCTCAATTTTGCTGAGCCCAAAAATCAAGAAGGGACAGGGACTGAATCTTCACCCCTGAGTGTGAACCAGACATCCTTAAAGACACTAGTGCCACACAGGGCAGTCAGTCACCACCACGTGCTCTCATCAAGAAGTCACAGCAGAGTGTCCTCTCAGCCTACATCCTACAAGAACACTACGATAAGTATAATAAAGCGAAGGAAGACCACATACACCCATAGCCATCAAACGCTCAGACTTAGTCAGGGAAGAAAATAAGGCACCCCACTGGGACCTAGATTCCTGTTTATTTTTCAGATTTAAACGTCCATATTTTTTTTTTTCATCAGATGTAAAATAACCCTTTGTAAATGTGATTCCCTTAATAAATAGCATATTGTTTATTTACTTACTACACGTCTGAGTCAATTTGATAAAATATCATAAGCCTGTCCAGGGCTCTCTTTTTGTGATTACTTCCCTTTCTTGTTTACTGTCCTTTTTTTACTGTCGAATTGTCAACATCGTGTGGTGTATGTTATTTGTGGAACAAAGTCACGTGGGAGAACAACTTGTCTGATATTCTTATATGGTATTTAATTACCCTTGATTCCAGACAGTTAACCTCTTGGTTTCATAACAAATAACATCATTATTACAGTATTGCAAGAAAATCAATCTATATTCTTAGTGTTATAGTGAGCAGTTGACCTGTGTCGACCTTGCTCTCTCCCTACGCGTGACAGATGTGTTGATGTGAATGTGCTAGTAGTGCAATGTCATCTGCATATTCCAGATCTTCCAATGTAGAAAATGTAGTCCATCTTATTCCTCTTGGACTGCCCTCTGTTGTCTGGCGCATCACCCAGTCTATGACTGTTAAAAATAGAGTGGTTGATAAGGGGCATGTAGCGAAAGGTTTTCCTAGTATGATAGTAGTGGTAGAGCAGAAGTAGAATCTCTCTCCAGAAAGTATGAAGTTCCAGTGCCCGAGAAGTACACTGGTATCACAAGTGAGTTACAGCTGTGAATACTCTGAGCTGGACAATAGATTTAGGCTTCAGAAGTATAAGATGCTACTTCGCTATCGTAACCCTATGTGATATTATAATTAAATTAGAAAAAGTAACTCAAAATTTAACAGTTAAAAAATTTAACAAGTCAAATGAGTACAATTATCCAATTTATTATGTACATCTATATATTCTTGTAATGATAAATGGGTGTTGGAAGATGGTAAAATGTATGATTATTTACAGTTACAAATTAAAATAACTAATAGAAAAAGTCTTGGATTTATCTTCCACTGAATTTATAAAACAAGTTTGTCACATTATCTCTTGCCATCTAGTTTTCATCATTAGAAAGTCGTTTTAGAACTGCTCACAGGATTTGTTGGATGGAAATATATAAACTCAACTTTATCCACGTCTGCTCGAGGTTCCTCCGACACACTGGAGTACGGAAGACTTTCCTTCAGCCCGCCCTATAACTACGGGGGACTAAGGTGTTGAAGTTTGGTTGACCTCTAGGCTTCAGTGAGCTGGATCAACTTCTTCAAGTCTTTAGTTTCTCGATCAGGAATGATCATAAACATTGATCATAAAAACCTGGAACAAGAAGTAATAGGTGGCCATTGTTCTAACAATCTCACCACCCTCTGCTGTTCATGATGCGACCATGTCTTCAGTGTTTGTATGTAAATGAATGAATCATGGTAGTATATTACAGAGATAGCATGATAAGATAATGTATAAGGTGCAGAATTAACAATATACATGAATAAATCACATGTTATGATACATGGGTACGATATAACCTTTGCCTTCCACTTATGGATGTCAAGTCACTTATGTACTTGCTGGTATGTCGTAAGCTTCCAGGCAAGAATTAGCCATAATATATTTGGCTAACCAATTAATGGTTATGCTTCCTGACAATGCCGGTGAAGGTTATCTCTGGTTAGCGTCATTCCCTTTTTTATTATATCTGCTACAATCAATCAGAAATAAAATCTGAAATAAAATGATATTAGTAATACATATATTTTTAATAAACTTACATACCCTCTTAGGATTAATAAGCTCACGGTGAGACTGTATTGGCTTAACTTAATCTGCCCTGCATGCAGCGTGAAAATAGAACTTTTCTTGCAGAGGCTGTCCTCCAGTTTCTCACTCTGGCTTCTGGATTTGGTGTGTGATTTACAATGCGCCGCTCTGTCCTTATATTTCAGTCTCTCGCGCGTACGAGAAAGCAGCTCCCAAATTCCCCAAAAGATTTTAGTTTCATCTCCTGTTTTGAAGCTATTTGAAACAATCTGTGCTTTTCCTGTACTCGTTTTTTCTCTTCTGTCACTCACACACTTATCTCCTTCCTTCCTTCCTATATATCATTTCCTTTTCCCCATATGGGGCTTTCATTACATATAAGTTTTATACAATTCCGTTGAGGCTTGTTAGTGTAATAAATTTTTAAAGATTATTAGCTAACTTTTAGCCGATGTGATGAAGGTGAAAAATATTAATTATCTTTAAAACTATTTATATTTGAATAATATCCTTTTGGATATAATTCCTAGCCTATCTCCTTTGTTGAGTTATATTTATTTAATATTATTCCAACCATGCGTTCTCCTGTAGTGAATAATTTAATGTCCAGTAAATGCAAATTTTTAAAGTCGGCCATACATTCCTATATAGCTATTTCCTCATTCTTCAGTAATACTGTATGGCTTTTAACCGTAAGTCACATTTCCGCTGTCTACCAACTTCAAAGAAAGACCGCAGCGCTGACCTTGCGCTGGTGTGTGTGGGTGTCGCGTGGGCGTGTCGCGCTACAACCAAGCAAGTGTTTACCAAATCTCGCTACAGAGCCCTCTTCTTTAAAACAGTGCCTGCACGGTTAACTTTTTGGTAACACATGCTGCAGTTCCTCCTTAATTTTCTGTTTCTCTATATCTCCTTTGATAGGATGCCTACTTAAAAAATCGGGTCCAAGATTGTCCCGTCCTGGTATGTATCTCACATTGAACGAATATGGAGATAACAGTAAACTCCACCTTAAAAGTCGTGAATTTAATTTTTTAGACACTGCTAAAAACATCAAAGGCTGGTGATCACTTTCCACAATGAAGTGTTTCCCGTAAAGAAAAGGGGCGAATTTGTTGATCGACCAGACCAAAGCGAGGCATTCACGTTCAACGGTAGAATAATTTCTCTCAGCTGTATTTAACTTTCTACTGGCAAAAGCTACTGGTAATAGCATATGTGGCGGTGTGTCTGCCCGCTGTAGTAATGTTGCTCCGATGCCTACATTGCTAGCATCCGTTCTTAGTACGAATTCTTGTGTGAGATCGGGAAGGGCAAGGATAGGTTTATTTGTCAGCTTATTTTTCAACTCTGTATAAGCCTGTTCACACTCCACAGTCCATTGTATTTTATCCGGCTGACCTTTTTTGGTTAAGTCGGTTAATGGCGCGCACAATGAGTTAAAATGGGGTATATATTTCTGATAAAACCCGCACAGTGACACAAAGGATCTTACATCCTTCTTAGTTTGTGGTCTTGGTGCTTTTCTCATTTTCTCTACATTCTTTGGGTCCGGAGACATTTGCCCTGTAGAGATAGTGTGACCTAAAAATTCCAATGTCTCACATCCAATATGACACTTAGTTGGGCGTGCTGTCAATCCCGTTTCTCTTAATCTACCTAACAACATGGAGAGTGCTACTACGTGTTCCTCGAATGTAGTGGTAGCAATCAGAATATCATCCATGAAGTTGGTGATATGAGGATTTTGTAATGGTTCCAACAATTTCCTCATCATTCTGGTGAAGATACTTGGAGCATTCTTTAAACCAAATGGGAGTACATTGAACTCGTAATGTCCATCCGGTGTACTAAAGGCTAACAGTTTCCTAACTTCTGGTTTCACTGGTATTTGGTAGTATCCCTTGCTTAGATCTACTTTTGAAAAATACCGAGCCTTACTCAATGTAGCAAACAACTGATTGGTGTCAGGTAATGGGTCTACCTGAGATTCAGTGATAGCATTTAGTTTCCTATAATCAATGCATAACCTGTGTTCACCACTAGGCTTCCTTAATAGCACCACACTTGAGCTGTAGGGAGATTCAGACTTTGAAATAATTTTCTCTTTTAAGAGATAATCAATCTCATCCTTGAGTGCCTGTCCTTTAGCATAAGGTATAGGGTATGTCCGCATACAAACTGGTGTAGGGTCAGTAATCGTCATGTCATACTCTAACAGATTAGTACACCCCCGGCTTATCTGTGAGTACATCAGCATGGATTTCTAACACCTCCTGAACCTTTTTCCTCTGCTCAAGAGTTAAATGTTCACTCACATTAACCTGAGCATAGCTTTCCGTAGTTGATAGGGGGTATTCCATGGAGGAAATTGGTTCATCCTGCATTTCTGTTGCAATGGCCAGGGTCATGATATGGGCAACTTCTGATGCTTCCCTGTCATAATACTTTTTAAGAAGGTTGACATGATACACCTTCTCCTTTCCTTTCTTGTCAATCTTATAGTTGGTCCGGGAAAGTTTTTCCAATATGACGTAGGGTCCCTGCCATCCAATTTGCAATTTATTATTGCTGCTGGGCAACAGTAACAGAACCTTTTCTCCCACCTCAAGTTCCCTATCTTTTGCTGTTTTATTGTAGTAAGCAGCCTGCTTCCTCCTGGCCTGTCTCAAGTTATCATTTGCCAGTTTCCAACTTGTTTTCAATCGAGATGTCAACTCGTTGACGTATTGGTATGAAGAAGTCACGGTTTCTTCTGCTTTTTCATCAGTCCATGTCCGCAACAATGCTTCCAGTGGACCTTTGATTGGTCGTCCAAACAACAATGTAGCTGGAGCCAATCCTGTGGAGTTATGTGGGACTTCCCTATAGGCAAATAGTGCTGAGGGTAAGTATGTGTCCCAAGTTTCAGGTTTCTCACTAGCCAACTTTCTAAGGATTGAAATGAGCGTGCCATTGAACCGCTCTACTTGACCATTCCCTTGGGCGTGGTACGGGCTACAGTGATAATGTCTAGCTTGAAATAACCTGAATACTTCTTGTGTTAGCTTTCCCCTAAACTGAGAACCATTGTCAGTCAATATTTGATGTGGGAAACCTAATCGGGTGAATATTGTTAACAGTGCCTCTGCCACATGTTTCGAATCTATCGATGACATTGCTACTGCCTCTCCCCACATAGAGCAAGTATCGACCAAGGTTAAGATATATGCATTTCTCTTCTTGGTCCTACTGAGGGGTCCAACAATATCCACGGCAACACGTTCGAAGGGCGTTCCCATGATGGGCATTTCTCCCAGTGTTGCTGGTGCAGTCCTATGTTTAGGAGCTACTCTTTGGCATTCTGGACAGGATCTCACATACCTCTTTATGTCCTCTGTGATCCCTGGCCAAAAGTAGTGACAGGCTATCCGTTGTCCAGTGGCCCCTATTCCCATATGTCCACTGAAGGGTATAGCATGTCCTAGCTTCATAACCTGCTCCCTGTATGATTTTGGCACTACAAGCTGTCCATGTCCTTTTGGTCCTGTTCCAGCTTTTCTATATAGTAGGCCTTTTTTCATATATAAGTCTCCTTTCTCTGGAGGGTTATGGCTTTTAGGTAATTTGCCAAAGCAAGGCTTCAATGTACTGTCAGCAGTTTGAGCCTTTCTCATCTCTTCTGGATGAGTATTGATGATAGTGTCCTCCTCTTTCTTAGAGCTTGCCCTGGTCTGGACTGTTGCCATCACTATGGGTCTTATAGGTTCTCCTAGAAAGACATATCTACATCCCAGTATTAATGGGTAGATAGGGTTGTCCATCACTGCTGCTTTGATCTCTCCTTCCACATAGCGAGATCTTATGTTGATTCGGGCTATGGGCAGTGTCATGGTTCCTGCTCCCTTGACTGGTCCTCTGATTTCCACTGTTTCTGTGGTTATCTGTTCCGGACTCACCAGAGAAGAGCACACTACTGAGTCAAAGTCCAAGCCTGTATCATATAAGCACAGTACTTGGGTGCCATTCAAGGTCACTTCCTCACAGACAGGGGGATGATGGAGGTCATTCTGACTATCTGCCAGGTCCTTCCTTCCCTTGTTCTCTGTTGTAAGGCATGCAGCGTGATGAGGAGGGTTTTTCCGTCTGCATTCCGCAGTATTGTGGTTACTCATTTGGCAAGATTTACACCACTTTCCTTCCTTTCTTGGAGGTTTCTTTTCTGATCCTAGAGGGTTTTTGTCTTTATAATCAGTTCTGTGTTTGTTCTTGTTGGAATTGTCCCTGTGTTCATAGTTGGTAAAGTTTTGTGAAGGTTTGAAGTTCTCACCCTGCTTCTTCTTATTTCCTGATACTTCTGACTGAGCTGCTTGATATCTTTCAGCCATGGTTAAAATATCTTCCAATCTCTCAGCTCCTTGTTCCATAAGAAATTTTCTCATTTCTTGAGGCATGGATTCTCTCAGTTGCTCCATCATGACCATTTCTTTTATATCTTGACACTTTCCTAAGCTAATCCATTTTGTCAGATAAGTTTCCAATCTGGCAGAAAACTGGTGATAGTTTTCTCCTGGAAGTAGCTTAGCAGTTCGGAATCTCTTTCTATAAGATTCAGAATTCTTTTCGTACCTGACCAGTAAAGCTTGTTTTAAGATTTCATAATCTTCCTGGTCTTCTTTTGAGAGTTTTAAATAAACATCGTATGAAACTCCCCTCAACCCCTGAGATAGCTTAAGGCTCCATTTTTCCTTTTCCAATCCATAGGTAGAGGCCAGTCTCTCATATCTATCCAGGTACGACTCAATGGCGTCCTCTTTTTCAATAAATGGATCCAGGTGGAAACTCATGGCTCCATTTGCCGCGCTATGGTTGGAGCTACTCTCAGAGTGAGGTGAGCTAGCACCATGATTGCTAGCTGCTCCCTGGAGTTCAAGTTCCTTTAAACTTAACTCATGCGCTCTTTGTAACCTTCTTTCTTCAGCTTCCAAAATTAGTCTCTTTTCTTCTCTTTCCAGTCTTTTGGCTTCTCTCTCTGCTTCTAATTTCTTAGCTTCAGTCTCAACTTCCATTCTTTTAGTCTCTCTTTCTGCCTCTAATTTCTTAGCTTCAGCCTCAACTTCCATTCTTTTGGTCTCTCTATCTAAATATTTATCCACTTCAGTTGTGATATATCGAATTAGAGCATCTCCTGTCATACCCAAGTCTTTTCCTTCCTGCATAATCGCAGCTCTAAACTTCACCAATTCAGCCATGATGCTTACTTACCAGAGGGTATATAATTTTATCTTCACTAACAAACTAACTTAATTAAAATCAATTAATTACTTTGAACAAGACAAATCCTTAAAACCTTGTGAGCGTTTCCTATTTACTTCGTACTCAATGGTACTACTATAACAAACAAATTTCTAAGTTTTTAGAATTTTTTCCAAAAAAAAAAAAAATTTATTTTTACAAACTATTTGTGGCTCAAGATAGAAGAATACATAGATAGTGGCCCAGGATACAAAATAATATCCCGGACGAGCCCCCAATGTAGCGAAAGGTTTTCCTAGTATGATAGTAGTGGTAGAGCAGAAGTAGAATCTCTCTCCAGAAAGTATGAAGTTCCAGTGCCCGAGAAGTACACTGGTATCACAAGTGAGTTACAGCTGTGAATACTCTGAGCTGGACAATAGATTTAGGCTTCAGAAGTATAAGATGCTACTTCGCTATCGTAACCCTATGTGATATTATAATTAAATTAGAAAAAGTAACTCAAAATTTAACAGTTAAAAATTTAACAAGTCAAATGAGTACAATTATCCAATTTATTATGTACATCTATATATTCTTGTAATGATAAATGGGTGTTGGAAGATGGTAAAATGTATGATTATTTACAGTTACAAATTAAAATAACTAATAGAAAAAGTCTTGGATTTATCTTCCACTGAATTTATAAAACAAGTTTGTCACATTATCTCTTGCCATCTAGTTTTCATCATTAGAAAGTCGTTTTAGAACTGCTCACAGGATTTGTTGGATGGAAATATATAAACTCAACTTTATCCACGTCTGCTCGAGGTTCCTCCGACACACTGGAGTACGGAAGACTTTCCTTCAGCCCGCCCTATAACTACGGGGGACTAAGGTGTTGAAGTTTGGTTGACCTCTAGGCTTCAGTGAGCTGGATCAACTTCTTCAAGTCTTTAGTTTCTCGATCAGGAATGATCATAAACATTGATCATAAAAACCTGGAACAAGAAGTAATAGGTGGCCATTGTTCTAACAATCTCACCACCCTCTGCTGTTCATGATGCGACCATGTCTTCAGTGTTTGTATGTAAATGAATGAATCATGGTAGTATATTACAGAGATAGCATGATAAGATAATGTATAAGGTGCAGAATTAACAATATACATGAATAAATCACATGTTATGATACATGGGTACGATATAACCTTTGCCTTCCACTTATGGATGTCAAGTCACTTATGTACTTGCTGGTATGTCGTAAGCTTCCAGGCAAGAATTAGCCATAATATATTTGGCTAACCAATTAATGGTTATGCTTCCTGACAATGCCGGTGAAGGTTATCTCTGGTTAGCGTCATTCCCTTTTTTATTATATCTGCTACAATCAATCAGAAATAAAATCTGAAATAAAATGATATTAGTAATACATATATTTTTAATAAACTTACATACCCTCTTAGGATTAATAAGCTCACGGTGAGACTGTATTGGCTTAACTTAATCTGCCCTGCATGCAGCGTGAAAATAGAACTTTTCTTGCAGAGGCTGTCCTCCAGTTTCTCACTCTGGCTTCTGGATTTGGTGTGTGATTTACAATGCGCCGCTCTGTCCTTATATTTCAGTCTCTCGCGCGTACGAGAAAGCAGCTCCCAAATTCCCCAAAAGATTTTAGTTTCATCTCCTGTTTTGAAGCTATTTGAAACAATCTGTGCTTTTCCTGTACTCGTTTTTCTCTTCTGTCACTCACACACTTATCTCCTTCCTTCCTTCCTATATATCATTTCCTTTTCCCCATATGGGGCTTTCATTACATATAAGTTTTATACAATTCCGTTGAGGCTTGTTAGTGTAATAAATTTTTTAAAGATTATTAGCTAACTTTTAGCCGATGTGATGAAGGTGAAAAATATTAATTATCTTTAAAACTATTTATATTTGAATAATATCCTTTTGGATATAATTCCTAGCCTATCTCCTTTGTTGAGTTATATTTATTTAATATTATTCCAACCATGCGTTCTCCTGTAGTGAATAATTTAATGTCCAGTAAATGCAAATTTTTAAAGTCGGCCATACATTCCTATATAGCTATTTCCTCATTCTTCAGCAATACTGTATGGCTTTTAACCGTAAGTCACATTTCCGCTGTCTACCAACTTCAAAGAAAGACCGCAGCGCTGACCTTGCGCTGGTGTGTGTGGGTGTCGCGTGGGCGTGTCGCGCTACAACCAAGCAAGTGTTTACCAAATCTCGCTACAGGGCATCCCTGTCGTACTCCTGTCTTCACTTCAAAGGTTAGGTTGCTCTGCCCAATGCTGCACGTAAAGTTGGCAAAAAGGCTTTTTATGATTGACACTATGCAGCTTGGAATTCCATAAGCCCTCAGTATTTTCCATAAACTGTCCCTATGTATGCTGTCAAAAGCCTTTTCAAAATCAACGAAGTTAATGTACAGCTGTCTTTGCCATTCTGAGCACTGCTCTATAATGTTCCTGAGAGTGAATATATGATCTACACATCTTCTGTTCTTTCTAAATCCTGCTTGTTCTTTCCTCAGTTTGTGGTCTACTGCTTTTGAAATTCTCTGTATAATTATCCTGCCTAGTATTTTGCTGGGAACTGAGAGAAGAGTGATTCCTCAAGATCATTCATTATTCGTCAGCTCCCCAAGGAGGCTAGGCCTTCAACAAAGGCATGCCAGGCTTCTCTATTACGTGTCATCAGCTCAAGATCATTCCATGCTTTCCTCGTCCTTTCCGTTTGTTCCCAGTTCTCTTCTCCATGTGTTTTTGTCTGCCTACCTCTGCTACTCATGTCACCAATAGATGGCGCTCAGTGACAGTGGATCAAAATCAAGTCAAGTCGCTACTCTTTCCCGGCGGGTTCCAGAAGAGTTAGTTGCTTATCCTTTACAGGACGTGGCAATCAACCCCAGCTTTTATTGGCTGTTTGTGACTGTTCTAGGCAATTTTTTTTCATTCAGTAGTTTGCCATTGCTTTCTGAACGGTACTGCGCTTACCATTGTTAAAAATCCGCACAAAGCGATCTGCTACCAAACCGCCTGCAGCAGGATTCGAACCTGTTATATCTGGATTATGAAACTGCATATCCATTAGGCCACAGACGCCGATATGTATGTATATATATATATATATATATATGTATATATATATATATGTATATATACATGTATATATATATATATATATATATATATATATATATATATATATATATATATATATATATATATATACATGTAGAACCTCTATAAGTTGACCACCCAAGGGACTGTAGCAAACCGGTCAACATACGGAGGTGGTCAACATACGGAACGAGGCCTATTGTTCTGATACTTTACTTCCTTGAACAGCTTATATTGGAGAATACAGTATCATTCGAAATCATACATAATCACAACACCAAATCAAATCATCAACATCTGTTTTATCATGGTTTAATCATTCTTTCTGAAAAAAATGAGTCAATCTTGGTCTGTGTCTTATTCTTATTACAAACATAAGTGGAGAAAGCACTCTCAACGCTGGCTACACCACTCAACATACCTGGGCATTTTTCCACAGCAAATGACTTCAACTGCATTACCAGATGCCTAACAGCCTCTTCTTTTGGAGTCTGCAATTTCTGTGTCATCGTCACTTGCTTCTTCAACTTCCAGCTGCTTCATGCACTGTTATGCTTTTCTGTACTTCGGTCAATATCGCTTGGAAAATTCCTTCTGGGTCAGGTTCATTACAGGTTGCCACCTCATCATCCATTGCAACAAAACCTTCAAAATCTACTCCCTCGAATTCTGCCATTGGCGATGGACTGTCCGATGGGGCTAAAACGTCATGCTCTTGGGTTGTGACAAATCCACATTTCCTGAAACACTTCTGTATCGTTTCCGGCTAAACTTTATTCCAAGCAGAACTGATCCAGAGGACATCATCCAGAGCGTTAACTGATGCAGCGGATGAAGTTGCTTCCACAGGCGGACCACAGATCTGTGTTTTAGTAATGACCCACTGCAGGAGCTGGGTTGGTAGTGCATTTTAAATGTTTTGATGATGCCTTGGTCAAGAGGTTTGGTTGTTGAGGTCGTGTTTGGAGGCAGAAATTTCAGTGTCACGTTTGTGAGATGTTCCACTTGTGGGTGGCCAGGACAGTTGTCTACTGTCAGTAGAATAAACCGTTTCTTCTTCTTCATTTCTCGGTCGATGTCTCTTACCCACACCTCAAATATAAGGTGACCATATTTTCAAAACCCTAATCCGGGACAAAATAGTAGATTTTACCTATTTCAATGCAAAAAATCGGGACAAAAGGGTAAAGAAAATGTCAAAAGTCGGGACATGTCCCGGAAAAATCAAGTTGATGTCAATTTAAAATAATATACATTTTATATATACATTTGAATAACATTGAATAACATACATTTTACTGTATAAGTTTAACTACTTAAACTAATAAAAGAGAAAAACATCAATAATCCTTACTTAAGTGAAGCTGAGTTACTGTACTTTTCAGATGAGTGGATTTTTATCAGTAGGTCCTTCTTTGCAAGCAGCATCTTAAAAAACTCGACACATGTTTCCTCACAGTTCACTTTGGTTGTCAACATAGCTTTCAAAGTTTCAACACCTAGCTGTGTTTTATCACTTGCCCATAAGCTGTTCATCAAAGAAAACACTCTTTCTGTGGCAGCATTTGTTCCAGGTAGACAGAAAAAAAGCTCTGCCAACTTCAAAATATTTGAAAATGTCACATTATTGTTTTGGAAGTGGGAAACCATTTCAATCTAACGTTGTGGTGGCAATGTTTTTTTGGCACTCCATTCACTAATTTTCTGAGAAGTAACAAACTGCTTCATATAGACATATTCGTCATAAATTTCAGTTTCTGTAAAGTGGGCTGAAGGTAATGTTTGAATCACTAGTGATGATGATATCTCAATATCTGCCCAAATTGGTATTCTGTTCAGCGTTTCCAGCTGTAGGATTCTAGATCTTGAAAATTTGTTGCAGCCCATTTATTCAAATAATTGAAAGCTGTTTCATAGAACGAAGAAACGCTAGCATGAAACTTTTTCACATCCTCCTTTGGAAGTCCTTCCATTTCCAGCTTTTCAAGGATTAGCTTAACTCTTGATGGCAAGAAACAGTCTTCCAGTTAGGACTTCAAAATAGTTTTCAACCTGTTGATGCTGTCAATGACTTCAAACACAGTGACCGTCTGTCCCTCTATTTTTTGCACTGCTTCGTGGAATGGAGAGGCCTGACTGTGAACAAAAACAAGCCATGCCTCAAATAGAGGATTTTCAAAGAATGTCTGTATAAAAACTGGGCATCTGTCTTGAGATTGAAAATATGATTTTAGAGGCAGGAACATCTGAAGAACCCTTTCAACAGCAGGCAGCAGAGCAAGCCACCTAGTCTGAGCATAACCTAAGATCATCTGGAAGTCTGTTTCCACAAACTGGCAAAACTCATTGAGTCTTTCAACTCGTACTGTGTATGATTTGAAGAGTAGATACATTTTAGCAATAATCAGCTCGACATCAACAGGCAGTACATCTGCAGCTGTTCGAACAGTGTTGTGGAAAATATGACCTGCACACCCAACTCCTATAAGACCATGTCCAAGGTTTTCTTGCAGTTTTTTGAAAACATTGTTCTGTCCTTTCCTTTCAGCACCTCCAAAATTGGAATTTGTGTTGTCTGCGCATAATCCAACTACTTTCCTGTCTAAACCATTTTCAGTTATGCAGTCATTAAGAAAACTACTTACAATATCAGATGTTTCACCTGGCAATGGCTTTAACTCTAATATTTTAATTTTCACCCCATTACTGTGATCAAAGTATCTGACAAGCAAAGGAAAAATCTTGAATTCTTTGTGGTTGGATGCATCTGTCAGTACAGAAATAAATGTAGACTTTTCTAGGTCACATCTTAACTCATTTAGAATATGGGGTGCCAAGACATTTCGAATAATGGCTTCTGTTTTCGTCCGTGCACATGCAAATTTTGGCTCTAAAGTAACCTGAAGTAATTTTGATGTGATAGACCTGAAAGTATGATTGTGTAGCACTGTATGGTATGCAAAGGCGCCTTCTATAGCAGCTAATTGCTCTTCTTGGTCACCAATTTTATCAGCTCTGAAGAAAGTGGTTAACGACGAGCTTGATGCAGCTGTAACGACGGCTCTCTTATGTTTCTCACTGCTTATGTGGCTCTTAATATCACCACGTCCACTATGGCTTATGGAAAACCCGGAGGCACATATATTGCATCGTACATTAAAGTTTGATGTACTCTTTTTAATAAACGGATATTCCTTTTGTAAATCTTCATTGAAACTGCATTTACGCTTTGGTACCATTTTCTTACAACAATAACAAAATATGCACAAATAGTTCACCGTTTAAATTAAATAAACGTATACCGTACGCAAAATCTTAGTACTTTACCACTACCTAAAATTTCAAATAACTGCGAATATCACATTGGAACTACAAAACTAATTCGCGGTCCAGACAACCTCTTGTGCTGTTTCGGCGCCAGTTCACTAATAATTAAAAATTCCCTCGTCAGCCACGGAATAATAATTTTTTTTTTAATCTGTGAGATTTATGCCAAATTGGCAAATTCGTACAAAACCGGGACAAATTGGCGTCCCGGATTGCATCGAAAAAAAGTCGGGACAAATTATCAAAAATGGTCGAAAACCGGGACTGTCCCGGAAAAACCGGGACGTCTGGTCACCTTACTCAAATAGGGCGCCAGTCATCCATGCGGATTTGTTTGATCTCCAAGTGACGGGGAGGTCTTCGGGCTTCAGGTTCTTGAATGCGCGTGGCTTTGCCGATTTACCAATCACCAAGGGCTTTAGTTTCTCTCCGGTTGAGCTAGCGCAAAGCATAACTGTGAAACGTTCTTTGGAAAGTTTTCCGCTCTTACATTTGTCACCCTTCATGGCGAGGCTCCTGTCAGGCATCGCCTTGAAAAAGAGTCCGCACTCGTCAGCATTAAAGATGTCGTCGACTTTGAAGCCTCTCGCGAAGTAAGGAAACTTTTTGATGAACTCTTCCACAGCTTCTACTGGAACTTCATTGGATTCACCACACAACACTTTTTGGGAGATCGCGTGTCGCAGTTTAAATTTCTCGAGCCAACCACTTGATGCTTGGAAATCTTCTGCCACCCCGAATTCCCTTGCGAATTTTTTAGCAACTTCTTGAATCATCGGCCCGGAGATTCGGGTGTTAACTGCCCTCATTTGTTTGAACCAGTTTAATGTGGCTTCATTGACTTCATCCAGGGGAGTTTTCCTCCTTTTCCGCTGTAGATCTCCGCTTTCCTTACCACATCTCTCCAAGTACTCATGTTTACGTTTTTGGCTGTTGCTAACTGTGGTCTTGCTAACCCTAAAATGTTCTGCCGTCTTTCTTTGGCTGCTGCTTTCCAGAAAATGTAGATCAACCTTTTCCTTCATTGCCAGCTCCTTGAGTTCTTTCCTTTGGGCCATCAAAAAGGTTAGGTTAATTTTGTCAACGATAAAGTGTATAAAACACAGTCTGAGAGAGAACTTACAGTTTAGTAGTTGAATTACTATCAACCGGCAGGGCAGTCATAGCAAGAATGAAGATTTTTGCTTAGAAGTTGGTCTTTTTATACTGCATGTTTGCGAAAAAATCAAAGAGGTTAGGTTAATTTTCTTTGTCGGCAAGCATCATTCGAAAAGCGGTCAGAAAGCCTGTGCCGACAAAATTCAAAGACACTGATTTTTTTAAAACTGGTCAAGTAATAGAGGGTAAATTACTATTGTGTGTCATAGTCCAAGTGGTCAAGATACAACTTACAGAGGTGGTCAACTTATAGAGGTCGTCTTCCATTGAGTACATGTGGTGCGTGTCCGGTCTATGAAAATGTGGTCAACTTCGGGAGGTGGTCAATGTAGGGAGGTGGTCAACTATGGAGGTTCTACTGTATATATATATATATATATATATATATATATATATATATATATATATATATATATATATATATATATATATATATATATATATATATATATATATATTATTTGTCTGTACTTTCCTTGTTATCTTCTTTCTCCTGCGTTAATACCACTCAACCGCCAGCGCTTCCCCCCCCCTCTCCCCCCCCCCCCCCCCCCCCCCCCCCCCCCCCCCCCCCCCCCCCTTTCCCTCCCCTCCCCCCCTCTTTCCCCAATAGTTCATCTCAATGGCCTACTTCCTGAAAGTCTTTTAACCCAATTGTCTTCTTTTCTTCACTGTGAATATTAGATTTCCTTCACAATTTGATTTGTGAGTAGTAGCTCTACTAACTACAGCCCGCCCAGGCAGCTACCTCATTGTCTGTTCAGCTCACAGCAAAAAATGATACTTCAAAATTTCATGAAAATTTTTTTTTTTAAAGTATCCCTAACTTGGTATACTCTCCTGACAGAAACAAAAATTGGTTACGGGGTATCATGCACGTTCTCTCACTCATTCTTTTACTTCAGACCTGACAGATGCACGATTCTTTTAGAAGAAAATTGCGCTTTTAAGGTTTGGCCCACTGACCTAGCTTCCGTTTGAATGTTTTTATTTCTCCTGCGCCAAGAGGCGAGGGAGGGGAGAAAGGGGGTTTCAGATTCAGTTCTGGGTTAGGGAGTAGAGTATGCTAAGGCAGAAGAACTACTGGCACAGAAGTTTGACCTAATTTGCGTCGATTTTGCGACATTGTTCTCTAACGGCTAGACTCTAGACAGACTTGTTTTTGGTTTGTTTTTTAAAATCTCCTGAACATTTTTGGCGGGTGACTGTACCGTCTCCACGAGGGAGAGAACGCGAGTGCGTGTGTATTTGTGCTAGTGTATGCATGTGTGAATGTGTACGAGTGTTTCTGTATACAGTTTTGTGAGTTATAATTACTACTGGCAAAAAAGAAGTTAATTGCGTTTGAGATATGCTTCCCAATTAGCAGATGGCAAGAGAACAGTTGGGCGACCACAGCTGAGGTTCAAAGATGTGTGCAAGAGAGATATGAGGGCACTGGACATGGATCCAGCAACATGGGAGGATGAAGCTGCCGATCGCACTAAGTGGCGATGCTATTTACGGCACCACCTCAGATTGGGCGAAGAGAGGCTCACACAAGAAGCAGAGGTGAGGAGAAAACGTCGAAAGGAGCACCAGGAAAATAAGCAGTTGAGGGCTGTCACCTCAGGGGCGCACTCCCATAGTCAGTTATGACTGAAGGGGCTATTATTAT